>JACSVZ010000014.1:39291232-39348378 GCA_014706295.1 Lycocorax pyrrhopterus obiensis | reverse complement strand
TTTAGGTCGCCCAGGATCCCCGGAGACGAAAGAGACGAGGGAGAGAGCCACTTCCAAACCTTCCCAGGTTTATTGACCAGAAAGGCAGGGGTGAGGAAATGGCCGACGGGCCAGGGTTACACGGTCTTTTTATGAGGGGGTGGAACCAGACAACATCCAATCAGCAAACAGACAAGGGGAGGATCCTGAACACATACAACCAATGGGAGACCAGCGGAGGAGGGATTAACATAGAAAACCAATGGGGAACCGAACTTAACAGAACATTCTGGAGAGATGGGGGGTGGCCTCAGACCTGGGCCTCGCCTACAGACGGCCCCTCGCTCTCGGATTCGTCCTCCCACTGGGTGGGCAGGATGTTAGAAGCCAGGGGCGGACCCCAAGTAGCCCAAAGCGCCCCAACAATTATAGAGGTGGTAAACTGACTGAAAATCTCGAGTTTTTTCGTTTACATTGCCAGTGGGAGAAAGGAGAAAGGTGGAGGGAGAGGAAGTGTTCTGAAGGTTTAATCTGACTTTTTTTCTTTTCTTTTAGGTCTGTTAATAAACTTCTTTATATTCTTTTAAGTTTTGTGCCTGCTTTGTCTTCTCCTAATTCTTATCTCACAGAAGGTAAATAAGTAAATAATAGATATTTTGAACCAAACCACTACATTAAAATGGTGTTTCTGCCCAGTTATCGAACTAAACCCGCTACAAATATAATCTTAATGTACAATGAGGATGTACAATAGTAAAAGTCTCAAAGGGGGTTAACTGAAGGAACATTAACCCTTTCTCGGTAAATACCCATAAAATTTTAGAGCTCTCACTGCATAAGCGCATAAAATCTCTCAGCCATAGGTCAGAACAACTTCATCAGATTGAAGGAGCTACGTAAAGGATGGTCAATGACTGTAAGAAATTTTAAATTTCATTTCAAGTATATCTATCTATCTGGTAGCCAAAGTCTTTGGGGTTTGTGTCCACAAAGGCTACTGTCTTCTACTGTGCTTTTTCTGCTTGTGTATCCATGAACTTGAAAGTGTAGGAATATTTGTCTTTTAATTGAGCTAGTCATGAAATAGGCTTTCTTTTCTTTAGAGCATTATAATAGGGAGAAAAAAGTGTAAAACTTCAGGAGAAGCAATTCTTACCAGGAAGATATTGATCACGACCAACTACATGAACTACAAATACTTGCCACGTGAATCTGCCTTTTCAAAAGGATTTTTAATTTGTTTATTCATTATCACTCACATATATAAATTTTGTAACACTTACTACTCTTAGTACTAACAATATGTGGTAGATCATTGTGAAGATGGGAACTGCTGTGAACTGACTTATTCATGTAGTTTGAAAGTAGGCTAAGTTGACTTTTCTATTTATTGGGCTGATAATTTTGAGATAGATTCTAAACACTGTTTGGAAAAATATACAGTGTGTTCTCCATTATCTCCTCTTATTAAAAGTTTCAGAAGATAATGCCTGAAGAAATAATATGATTCAAGGGTAATCTCGACCAAGACACTCTCTTTTCAAATTATTTCTTCAAAGTAATATTATTGTTATGTCTTTTGCACCTTACCAGCCACTTAAAGCGTAAATTTTAGCTGCTGTTAAGAGTGACTCAGTTTTTAAACTTCATTTGAAGAGTCACTAGTAATTCGTTTGTGGATGAAGTTTCTACCTAACACAAGTGCTGACTTTCTCCTTCACCTTCCCAGAGTTTCCCTTTTCAGAAATAGCATCTTCTTTCATTTAACTTGCTGTTCTCTTATCTGAAATACACAGCTCAAGCTTTTATGAACACAGCTAAATTTACATTCTAGAACCTATTCACTGTAAATTAGCATAGCTTTCAGTGACTGACTGAAGATCATGCTTTTTCTACCTCAGCTGACAACAGGACTGTATTCTCACAGCTATAACTTGTTCTCTTCTATAGAAAAACTGTAATATGACTTTTTTATCAGAATATTAAAGCCTGTGCCTGAAGTAAATACAGATGATGAAGTCTGTATTTAAATTTCAGTCCTACAGCTGTCACCTTGTCACCAGTCTTAATCACTATTTTTTATGACAATTTATCATCATGCTTTTGTGAAGCTTCTCGCAGTAATTTTTTTTCCATTTTTGCGTTCATGCTCTATATACCCACTTTTAACACTCTGCACTCTTCCACAACCCTTCTTCAAGTTTCACTTCATGCAGAGGGTTAAGGGGCAGGTAGTTACTTTCTGCCCTTTTACCTTTTATCCACATTTCATAGAATTTTAGACTGAAAGAATCATAGTATCAAAATCATAGAACTGTTTGTGCTGGAAAGGACACTAGAGAGAATCTTACTTCAACCCTCTGCCAAGGGCAGGGACATCTTTCAGTAGACCAGGTTGCTCAGAGCTCCATCCAGCCTAGCACTGAACACTTCCAGGGATGTGACATCCACAACTTCTCCTGGCAACCTGTTCTGGTACCTCACCACCTTCACAGTAAAGGATTTCTTCCTAACAACTAATGTGATTCCACACTCTTTCAGTCTAAAGCCATTCTGCCTTCTCCTATCACTACATGCTCTTGTAAAAAACACCTCTTCAGCTCTCTTGCCAGAGTCCTTTAGGTACTGGAAGGTGCTATATGGACTCCCTGGAGCCTTCTCTTCCCTAGGCTGAACAGCCCCAGCTCTGTCACCCTGTCTTTCTCATATGAGAGATTCTTCAGGCCTCAGATCATCTTTGTGACCCTCCTCTGGAGTCACTCCAAAAGTTCCACATCCTTGTTGTGCTGGGGCCCCAGAGCTGGATGCAGTACTCCAGAACGGGTCTTAAGAGAGCAGAGTAGTGTGTGAGAATCAGGTCTACAAATTTTCCTTGATACTTTCTACTCTCAAGAGCAGTGCTTTTCAGGGTTTTCTCGACAGGTCAACAACAGAATGTGCCCAAGATGGTTCTTCTTTTGAAGGAACTAAATACTATCCACGAATCATATGACTGTAAGTGTGGGTTTCACATATGATGGGAAGAATATTTTCTGTTTTCAGTTGAGAATGTGAGTCACGAAGCAGAGACTTTGCATACTGTGTGTTCATTCTGGTATGAAATGGCATGGTCGTGAAATTTGGGAAGCCACAGCTAGGTGAGAGAGGCCTGTAAACCCTTTCTCCTTTCTCATATTCTGTTTATCAGTAGAATTTACTGTTTAACTGTACATGTTTTGTGCAGGATCACAATCTATTGGTAAGGACTTTCAGTGCTTTTGGGAAACTGGCCCCTTCAACCATAGGACTGGCTGAAAAGTGGGGAGATTAAATGAATTACAATATGTGGCTAAATAAAGGTTGTTTCATATGGAGTTTGTTGTTGTGTCTGACAGTGCAGTGGAAAATGACAGACTGGCCTTATATGGGCTTTGGTTTTTTTCCTTTTTTTTAAATGGTTGTAAATTTGATGAGATTTGGTTTTGTTTGTGCTTGGTTTTTTGGCTTTTTGGGGGTTTTGTTTGCTTTGCTTTCTCTCCCTGTAGTGCTTGCCTTTATCTGACATGACTTTTCCAACATAAAAATTGAAGAATATGCGCGTAGTTTTCAGAAATGGATTGATCAAATTATCCACTCTGTTTTCATTAATGTGCAGCTAATAATGCTCCTCTTATATAATTGATACTTAGATAGAGATTTATAATTGGTTTATTTTTTTGTCTCCTACAAGATATATTTTCACTTCTGTATAATTATTATAAAATTAGAACCTACAAATGACCTATAAAGAATGTTTAGCAGGAAAACGGACCACTTTCCCTCCAGCTATTATGATGTGCTCACAAAACTTTTTCAAAAACTGCATTATCACTGAACTAGTTAATTAATTTTATTTTATAACTCAGCCAGCAATTTAACGTAATTTTTTTCCTCCCATTGTTTAGACATTCCACTTTTTACAAAGGTCCAGAGCTTCTAAAAACTCAGCTAGCCAAAGTATGTGAAAATAGAGCTAAAGGTGAAAACTACTCTGGGATAAAAATCTCTTTTGTAGCAATTTTTGCTTTCTGTGGTAGTATTTTTCTCTTTTCCATTAATATCATCAAAGCCCAAGTTAATAGAACTAAATGAAAAATCAGCTACTGATCACATCTCAGCTGAATGTCATCATAAAAATATTTTAAAGCACTTTAATTAACCCCTTGAACACCAGGGAAATATGCAAATTAATTTTCTTATTTCCCCGAGCTCTTTTTGGAGCTATTTAATTAACATGTTTTTACAAATTCTCTGTTTTAATAGTAGCTCTACAGTTTGGATACAAGCAGAACTAGCTCTGAATGCAGAACTAAACCTGGTAGTTTTTTTTCCTTTCTTTGATGATTGAATTTAATCTTCAAATTTGGCACTACAAAAATCTACAGATGATAATTAATTTTTTAATGTAACTTTTGGGCACAGTTCTTAATAACGTTTATGAAGAGAACATTCTGAAGGAGTTCCATTGTTTTAGAATTATATCCTCTAAACACAAAGGGATCTCTGCCATACTCTCATAGATGCTTCTTGTGGTTGGATTGAAATTTGAGTCCATGGGAGCTATGGTCATCAGAAAATCAGGATGAAACATGGTGTAAAATAAGGCAGCAGTTTGTTTCCCAGATATTGAACACTTTCCAGTTTAGACATTACAAACAAGCATGAGACAGAGTGTTGGCTGAATACCAAATAAGTGCTTTCATAAATAAATCACTTCACAAATTTTGCTGGTATCTATTGAATAATTCATGTGACAAATAGGAGATGGTCAGCAACAGTGCTCCTTGAATACAAAGAACATCACTGTTAACTGAATTTTTAAAATGAAAAATTAGTAATTTTCACTGACTTTTATATTCAACAATTGTTACTCAATTAGGTTTACAAAATAGCAGTCAGAGAGCTTCACATTGCTAATAGAAACACATGTCATTTGAGGACAACTTTAGTTTTCTTTTGTACTCTTTCCCTAATGGTCTGTACCACTTTTGTCCAGTTCAGCTCCAGTGCTAAGTCCTGAAAAAAGCTTCTCTGTTTGGTGTACTAGAATCACCATGTGACTTGTCATTGGCGCAGCAATTCTTCTACTTTCACGTTGCTGGCAATGTTTCAGGTTCATATTACTCTAAATTAATACACAGGCACTTATTCATATAAAACAGTTAACTTGTATCTAAACATTTTATACTGTCCTCTTCCACCCATGGAATTAAAAAAAAAAACCCAAACACAAAAATCCCTAATATTCAATTCTATAGTTAGGAACTGTACCTGGTTATTACAGCAGAATTATAAAAGTGATTCCAATGAACTTGAAGAAGAACTCAAGGTCTGGATTCGTTATTGCCAACTATTTGGCTGTATTTTTGCTACTCAAAAACTTAAATGACAAAACCTTTAGATTAAGCAAACCAGTTAAATTTGAAAATATTTCAAATTTATTTAAATTTAAGAAGATAAAACTTAGGGCTTGTCAGTGTGTCTAGCAACTGCTAATATGTACTGGGATATCTTCAGTTAGAAATTAGAATTGTACCATACATGTGTTGCTCCCATTTAGCTCTGTGATTTAGGTCAAAGTGTAAGATCTTTCTCACAATCTGTAAAAATGAAGTGATAATTTAATTACCAGAGATCTGCTGACATACACATTGTGTTGTCTTTTTTTATTTACTGAATATTCAGTAGAATATTTGAATAACTTCCAAAATGTTTCTATAGAAGTTAGCTGTATAGGGGTTTAAGGAACAGCTGTAGCACTCTTCTGAGACAGAATTCTAGGCAGCCTCTTTGTATTCAACGTTTTTTAATAAAAATTTGATTACACATGGACATAACTGATAAAAAGGATACAGCCCTAAAAAATCCGAGCATGACCACATGAAGATTTGCACACAGGCTTCTTGTCAGTTATTGTCAACAGTCTGTCTGCGCAGTGAAATGCATCACGAACATACGCAGGTGTGTAATGAATACGGATTTGTGGCCTTCTTTTTGCCATGTGAGTGTAGTGGGATAGTTCCACATTAAACAGATGATCCTGGAACATATGGCTGAAGAGGAAGGAGTTATTGAATGTCACATGATTGAAATAAATATATTTCTTTAAATTAGGATCATTTAAAATATCATTCAGTAGTGGTTATTTTCACTATAGCAGGTGCATCCTGACTTTGTAGTAAATGGTATCCCTGTAAAAAGGAAGAGTATGCCATGTTTAGGATAGGACACAGATGTAAAAACTGAAGTGAATATTCCATTCATCCAGTCTGACTTTCAAAAGAACAAATTATTTCTTGGTTTATGGCCAGTAGTACTGATTGAGCTGCAATATTTCTGCTATAAAAATCTCCTGTCTTGCTGTAAGAGCTGTAAGAGAAAAGAAACTTACCATGATATTAGGTAAATTTTCTAACGGCAGGGAATCAAATTTTTTCCTGTATTTCTTAGATATGTAAGGCAGCAGTAACAAAATATTACCCCTATCTAGAGTTTTGTTCCTTTTAGTATTTTATTTTCAGTTGTAATGATGGTAAAGAAATATGAGCCAAAGATGAAGAGGTACAATCAATAGTGAAGGAAAGATTGCTACGTGAACTCAGAAATTGCCTGATGGCTTTGTTTAGATGGTTGTCTTTAGGGTATTCTTAAAAAGTGCAATAAATCCCTTTTATCTCTATTGTACATATTTTAATATTAGTTTTCATTTTAGCATAGGTTCTGTGTAGTATATTTAAGGAAGCACTTTTTCTATCTGAAAACTCAATGAGGCTCAAGATGTCATCTCTAAATATTTCGAATTGTACTAGTCATATTTAATCTGCACTTTTGCAGATTTCAAGATGCTTTTGAAATACTGCGACTCCTTGGTTGGTCTTGGACTTTCTATCAAACATTCCACTCATTAATGATTCTTTTCAGAGAAATAATCTCATTAACATTCCCAAGACTTAATCAAGGCATTCAGCTTGAAAAACATGCACCTCTGACAGATGCACATTCATCCAGTTTCAACTCTCGTCTGTTGAAGGAGGTTAAAATTTCTATTCTGAAATCTTCTGTTAACATTATTCCTAAGGACAGCATTGTGTTTGTGCTTCCACAGCTTTTGTTGTGTAAAGTAATTTAGGTGGCTCTGTTGGCAAAGTTTATTTCCTAGACTGAGTCATTCTTCTGACGCTTTAGATTCTGTAACGTCTTTCAACTCTCTTCTTGAACTGTATCTGCTTCTGGAGTATTGTTACAGTTCTAGTGAGTACACTGGTCGGTACACATTTCCATTATTGACCTGATCATGTTCCACAACACAAATGGAACCCTTAGCTTATGTAGGTTAGCTTAAGTTGTATTAGATGAATGGCAAACTGAAGGAGGGCATTTTTTTTATTAGATATTAAAAAGAAATTCTTCACTGTGAGGGTGCTGAGGCACTGAAACAGGTTGACCAGAGAAGCTGTGGATTCCCCATTTCTGGTGATGTTCAAGACCAGGCTGTATGGGGCTCTAAGTTACCTGGGCTAGTGGGATATATCCCTGCCAATAGCAATGGTTTGGAACTAGATGATTTTCAAGGTCACTTCCAACCTTAACCATTACATGATTCTGTGATTCCATAACTTGTCTACTAAATGATGTAGATTGTTCTCTTTGCTGCATACAAACCTCTTCACAATCTGCTAATTTCTTTATGACTTTTCTTCCTGATCATCAGTTTCTGCAGCACACCTTCATCACACTTTCTCTATGAAAATTCCTAGTCTTTAAGACACCTTTAGGCTCTATCTATTACCTAGTTTTCATCCAAATTTTTGGCTAACAGAAGCATGATAAAGTACAACAACTAGTCGCTAAAGCTGGAAAAATTCTGTTGTAAATAAGAGATTCTTTTGATGGTCATAACTAACTACTAGAAACAGCTATTTGGGGATGTTTAGGAGCCTTTTACCCTCTCCCAAACTGAAAGTTTTATTAAACACTTACAATCTTACGGAGCTATTAGTGTTTTTAAATATACAAAGGAAGTAACAGCTTTCTAAAGCTTAATGAATTCAGAGGGCTTTAATGGGTTTTTAATTTAAGCTCCTTTTTTCACTTAATTTCACAATATGCTGTTTATTTTTAGTTCAATAGTGAAGGTGGGAAGGTATTGATCTCACAAACTCTTCAGAATATTTTTTATCTTGTAACTAGTACTAGCAAAAATGGATATTTGAACTTTTCTTTAGAAATTTGCAGTTGGGTACCAATCCCTGTCCTTCAGTTATTTGTTTCATGCTTCTATTACAATATTAATCCTTTTCTTTAGCCAAAAAAAACCTCCACTGGAGTACTGCTTTCAGTCAGCAGGACAATGGAGAAAACTGAAGGGAGTGGTAGTAATGCTGACCCTCTGCTAGGAAGCTGTCTGCTGCTTTGTCTCACCTCAGGAGAATTAAACCTTTTCCCTCTGACAACAAAGGTTGCACTAAAGCATAACTTAATTTTCTTATTTTTCAAGAACCTTACAACTCAAAAAAACCAGTTTTATTAAGCTATATCCTATGTAATTTCAAAATATCTCGTCATAATTTCTCTGTGATCTTTCTTTCTAGAGGAATATAAAAATAATCACTTTGGCACAAACTGAACAAATAGGTGAGACATAAAAGCTGCAAAAGTTACATTTTAGTTAACTGGAGCATTCCTTAGCTTTGCATATTAGCTTTTTAATGTGATTTAGTTTTTATGCTCTTCAAAATAAGATCCTAGTGAATAATGGGTAACAACATTCAAGTCACCATAAAAGAAAACGACAAAATGACTTCATAAAAATGCCAACAAATGCAAGCTAAGAGCATTTTCAATTTAGCTGCCAAGTTTCTAAGCACTCATCCAAAATAGCTTTGTGATTTTACTTCCAAAGCTATTATCTGAACCTAAATAAGTAGCTGTCAATAACTATCAGCTATTTTGCTGACCTTTTTCTGTCTAAGGCAAAATCAGAACAGGTCTGTTGAAAGCTATACCTGGTTTCCAGTACAGAAGATCCCATTAGCTGTTAATTCTTTACTCATCTCTGAGGTCGGTGTTCTTGTCACTGCCTTTACAGCAGTCCTGCAACACTTTAATAGTGACATGTTCAATTGCTGTGGAGTTCTAGTTATGCTTAGAAGAAAATTATCAATGAAAGCAGGCATGAGAATAAAGGCAAACATACTTTTTTCCTAAATGGATTCCTTATTTTACCTTGAAAAAAATTGGTCTTATATACATTTTATAAGTCCATAAGTCCATGTGTTTTACAAGCAGATATATAATGAGTCACATTAAGTTATGTCACTCATACCCCAATGTCATGTTTTATTATGTAATGCAAAAAGGCTCACAAAACTTACTCAATTTTCACGAACTGGGAAATAAGATTGGTGCTGTTTGAGCACGCTGAATTTCTCAGGAGGAAAAAACATTGATTTCAAAGAAGGTAAGAACCTCTGTGATTACAAAATAAGCACCAATTAATTATAATGAAATTTAATCAAGCTTCACTCAGGTTTTTGTTCTCTATCATGTCTTTAAGGATTGATCTTTAGGAAAGACTTAAAATCACATTTCTGAGGTAAGTTGCTTCTTATTTAATTGTTTATGATGAAGTTCAAATAAAACCCCAAACCCACAAATAAATCAACTACATTATTTAATTAAAAATCTAAAACTGTTTGATTTTCAATTAAGATGGTAATCCTGAAGTTACAGTTCCCTATACACTTATGTTTTCTAATTCGCCTGTTGTCATGCTGTGTGCAGATGAAGAAGGAAGGAAGGGTCTCACAAGGGTGAATTTACCATACTGGGGAGATTGTGACACCTCAGAATCAAGTTTTGTGTTCTCTTTCTTTCCACGTCTACAGTTCTTACTTTCTCATGCAGTGACATCTGCGTTCATTATGCTACATTTGACCATGAGGCAGATCTTGAAGCTTTCGGTCAATTTTAACTACTACTACCAACAGATGCAGCAGCACACCAGATTTTCAGTCATCCTCAGTCCTTCTGTAAAACTTCTCTTCTCCGCTCTCTATTCAGGATAGTCAGGAATAAAAGTATTCTCTGTAATTTTTTTGCACTGTCTTCTGACCTTTGTGCCTTACCAAAATTATTTATTAAAAGGTGATGTACTCAAGATTACACATACAAAGTCCAAGCAAATATCTCTGAGGAAGGCAAAGACTGTAGAACAGCTCTTTTTGAGGTTTCGGAACTGGCATGAAGGACATAATTGATGCCAAATACTCTTCATCTATAATCATATACGTATGTTGTAATAGCACCAGGGCACTTCGATTTCATAATACTTGAAGAGTTTGTGAAATTGATTGTCTACTTCAAAAAACAACTCCCTGTTCAGTGGCAATAAAAAAGCATACTGGAAGCATAAGCGAAAGTGTAACACTATTACAGCACAAGTGACCTGTAGGCACTGTTTAGTTTTTCAGATTTGCTTTATCTGTAAATTCCAATTCGTGTTAGTTTTGCTTTTTCAGGAGAAATCCTGTAATCTAAAATATTTTTGCCTTGCCTTGCTTCTTTCCTTCTCCTTCCTTTCCCCCGCCTATGGTGAGAAAATAATCTTGAGGAAGATTACACACAGGCATTCAAATCTTTATTTTAGCTGAGGTTTGTAGTAGAACAAGTTTCCATGTAGTCTGTGATATCTATGATCCCTATGTATGCACATGTATGTGTGGTCATAAATTTTAAATAAAGTCATAATTAGAATGAATAAAAACTGTACCATATTGATTTCCTAAAGTTAGAAAACTGCACAATCATGGATGCTTACAATATTTTGGTGAAGGTAAAAAAAACATTGAAAGATAATGTAAATAATTCCTTCCTTATTTCATTTTAGTCCATGTGCTTGGGATTTTTACAGGTGCTTACCACTGTTTAGGAGAGCTATAATAAACTATTGCTTCAACTTTTTGCTAACAGTTGTCATTTTAACATTTATTTTGAGTCTCAGAAAAGAGTTTTGTCTTCATACAGTTAATGACACAGGAAGTTAAGATTGTGACTTAAATTCAGGGAAAGAAAAGACTTTAAGGACAATAAATTTTAATGCATCACTTACAATTTGTCATTGATGTCAAACACCTTGCCAATATCAGCACATCATCAATATCAGTACATGAACTTGTCTGATGTCATGAAAGATTCAGATTTTGTATAGACAAAAGCTCTGTTATATCGGTAGTTATAATATTTCTTCTTGGGATATTTTTCCTCTCCTGAACGTTGTCCATGAGAGCTTTTAATGCCAAAACCTAACTATGTAAATAATTGACCTGAAATATTTCATATATTTTTATAAAACACTTACATTTTTGAAATGTCAAGGGATAACTGTCTTGGACATTCGTAAGGAAGTAAAGAATGTAAGACAAAACTATTTTTTGAAATGCCATACTTTGATCTCAGGTCAGTCATAGTAATCAGAGCAGTAATTTTTACCAGCTTGAAAATTAAGCTTAGTACATAAGCCCAATGTTGCCTTCAATTTTTCTTCAAATCTTTGCCTAGTATCAACAGCAGGTTGTGTTAGGTATTTGGTAAAAAAAACTGATGTGAATTCTAACTTTACCATAGAGAAAATGGTGCAACACTCTTAGTAGGCTAGAGGCTTTTATACTGAAATATTGAAAAAGTTTTTTTGTGGTCTGCAGTAAGCTAGTTGAAAATGTCTTTTGTATTGTTTTACTTGTGTAGTGGTTTGACCTTGGCTGGGCATCAGGCCACTCTATCACTCCCCTTCCCAGCAGGACAGGACAGAGAGAATAAGATGGAAAACAACTAGCAGGTTGAGATAAGGCACTTTATTATAAGAAATAAAAAAAAACAACCCAAAGTTTGTGCTCGCATAAGCAGAAGGAAAAGTCAGTCTCTACTTCCCATCAGCAACAAATGTTCAGACATTCCCTGGGAAGCAGCACACATTTGCTCTGGAAGGAAAACATTGTAGAACAACACATATCCCCCCATTCCTTCTCCTTCCCTTACCTTTCATATCTGAGCTGATGCCACATGGTGTGGAACATCCCTTTGGTTAATTTGGGTCAGCTGGCCTGGTTGTGTCCCCTCCCAGGATCTCGTTCCCTCCCAGCCCCTTGATGTGGAGGGAATGTCAGCGGGACAGCACTGCTCAGCAGTAGCCAAAGCACTGGTGTGTTACCAACACCCTTCCAGCTACCAAAGCAAAGCACAGCAATGTGGGGGCTGCTAAGGGGAAATGAACTCTACCTCAGCCAGACCCAATACAGCTTGTATCAAAGATATTTCATTTTACATAGGCAGAAATTATCCATTAAATGTTTTCCTTATTATTTTCTCTTTGTAAGCAGTTTATGTAATAGTCACAGGGACCATTAGTACAATACATTAATGTCATGAGTGGAAAAGGAAGTGGTCTAAGAAGTAATCTTGCCTCAGACTGTGGTCTACACTATAAAAAAAGCTTGCAAATTCATATGCTAACCAGTTAATGTGAAATATGACACCTGGAACTTGTAACATACACTAGGGAGCTGTAAAAATAAGTATTAATTGTGATCATTAGTAAAAAAAAAAGTGAATTAATAAAGTGATTCAAGAATTTTATCAACCCTCTCTCCTATCAGCAATTTTAGTATGACGATACTAACATAAGAGTTTACTTCCAGTGGAACATCTACGTTCGCAGCAAATTCTCTTAAGTATCTTTCTCATGCTCAAGGCATATGTTGTTGTGAAGAGTGTCCTATCTGATGAATAAGCAGTAAGCTGATTCTCTTTCTCTGGTGTTACAAAACAGTTTTAGCACGCTTTCTGACACTAGGCAATACATGTACTATAAATACATATCTATCCTTGGTTATTATGGTAACAAGGTTCATGTAAATGCCTAGCTGGATAGGGACTGAAAGAAAACTATTAAGTCTCACATAGGTTTTAATTGTGTCATAAATCTTCAGAAAAAAATCAAGAGTGGAACAGTGCAACAGTAGCCACAGTAGTAGTCACTACACAGTGGAAAAATGCTGATACTTATATACACATTCATGGGTAGTGAGACAATTACTGCAAAATTTTGTCAACAAAACCCCCACCAGTGCAATCCATCAAAAGACTGAAGAAAAAGTCTCTATATAGGTATGTAAGTCAGATAAAGGCCTGAGAGATGATGAAACTTAGCCAGTCAGTTCAAAAATTCTTCTGCTGTTTAAAACTACTCTTTCCAACGTATTCCAATATTTTTTTCTGTGTAATGCTATATAAAGGACTGGATGACAGCATGTTAATAATTTCACATGTGTTCTACTAAAAACTCTGCATGATTATGTCTGAAAAAAAAAAAAAGCCAGTATGGTTAATTATTATGTTTGAATTGTTCACAGTGCACCCCTATATGCTTTCTTGCTGTAACAGAAAACATTTTGCATAAAACTCCATACGTTAATTTGTGTATTTATGAATTCAAATGTAATAATTTCACAAACTATAGGCAAAACAGAGTCAACATTTATCTTTTCCACATGGTAGTGGAGGTGTGCATGCTGGATTTGCATACATTCCTTTTTCTTTGAACACTTGTGTGTCGTTTATATTCCTGTGTCCAACAATGTTTTGACGTGGCAATAGTCCTCATGTAGACACTTCAGCCAATGATGATGGAAGAAGGTGGGCCAGCTATGAAATAGAATTAGCTGTTTTTATTTTAGGAGTGGGCATCCCTTCTACAGCTTAAGTCAGAATAATATACTTTGCATTATGAGGTTTAAGAGAAATCTTACTCACTAACCATATGACTGATTCTAAAATTTTACTCATTTGTTCATTGCCATTCCTTCTACACATATGCATCTCTGTAGCTAGCACATACTGAGATAGGACAGGAGTCATCACTTTTCATTTAAGATGTAAGGTAGCTCACATTATTATTTATATATTCAAATGATGGCCTAAGATTTTTGGTATCTTTCATGTGTCATAAGGTTCTTAGTGGAGAGATTTTGACTTACGTTATACTTTTATTTTCCTGCTATCAGAACTTACTTTACTTTGGAGGTTTGAACCTGTGCTGTGAGATTACGGATTCTTTTGCAAGAAGAGGTAGGCACAGGCATAATAGAACATTTTGGTACTCAAAGATGAGGAATGTGCAGCTGACAAGGAGACATGAAGTATTTCTATTAGGTCACAACCTTTTCAATCTATGTTTCTTGCTTCCACTGTGGTATATTAAGATTTTTCATAAGCATTTTACATATCTATGTAAAATGGAAAAGAAGTTCTTAAGTGGTTGTCATGGTTCAACCCCAGCCAGCAGCAAAGGCCCACACAGTTACTCTCTCACTCCGACACCAGCAGGACTGGGGAGAGAACTGGAAGGGTAAAAGCCAGAAAACTCATGGGTTGAGATAAAGACAGTTTTATAGAGAAAACAAAAGCTACACACACAAGAAAGGCAAACCAAGGAATTAATTCAGTACTTCCCATGTGCAGGCAGGTGCTCAGCCACCTCCAGGAGAGCAGGGCCCCATCACACACAATGGTTACTTCGGAAGACAAATGCTATCACTCCAAATGTCCCTCCCTTCCTCCTTCCCAACACCTTAGTATCCTGAACCTGATGTCATCTGGTCTGGAATATCCCTTTGGTGAATTGGGGTCACCTGTCCTGGCTGTGTCTTCTCCCAACCTCCCATGCACTCCCAGTCTCCTTGACATTGCACCAGAATGAAAAGCAGAAAAAGCCTCGGTGCTGTGCAAGCCCTGCACAAAAATAACAAAAATGTCTCTGTATTATGAACCCTGTGTTCAGCACAAATCCAAAACACAGACCCATCCCAGCCACTGTGAAGAAAATTAGCTCTACCCCAGACAAAACCAGCACAGTGGTCCTTTAGATATCGTCAGTTCACAAAAGGCACCACACAGAACAGGTTTAGTTAAAGTTTTTGGTCAGTCATCCTGAGAAAAAAACTTTCTGCTTCAAAATTGATGATATCAGTTGTTGATATATTAAAACTCAAAAAAAGGAAGTAAAAAGTATTTTTTTTTTCTGACTTGGAGTAATATGATGCAAGATGAATGAAATAGCTAGATAGATCTCGATTTGGGATGTTGAACATTCTAGCTATTCAAAATTTAAAAATAAATAACAGTTTTGCAGATAGTAGTTAGACATAAAATTACAGCGCTATAGAAATGAACATCAGAGCTCTCACTGACTGCATATTGGCTGAATTTCCCGCAGTGAATTTAAAATTATTTAGGACAGCATTAACGTTAAAAAATAACCCCTAGTCTTTTGCAAATGCAGTAGATCTTTGATAGATAAATCAAACTCAAGTACTTTGGCTTCTTTATTACAGTGCATCTGTTAGTGAAACAGAAAGTCTGTACCACATAATATATTCAACTAGTAACAATCTTTGGATGTTTTACTTACCGTTTTACTGTCTTTCCACTAGTTTCTTTCATGGTTATTAAGCTGTGCTATATATCTTGCATTCTCTTCTCCTTCTCAGCTAAATTATACAAGGAGCTGATCTTTGGAAGGCCACGAATAATCAATAAACATTATCAAGTGACTCATGCTTGTTCTTCTTCTCTAAATCAGGAAACTGACAGAAAAACATAGAGCACAGGTGAAGCTGTCATCATAATCAGTGGCATCCCACATCTTAGCTGTCTTTACTACACTCCTATGCAGTACAATGCTTGCTTTTAAAAACTGAGAGTAGTGCCTAAAGTGGAATTCTTAGTATTCCTTTTGACCTCTAGGTTTTGCCACACAGTGAAGAGTCCGATTTGAAATCTATCAAGGGGGAGACTGTTTCCTCCTATTTGAAATACAATGGTTAAGTTAAGCATTAAGACTTGGCGGGAAGTTGCCTGCCTTTATATTGAAGCAGATGATTGTTTTTCATTAGTGGTCAAACTAGTTCCCCTTGCAACTTCTGTATTATACAACTTTTCATCAGAAAAAGGTAAACATAAAGTCAGTCTCATTTTACTGTTAATCTAATACAAAAATAAAGAAATAAATAAAGCCTATTTTCCTTTGTTGCTATAGCAAACCAAGATGAACACGACCTGATTTCTCAATATTCAGGGCAAATGATCAGGGCAATTCTAATATGTTCAGCAGCAAATCTTTAGGCTCATATTGATTACAGTTAGGTTGGCGTATAATCTGATAGGCCTCTGTAAAGAGAGGCAAATCTACCACTAGCTGACAAAGCAAAAATTCAGATTACGTACATCATCATCATCATCATCATTAAACAAAACCTGGTGACACCGCTTGTGTCTAAATATTTTTTGCAAGAAGTTATAATTTTAGTAAGAAGAAAAGGCATATGTGAAGAGGAATTTCACCAGACAAATTAAAATAATATAAAACCAATTAAATGTATGAAAACCAGAAGGAATGGATAATTTTTCTTGTGGACATGTGTTTCACTCTTTCTTTCTTTCTTTCTTTGATGGCTGAAATATTTCTTAAAATTGTGGCAATTTTAAGAACTCACTTTGTCCTATGTAGATATCCTGATACACAATGTATATGCTTAGGTTCCAGCCTTTTCCCTAGTTGCAGCCTCCCTTCTCTGTTTAATTACCTGCTTTCACAGCCACCTTATGAATTTTGTGAACTAACCCCTCCTCCTCTCCCCATCAAAGTTTGCTATACTGGCCAACAGGCTCAACAATTATTATTGCTGCATAAGCATAATCATAAGTGGTCAGGTGAGACTTGCTTACTGGGAGCCTAGGCTATCACTGTTCAAAGAAATTTACCTTTGTTACTACTTAGGTTATTTTTTCACTCACTATACATTTTCACAACTGGGAAAAATACTACTCTGGGTACATGTGGTCTGTTTATTAGTTTGAGCATGAGTAAAACATTCATTCTGTAACCTTCACAGTATTGTGGAATTTCTAAAGTCCATTTTTTAATTTCAACAGTGTCGCAGATAATGTATTACTTTGGCATTTACTCCCATGAGCATACGCATGTGAGAATGCGTATGCTTGTATAATTTTCTTGGTTGCAGTTTTCTCTGAAGAGAAATATAAAATAAACAATTTACCTGCTCAACAATTCTCACACTATAAGAAGAAAAAATAGTTCTCAAAAATGCCTTCGATGCATGTATTTTTATCTAGGCTTTCCTTTTTATGAAATAGCTTAACTCTGCGTGTGTGTGTGAATATTTCTCTTTGCACTTAATTTTATGGGATTGTTTTCAGGACTTTTCTAAGATTTCTATTTATGACTATGTTTTTTTTCTTTAAAGCAAAAAAACCCAACCAAAAAACAAAACAAAACAAAACAAAACCCAACCAAAAAACTACTGCCTTCTTTTACGGTTACTGCAAATTGCAAACATAAATCAGTGTGCACTCATTCATGGTGCATACATGCACAAAACAATATGCATCAGGGAAATGGTGAATATATATATAAAAGCCTTGCTCATGTTTTTCAACTATTTCTAGTCAATATTCTTTACATTAGAAGAAACCAATACCCACAAAACAACCAAAGTTCAGTGGAAATAGTAAATATAAGTTAATAATAAGCATATACAGGAGGTCCATATAGGTGTTCTCGAGTCAGGGTACTACGTTCATTTATGTACGCACAGGGAATCAGTGCAGAAACAATTATCAAATTCTGCCCTAACTGAACTGGAAGCAATGAAGGCTACAACTACTGAATATTGGTATGTGAAGTATCACAGAATATTCTGGTTTGGAAGGGATTCACAAGGGTCATGGAGTCCGACTCTGATGTGAACAGCCCATCTGGGGATGAAATCCGTAACCGTGGTGTTATTAGCACCATGCTCTGACCAACTGAGCTAATCTCAGTGGCATACCTAGAAAGGTTCTTCCCTTCTTGTATATTTCTTGACCAGATTGATTGGTTTATGCCTCCAGAACTTCAGACTGCTGGAAAGTTGACCTGAAGTGCTGAAGAAGAAAAAAATAGAGATGAAGTCTTGGATTTGCTATATCTTTCTTAATGTTTAAAGTAGGAGTATGTCTGCATCGATAGATAAAAGCTGCATGTTTTAAGATAGATCTCCTTCACACATTTTGCCTTGAAATGAAGCAACAGCTGGTGTTTTTTAATGTAAACTGACATGTAAAGCAGCATGCCCAAATGGGTGACACATAGACCAGCTCTAACTTGTATGATGTATTTCATCCCATCTCTTCAGGCCAAGAGACAGGGTGCACCTCCACAGCAAGGAAACAGTACATTCAGCAGCAGGATGAACCTTGGAAAACAGGGAATTCAGAGCAACTTAAGAACACATGCAACAGGTGCCTATTGCAAAGCACTCTTTGGATGGTCATGTCTTCCTCCACTGAATTTAGTCACTTCCTAGGGATTGTAGACTACTGATGTGGCATCAAAATGAAATAGGAAATTGCCTTTTTCTTTTCCTCATTCTACTTAAAATTTTTCTGTATGTTGACTTGCAAAGTTCTGTAGGCACAAAGTATTGTGCTCCTGAGTTTGATGCCAGGAATTACATAGCAGTTATAGTGATCTTCAGCAGGATTTTCCTTAAGGAATGCTTGGGCTATTAACTGAAGCAATTATTGCATATAACCTATGCATTCCACATATATTCTGTGATGCCTCAATAGCTGTAACAGAAAACTGTTTGTCATACATCATGCTTATGAGTACCAGCAATAAATGTCAGCTTCATAGAAGTACTTTAGCTTTCTCCTTTTTGAAAAATCCATACATAGAACCTGTCAGTACTTAATGGCCCACTTCCATAAATGACAGAGGGGACTTTTTAGTAAATTTAGGTGAGACGTTTACTTCAAATTGGCAATTTTTCCTTTCCCTTTTTTCTAAGAACAGAAACTTTGTTTTTGTCTTTCCACTTTGGTAGAACTTCAAAAATGTTTGTGTAATGCAATTGCCTACTGTGGAAGAAGGACATAATGTTCTGACATGTTGACCTGACGCTACACCTGGTTATGTTCTTTGTGGCTAAGAAATGCTTTTTGCTGCTTTTGATCCTCTTCCTCTCATTTTTGTCTTGCAGTTCTTTACTAATTAACTGAAATCTATTGGAAAGAAAATAATCTCCAGAGAAAAAGCAGCATGTGTTTTCCTTGTAAATAAGAGCTGTTCTCAGACCTTCATGGTGAAGTGTATGACAAAAAAACTAAAAAACTTCATGCTCCTCGTGTCCTACAAATCCCCACTTTTTTTATCCTGGGATGCTCCCTAGCATTCTGTAATCTTGAAGAAGTCAACATTTATTCATTGTAATGACAGACAATCTCTTGACATTGCCTTTGGATAGGCGTATTTTCTAGCCAGTAACTGTGTGCTGAAAAGCTCTACATATTTAAAGACAGATGTAGCGTGGATGTTAACAACCAGAACGTACTTTGAACTACAAAGGCAGTAAAGAAACTGCACAATTCATTTCACTATTTTAATGTGTTTTGGTTTTTTGGTTTTTGGTGAGGGAGAGGGGGTGTGTTGCATCTAGGTTAGTCCACATAATGGTATAACAACTTGAGGCCTAAACAAAGAGAAGAGCCAAGACCAAAAAAAACTCTCCTTTACATGAGGAAACAATATCTCTTGTGATCTTAGAGTTCAGAAACTATTTTACATTTTCAGCAGTGTGTTCTCTCTGGCCCAATGACAGATATTACTTCCTGCATAACTGTATAAAGCTCATTTTCTTAGACAAATGAAATTTTCTCCCCTGGCAACTTTTCCTGTAGGCCTAGAGTCACTTATTTTTGCCTCTGCATTAATTAGCAGAGAGATTTGCCTGGTATGAAAGTGATGGCAGTCCCTTGTTAAATTTCCATCCATGCTAACAGAATTGCATTAATATCCCATGGATAATCAGTTCACTCTGTACCTCTTGAACTGCTATCAGGCGAGTCTATATAAATTAGTAGCTTCCCACGTATCCTACCACATTCCTTCCTTCAAGAATGACAGTCCTTTCTTTCCCCTAATTCCTCTGTTACATATTGTAATAACATGTTGTAGGTGTCACCTTGGAATTAACAGCAATTGCTCTAATAAAGTTTCTCTAAATTTAACTCACTTTAACTCCACTTAATATCACATATTAACCATACATAACTTCAATTTAGAATGTCATCGCGGTGATACATTATTCTTCAGATTTATATAGTGATTAATTAATTTGTGGACAGTATTAACACATCCTTGTGTAGTAAATGCAAAATCAGAAGCTTGCCTCTGTTTTTTTTAGGTTACTAGGCACTCCTATACCTTTTCCCATTTATACAGTAATATCATACTAACATCAAGAGGTTCAGCTACTTGAGTGATTGTCTGGTAACACTCGCCAGCCCACAAATACTTCACATTTCCTTTTTCATTTTTTGAATTAATATAATTCAACATCATTATGTTGAATTGTCATTATGACGATTCAACATAAATATTACAGCCTGCTTACAAAATGCATGTTTTATTGACATATCACCTTTCAAGTGTCAAAGCTAGGCGAAAGACAAATTTGAAATACCATAGTTTCAGAACATTTCTGGAGAGGAAAATTCTTAGAACTCCCAAACTGAGAATTTTTGTGTTCTGAGACCTAATCTACAGTGGGAGTAGAAGTGATAAAACCCACAACAATTTAAGGAGAAGTATATTTCAGATTAAATTGTAATATGATTGTATTATTCTCCTCTTTGTTCCCCCTATCTTTTCAAAGAGAAGACTATTGTGTGGCTCCTAAAAATGTGTTTTGAAGAGAATTAATTAGTTTTTGAGCACTTCATGTCTGATGCTATTAATCTTATTCCTGGATTTACAGATTAATTTTTTTCTCATATCATTAATTCTTTCTCCATTTTCCTCTACAGAGTATTACTTAGATGTAAACAGAAGGTAAAACAACCAATTATTTTCCTCAGCGAACATCATGTGTATTCCATAAGGAATGTATCTTTCAAAATGAAAGCTTTTGGAGCTTTTTTTTTCCAAGTGCATTTAGAATATAATATACCTTACTCTAATGAGAGCATTTTTCTCTCTCTCTAGAAATATATATGTAGAAGAATATGGATCTGAAGTTTGCTGAACAATCACTTAAATATTTTCCGAAATCATGTTCTGTCACTGCTTACAAAAACCCAGTTCATAGTTGACTTTGAATATGCAGATATTCTGGTGTTTTATCATGTCCAAAATGTCCAAAAGTCACTTAAAGTATCGTATGAGATAAATAGCAAAGAGATTTAATATAGCTGATCCCATAAACTTCTCACACCTTTTTTAAGGATTATTAATCTGCACTAACTCATAGCGTATCATATTACACACATGTTAAAATAGATGCTTAGGATATGAAGAATTACGTAGTAATGTCAAGTTTTTCTCATGAAATGATGCCTGGCTTGCTAAAATTTATCATACTGCACATTACTAGTGGTGTATCAAGAAACAGTATCTAAAAAAATGCAAATCAACAGAAATATGCTAAAATCCTTTGCTGTGAGCAAACTGCTTGGCCTAATGTAGCTATCAATGTATTTTACATATGGATAGAAGATTATTTCATTGCTTTTAGAAGCTGGATAATTACTGCATATGCCTGAACTTTCTGTATAAACATATATTATCAACTGCATTTATTGAGTAAGGATGGATTATGGTTCAGTGCAAAATCTATTAGTATTTTTGCTGATGATGTAGCTAGTGACATTGTTTAGCTGTGGAATGTCCCCAGTCAAATTACTGGAGTTATGTGCCAACACAATAACACAAATAAATAAAACCCCCACAGCTGTATTCATCTATAGTCGTTTTTTATGTGTGATGGAATTTGGACTGGCAGACACCCACTTCCTCTTTTTCTCCTTTTCCTAGCTCCAATGTCAATGGTATAGAAATTGCAAGCACTTTTTCTCTGTACCCCTTCAGCATTAAAAGTTTCCACCCAGTGCATTTGCACTAATGAAATTTGGTTATCTAACTTACTTGGTTAATAAACTCTGTGTGTGTGCATGTGTGTCCCACAAGTAGGAAATGTAACCAAATCAGTTGCACTTGTGGAATGTGACATGGTATTAAAAAGGAAGCATTCTTTCAAAATCACTAGGCAAAGTAAGTACTGTAATTTGAAAAAGTCAACTGTTTAACCCAAGATAATTTATGCATATAAAGATCTGGGCTAAATGCAAAGGAACAATGAAGCCTGAGGCTATATGTTTTTCTAACCAGCCCGTCTTTCTTCAAACATATTCAAGTCACAAAGTATGGTTAATTAACTGATGTATTTTCTTTGCTGGAAGTACTACTGAATATTCTATTAATTTTATTTTTCTCATATCCAAAGCTTGAAGGAAAAAATAATAACTACATGCTGTATAGTTACCCAAATGCATTGCAATTATCTACTTTATCTCACCTTGGTCTATCTTGAATTCAATCAGTGGACAACAAATCTGACAGCACACAACATTACTTGTTAAGCATTAAGTTGGTTATGTGCTACTTGTTCCTCACAGTCTGTTTCTTTACATTTATGATCTCTCTCTTTAATATAACAAATCAAACATTTAATTGTCAGAGAGCAAGATGGAAAATGGTACCAAACTGTAACCTGCTTATTGGCAAGTGAAAATGTTCCTATCTTATCAGGTATCAGTGTATCTGTCTGCAAGGGTAGACTGCTGTCTCTTAAGTACTGTCTGGGTCTATGAACATTACCAAGGGAAGGAAGTAGGATACAGAAGAAAGGCAGAATCTATTGTAGAATAGAGCAGAACCTGAGAAAGTTATTAATAATGGAGTGAATTTTGAAGAAGATACTTCTGGAAACTTGGTGTGAAGTGTGAAAGGGTTAAACTCTATCTTACATCTAATGTTAAAAAGACATGTTGGAACTATTCCCCCTGAATTTTCTAATTGACTTTTCTACAAACTTGTCTCCAAAACCTAGTTTTAGCAGAGCACATAGGCACATGTTTATGTTTCAAACTTGTGATATTTATACACTGTACAGAAGTGACAGTTTGAACCAATATGAAAGGGAGAACAAGAGTGTGTATTATGATAATATAAAGAACTTCCTAAACAAAAGCAAAATGTAAGAACATTCATTAGGCAAAAACCTTTTGGTGAGTCTGAGTCTGGCTATGCCACTTGTAATCACATGTCTGGTGTGAATGGTGAATTAAGAGGAAAGAAACCTGACCAATGTGCTATATACTCAGTTTCTACAATTTTAATGTACTGAGCTTCGGTTGTTGTTAAATCAATTGAAATCAGAAAAGAAAAAAAGAACAAAACAACCAAACAAGGAAAATATATGAATCGTGGTTCAGTTAAGGAAAATAATGGCCTAATATTGGTGGCCCTTATGAAAACAGCCTACTCTTTTTCATTTCAGTAGCTATCACGCATAATTAACAGTCTTGCAAATAGACCATAGGTTGATCAGGCAATGAAATTCAATAATTATTGCTCCAAGAATAATTCTGGGGCTCCAGGTTGGTGTTTAAGATTATTGGTAGAACATGAGCTATGAATGTTTTCATAAATCCTCAGCATGTCTTTTCCCTGCCCCCTCCCACCTCTTGACATCTCACAAGAAAGCTGCCTAATTTAGCATAGCATAAAATAAACTTTAGAGATGTGAACTTGGTTGGAAAGAGTATTTCAATTATATTCTACTTGCTGACATTTACAATTAAAAGCAATGAGTATCTTCTGTGAATAATCAGTTTGATGGATTGGAATTTCAAGAAAGTATTAACACAGTTGAAAATGAATAGGTAAAATATAAATCTCAGCATGTAAAATGATAACTTTTACTTCCAGAGCTCAGACTGTTGTGATATATATACACATAAAGTCCTGTACTAACAAGGAAGGATTTGTTTTGAAAAGCATCTTTTATGCACACAGCTGTGGTTTTCATTACGTGTTGTTTATCTTGGTTTATTGTAAATCCTCAGAAAATGACAGCGCTTCAGGATAAGGTAAACAATTGTACTTAATTGCCTAGAGACTAACTCCTATTGTGTTGGAGTAGTTCAGTTTCTCAAGAAGCCTAGATGGTCAGGGAATACAGAGCTGAGGTGAGGAAAAAAGCATTTGGCATCTCTGGGATGCCTGGAAGGACTCTTCCTTGGCTTCACAT
This sequence comes from Lycocorax pyrrhopterus obiensis, assembly GCA_014706295.1. Classification (NCBI taxonomy): domain Eukaryota; kingdom Metazoa; phylum Chordata; class Aves; order Passeriformes; family Paradisaeidae; genus Lycocorax; species Lycocorax pyrrhopterus. The sequence goes on along the minus strand of JACSVZ010000014.1, from coordinate 39,324,172 downwards.
AGAGAGGACAAAGTAAAGACTCAGTAATGATTTACCTTTCATGTAAATAAAACAGTATCCCTTTTTTTCCCCCAAATGTACAATAGAACCTCTATGTGGGGAAGACTAATGCCATACTTGACTCAGGATTTCATTTGACCACAATCAATGTTGGATATGTGAGGAGGAGTTTTCAAAGTTAAACACCTGCCTTCACATTTGCGTATAAATTCCTGTACAAAACAATTAAAATCTTTGCTGTCTTGAAAATACTTTGCATTACTGTACTCAACATAGTGTTTTATAATCTCACACTATAGATCACTAAACAGGCAGTATCCTGCAAGAAGACAGCACTATGGGAGGCTTCTGATGGAAAAATAAATGCCTGGTTGCAAGTGCAAGGGAAGGATGCTGCTTCTGAGAAGGAGAAGCCTTCATAGAGGTATTTTTTTTGGATAGGGGAACCTTAAAACTGTGAGAACAGGAGGCAAAACTTGAGGAAAAGAAAATACCATGGATAAGGAAGATTTTTTTAATAGGTTATTTTATTTGCAATTTATGTAATTTTTGTGTTTTAATGAAATACATACGTAGAGATTGGAAGCATTTTGATGTTCTTTAGATACCTATCTTTAAATAAGTAGGGCAGTTTCACCAAAAGGCTCTTCTTCCTGTGAGGTCCCCTGACATAATCTTCCCCCATGCTGCATGCCAATAATAAAAGTGCAATTTTTAATTTATCTAGTAAGTGAAAGCCGCATCTGTTACAAAATGGCCAGTTGCAAAACTAAATTTCCCAAAAGACAAAAACCCTACAGTTAAAAGCCCTAGCTTCCAGCTGTCTCTCAAAGACAGAATAGCAAAACATGAAATAAGATCCCAAGGTAGCATAGTTTCCCGTGTCTCACAAAAAAAACCCAAAACCTTTCAAACTATTTATCAAATCTGAGTTTCACACATTGACCGTAGTTATTTTTGACACTTACATAGTTAATGCAACATTATATGTAACTTGAAATACTTCTAGTAAATCAAATTGCTTGATGGTTAGAATCCTGAGCTTCAACAAACGTATCACTTAGAGCTCTGGTTCAATATACCATTCACTATGCATCTAGCGTATTTTCTTCTGAAGACAAGTGGAAATGGTCTGGCCCAAAGTATGATGGTTCTTGTCAAGCTTTTGCCTTAGTCAGTAAAATCACTGGACAAAATATAGCAATAATTTATTGTGCAGAAGCTGAAGCCCTGGTTCATCCTTCCAAGACTCTGCTAACCCGGAAGATCAGAGCTTTGGTCTCCAATGTCCTCCTTGTAAATATTATGTTTCCTGTACAAGTGGTGCAGTTGCAACAAAGCAGGTGAATACTGCAAAGAGAAAGCTCCCCTTTGGCCTGCTTTATAGCCTGGCATTTTCCTTGGTGGTGAAAGATACGGCCTTGAATGTCCTTGGGCCAGGAATAGTGCTGAGTACAAGATATTCACCTCTGACTCTATTCTCTAGCTGCTGTGTATGTACTGCTCTTTTCTTCATATCTGGTTTAAAATCAAGCAACTACCTCAGAATTTAATAAATAAATAATAACAAAAGCCTGATCCAAAGACTGAGTCTTCGGTGTCTGGAGAGCACTGGCAAAGAAATTTTTAGTTTTGGCTTGGAGGTGTGTATGAGGTATAAGCTGATCTAGTCTGTAATAGGTATCCTCAAAAGCAGAAAAATAGAAGCAATGGATTTTTATGTGATATATTGTGATGTATGATATCTATTAAAAGTTGTATAAAATGCTTGTACATACCTTAAGTGTTGGCACCTCCAGTGTTATATAAGTCCATGGGCCGTTTTGAGGGTGATTTAGATTTAAATGCAAGTACTTCAGTTTTGCCTAAGGCCACCTTTATGTACTTCAGTCACTTAATGAGTTCTACCTTAAAGTTCTATGAACAAATCTATATTAGCTCTAAATTAAGAAAGCTCTACAGTTATCAGCTCTTCATTTTCAGGCAAGAGAAAATCTCAGAATTCTGTACAGATTTTGATACTTGAATTTCTAGAATATGAATCAATGTTTCTGAGGTACAAACCCTGCTTAATCGAAACACTTTGTATAACCTCTATAGGTCTCTGTCACGGGGTTTTTCTCTGAACACCCCACCATTTTTCCTGTTATTTTTCCGATGAGTCCCCATGTAAAATGCAATTTAACTTTGTTGTGGTTTGACACTGGTCAAATGACGGGCACCCACGAAAGCCGTTTGCTCAGCCTCTTTTGCTTTCAGCTGGGCAGAGCAGAGGGGAAAAAAATTAATGAAGGGCTCATGAGTTGAGATGACGATTGGGAGAAAAACACTCTAAAGGAAAACAGCTTCAAATTTAAAGGTATAAAGTAAATTTATTATTAATAGAGTTAGAGGAGGATAATGAGAAGTAAAATAAGTCTTTAAAATTCCTTTTTTCTCTCCCATCCCCTCCCTCTTTCTCACCAACAGTGCAATGAGACAGGGCGTGGGGGTTTTGGTCAGTTTGTCACCCAAGATCTTTTTCAGTTCGCTTAGGGAGAGAAGATTTTCTTCTTCTGTGTCATGAGCCCCTCCCACGGGCAAAACAGTCTTCCTAAAACTGCTGTGGCGTGGGTCACTTATCCATGGGGAGCAGTCCTCTAAGGATAGGCTACTCCAGTTTGGAAGCAAGGGCCTTCTTTCTCCATTTCTGGAAGCAGGGGCCCTCTCTCTCTATTCGAGTCTCCCGCTGGATCACAGCTTGCTCTGGCATCCACACCCTCCAGCGTAAGCACTTCTCCCACAGGCTGCGAGTAGATTTCTGCATCCCCCATGGACTTCATGGATTACAGGGGGACAGTTTGTTTCACCATGGTCTTCACCACGGATTGCAGATGAATTTTGGCTCCAACTCTTGGACGCCTCCTTCCCCTCCTTCTCCACTGACACTGGTGCCACCATGTTGTTCTCTCTTACATGTCCTGACTTCCCCTTCTTCTCTATCTGGAAGAAAAACTGTTGTCTGTAGCTACCACTGCCAACATGTTCCACTAATTCAAAAATTTTTGCAGTGTCTGGCAGCACCGAGATGTTGATTTCATCTAAGTTCTGCATCGGGGAATCATTCGCTATGTTTCCACTGTTGGCTACATGGCCCTCACCACCACCCTGTGGGTGGCAGTGGCCGCTGCGGCGCTGGTGCTACTTAATGCCTCTCTTCATGTGGGCCTCTGAGAAGGAGAAGCTGCCATCGCCATCCCTCCCCTCCTGTGCATGGCGTGGCTGGCCAGGGGCGGCCAGGCAGACAAAGCTTGCTGCGGGCCACGCCGACATGCCAGTGGCTGCAGCAGTGCATTGTCGTGGGCTGCACTCGGGATGGTGGCGGCCGCGGTGCCTTGCCACTCCTGAAAAAAAACTACATGTGTGCTGTTTTGATTTTCTTCTTAAGTATGTTATCACAGAGGCATTACCAACCTCTCTCATTGGGCCAGCAGCATGATCATTTTCAGAGCCATCAGGGATTGGCTCTGTCGGACACGGTGGAAACTTCCAGCAGCTTCTCACAGAAGCCACCTCTGTGGCCCCCCCGCTACCAAAAACCAGACCATGCAAAACCAATACAACTTGATACTTGAACCATTTTTCACTCAGAAGACTGCTAATAGAGAAGTAATAGGGCAGAAACATGAGGCATTAATTTATCAATGTTTCCTGAACTACATTTAGTGTACTGAATTTCAAACTGTGCTATCGATGATTTCCCAGAAAACGGGACATTTTTACAGGCTAGCCTTTAAGAGTATGCTCCCTTCTTATGGAATAGAATTCGATTATTGCTATTATGGTGCTAATTCTGCAGCTCCCTCAAGGTGCTAAAGTCTGCATACCATCCATACGTTCTGTTGTATTCTTAAAATTGACCACAAACCCTTCAAAGTGTGGCTACTGCCATCATTGCTATTTTTCTTACCTTTTGCAAGCCACTACATGGTAAGATTTTTTACTGATTCAAGCCAGTAGTCTAACATTTCTTTTTTGTCAAGTACGTAAATGTGGTATTTAAAAACAGGAAGGGAGGAGTGAGAATCTGATGAACTCCTACACCTTATTAGATGGCTTTAAGGTTAGACAATTTGAAGACTTTCTAGAGGTTTTCAAGTTGCTTCACTGAATTACTGTCAATACACCTGTGCAACGAGCTCACTAAACAGAATTCTCACAATACTATCAATGTTGTTAGAAATGAGACATTGGACTAAAAGGTAATGTGATTGCCAATTTCTTTAATGGGCATTCTTAATGAATTTTATCAGAAGACTGATTCACATAGAACATGCACAATTAGCTGTGCCCACATTTAATACACCACAATTGCCACATTAGCCTTGGTTTCATTACTTCTTGGAAGTGCTTTTCTTCTAAAGTGTATTGTGCAGTAATATAATACCCTAAGCATTATATACAGATAAAAAGTCACTTTTTAATTGCTCATGTTCACCAAATTATGATACACATAAAAAAAAAAGGATGAGTATACAATACAAAATGTCTTAATCAGCCAATAAAAAGAAGGTAATTAAGCCTCTTTTGAAACTCGGTTGAAGTAAACATACAGAGATGTGATTTTTGGTCCTTGGTCAATGACTGATTAATAAAATAGAATTTAAACATATTGTCCTTGTCTTGCATAGGAGTACATTCAAATACACAGCAGGAAATTCTCTAAGTCAAACTAATTATGTTGTTTTTAGAAAGTCTTCTTACAAATTCCTTTTATTTTTCTTTGGGTTTTTTTTTTTTTTGTTGTTGTTTCTGGCTTTCACCTTCTGTTAAGACTTAACATACAAATTTAATTCTAAAATCAGGTTGAACATTTCAGCTTTCTCTATTAGGGAAAACAGACATATGGATCTATCTCTTATTAGCACTTAGTAAGAGCTGCTACCCTCATATGGCACACAAATATGCCACATTCTCTCTAGACCTGAGCAGGCTGCAGCAAGCAATGCCACTGTAATTGTATGTGGATTATCTTTGCTGAGTTCTGCAGGGAGCTGCGCCTTGGCACTTCTGCATCTGTCACACAAGCTGAACCCTCAATACATATGAACTCTCTACAGGCAGCTGAAATATGAAGGCTGTTTGTCTAGATATATTGACTATAGAGACTATTTGAAAGTCTATTTGTTTCATTATTTTAATCAACTCAAATTTATGAGTTGGTTGATTTTTGCAGACTGGAATAGTGTTTTATCTGTTTCAAGTAGCAGGTGACATGAACTTATGTGAAAACAGTAACAGAGAGATACTGCAGAGAATTGAAACAGAAGTTACGAAAAATACCAAGCCATTAAAATCAAAACTTCTTTTTCCTGTGAAATCACGAATAAATATCTTGAGTACAGTTTTTTTCCAAAGATTCAGAATTTTCACAACATTGTTTAATCTTTTCAGAAAGTTGCTTCTCCTTGAGCAGAACTAATTGCAAAACAAAACAAGTTTGCAGAAATACCTGATAATTGAGCTAGGGATAACATTGTTAAAATTGTCTTAGATGTAGCTATTCTGAGTTATTATGAAGCATTAAAGTCAAATGCGAAGACCTTTTATTCTTTAGTATGTTGATCCTGTGGCAGGCTATTTAAAATTTTAATTATGTTTTTGATTCTATAGGCTTTTATAGATGATGTGTTCAGACAATGCCCTTTAGGTATAATATACAGCCATTAGTATCAATAAAATGCCACAGGCTGTGTCAGAGAACCACAGAATGTCTGAGGTTGGAAGAGGCCTCTGGAGGTCATTTGGTTCCACTCTCCTGATCAAGCAGGGCCATCTAGAGCCCATTGTCCAGGACCATGAACAGATGGCTCTGGAAGATCTCTGAGAATCTCTAAGATGGAGACTTCCATCTATGGGCAACGTCTGCCAGTTCTTGCTCACCCTCACAGTAAAAAAGTGTTTCCTGATGTTCGGGAGGAAAATCCTGTGTTTTAGCTTATGTCACTGCTATTGCCTTTCACTGGGCACATCAAAAAAAGCCTCACAAGCTTTGACTCTAAATAAAAGACCAGAATCAGACCATGAGTGCGTAGACAAACAGGGACATAGAGAAACAGTATTTAGTTTTCTGAAGGCATAATAATCAAAAGAGTTTTGCTAACCAAATTTTAGTAGAATAAAGAAGCTGTTTTGCAGGAAAAGGAGAAGAAAGAATTCTAAATTGGTCAAGTATGATGCACAGGTTGTCATTGCAGGCTGAGTGAACTACAAACAAAAAATTACATGTGAGAATATGCACTTTAAACAAAATATTTGGAAAGAACATGATTCTATCAAGACAGATGTGGTGGATTTTACTGAAAGCCAGCCTTGAAACTGTAAATGTCCCCCTGAATTCTTGTAAAAGACTATCTGCTTGAGATCACTGAAGACAAAAATGTAACAACCTCCCACCCACCAAAAAAAAAGCCAAACAACAAACACCTGAAAAGAGACAAAGATTTGATTTGACTGTCTAATTTAGGCCTTTTCATTCAACACTTACAGGACTATTGAGAATTTGCCAAGTAAAAAATTAATATATTTCAAGATTTGTTTTTTTTAATTAGCAGTGTTTTGACATTGTGTACAGTAGCTCATGAACTGAATGTGATAAAAAAGTCCATGTGAAATAAAAGCTGTTACATGTTATTAAACAGAAGTTATTTATATTTACTGCAAGTAATTTTCACATCCTTCCTTATGGAATGACACTAACACCAGAAACTGCCTGCCAGATAAATTGCGTCTGAAGGGACTGAAAAATCTGAAAGATATTCAAATAGTGACCTGCTATAAAGGACAACAATAAAGAGAGTGTCATCTACTGTTATCCAGTGTTATGCATACCACATATACAATAATTCAAGTAAAAAGGAAAACCCATGATAATGGCACAAGAAAAAAAATTTGTAGGAAACCTTATTGTACCTGCTTCCCTGAGATAAAGTTACTAAAAAAAATACAGCGTAAGGGAATTTTGTGTTCTCCATTTTTGCTGTCTATGACTGTCTTATCAACACCTGATACTCACCAGAATGTAGTGAATATTAGTATTAATGTTTACAGAGAAATATAGGTTCAATGCATGAAAGTTACAGTGTGTTCCCATTTATCCTCAATACAATAAGCCTCAAAATAATGGAGCACTAGTGTAAAGGGTAGAAAAGCCAGATTTTAATCTATATTTTGTGCAGGCATATTAAGGAATGGCACTTGAAAAGCATGTGCTCCAGTTATGGATATATTCTTCAAGAGAAGCCTAAGAATCCTTAACTGCTAGAAGCTTTTGTCCTCGGAGATTTACTGTGAAGCTGTGAATGTACAGATGCAGACAATGCTGAGTAAAAATGTCACTGTTTTGAAGGTTTCTAGCTATCACCAGATAAAAGTGACAACGCATGCAACTGAGGCAAATAATGACTTTCAGCTGTAGTATAGGCAAATGAGTTGTGTCCAGTGTCATACCCTTAGACAGTCATATCCTATGAGGAAAGAGTTGTTTTATCTCTCTAAAATTCAAAAAGAAAAGAAAAAGCAGGGAAGAATTTTTGTCAGTTTTACTAAGAAAATACTGGACAGATAGTAAATCGAACCATCCTAAGTGTACTGAGCAGTTTAGAATACTCTTTGATAACTTAGTGTATGAAAAAATGGATCAGTGTGATGCATTGAGCATTTTTTAAGGTTATGTTTAACCCACTATAACTATATTTCTATCTCTAGAAATATAGTTATAATTTTTCTCACTCATGCTAATGAGCTAATATATATATTTATTTTGCCTTTGTTGGACAAGCCCAGTATTCTGCAATGATGGCACTCCATGAATGAATGGCATGAGATTTCTTTCTGGTTTTTGGTTCATAAACTCTCCAAACTAGTGTCTGTAATGATAAGTGTGTTCGTCTGGAACACAAGCCACAGTTTACACAGTCCTCATATATCTTCCACTCCAAGTATGGTCTTTGCTCATAAACTTTTTTAGTTGCACATGTAAGAAATTTTTCATTTATAGGCTGGGAACATCCAGTATATCAATACAGAATGTTTTTCATGAAGTTCAAATTTATATGTGCAGAATTAGTATAATCTCTGTGTTTAGAATCTGGAATTGTCTGGAACTTCTGTTAAGACTGTTGGAAGTCATTTATGTGGTGTTTTCAGGAATGACCTAAAAATCAAGTAAAGGTTAGAAAAAACCATTATTCTTTATGTCTTTTAATTCCTGAATGTCTGTTCAGGAAAAGATGTACTTCGAAGAGAAGATTAGAGGGGATAGAAAAAGGTTGATGGTGTTTCGGGGTTATTTCTTTGTGGGAGGTTCTTTGTCTGTCAGCCATCTTCATTTCTGAATGACAGCTTTTGCTGGAATAAGTGATAGGGAAGACTAATTTTTTTCTCATTGTGCCAGATGACAAACCCACAAAGGATGCATGTGGTCTGAACTGCAAAGTTTAAAAGAAACCTTGCCTGCTTTACTAAACTGCATGTGTATTGTTGTAAATTTAGAATTTTCAGAACCTTGTCTTTAAAAACATTTATCAAAAAGTGTGTGTGTTTGAGCTGCAGTATATCTGGGTAGTATCCATATCTCATTATTACCTATTTACTGTAAACAATCAAGTAGGAAGCCGGAATCACTTTCATGACTGTAGAAGAGAAATTCAGATGAAATACAACCACAGCCAAAAGAGATTTGTTTTTAAATTCCGGTGAATACTTCAGGTGACATTTATTATCCCTCAACAGTTTACTGTATTGATAAAAGAAGAATGCATGAATCTGCTACAGGTTATGGCATTTTGAAAGCCATATTTGGTCACAGTTAAAAGATATGATGCAGAATCATTATTTAATAGAATTTACAGATTCTCTTTTCACAGCGACATCACATTACTGAGAATGGCAGTTTAAATGCTGAAAGCTGAACAAAATTTTTCCACTACAGTAATTTAAAGCTAGAATGTCATTCAGCAAACTTGAAGAAGACCAAATGCACAATTTGCTATCTTTCTTCATAAATAAAAATGTATATCTATATAGACATATATAGATATATATATCCACACACACATATATATGCAATATCGTTATGGTTTAAGCCCAGCTGGAAATTAAACACCACACAGCTGCTCACTCAAACCCCCCTCTCTCCACCCCACTCTGGTGGAATGAGGAGGAAATTCAAAGTAAAACTTGTCTGTTGAGATAAGAAGAGTTAAATAATTGAAAATGAAGTAAAATATAGTAATAATGGCAAATGATAATAACAACAATAACAAAAAAGAAAGACCAAGTGATGCTCAATGCAGTTGCTCACCACATGCTGACTGATGCCAGACCCACCCCCCCTGAATACAGATCAGTCCCTCTTCCCAATAAATCCCCTAGTTTATATACTGGGCATGATATTCTGTGATGTGGAACATCCCTTTGGTCAGTTTGGGTCACCTGTCCCAGCTGTGCTCCCTCCCAGTTTATTTTTGTCCTCCTCACTGGCAGACCATGAGACAAGAAAAAAGTCCTTCACTCAGGAGAAACACAACTTGGCAAAACCCAAGACATCAGTGTGTTATCAACACTATTCGTGTTCCAAATACAAAACATGGCAGTGTAACAGCTACTGAGAAGAAATTAACTCTACCCTAGATGAAACCAAGACACATATATATATATATGAGAGATATATCGAAGTATTTATAGAAAATAGAAATGTAATTCCAAAACTTAGTAGAGTGAATGGAAGTCTTTGGTTCAATCATTGTTGATTTTTCCATGTTTTCTACTTTGAATTATAAAATTTTGCTAAAATATTGGAAGGAGGGATGTCATTATCTGCCTAGTTCGCTTAGTACTGCTTAGGTAAAAAAACTGCTATTCCTCTATGAAATCATTCTCTGATGATGCATTATAAATTTTTCTTTGAGGTGTACTTTCAATTTCTGTTTTGTGGTATGAGTTCTCATGTCTTATCAGCTACCAGAGTATTTCCTCTTTTGTACAATACTTCAAAATCTCCAATGTCTTACAGAAGCTCAGAGACCCTCAAAACATAGAGGTTCTTTGATACTTAAAATAAGCAATGCTAAAATGAAGTCCTTTTGATATACTGATAGAAATTATTTTCCCCAATTGATAATGAAAAATGAGAGTCTATTAACACTGATTATTTCCATGACGTGAGTTCATTACTTTTCTTGGATAATCAAATCAAAATTCATCATATAAAATGACTATTCTTTTTCATGTGGCAATGATCCATTTTTCTTTCTAATTACTGTCTTAATTTCTCCAAGCTGTGCATGAAACTATAAAAAAATTCTTTTCCTCCTATCTGATAAAAAATTCTTAGAACAGAAAACTTATCTCATGAAGAGATTTGTATGCACACTTGGTAGAGAAACCATCTCATTTAAGATGGACAGGAATTTTATCAGGTCCTAATAGGTAGAAAATAATCTATAAACATTTTATGACCACTCAAATATAAATTACATACGTATGAAACCAGAACATAATAAGTGATTTTAAAATAAATAATTAATATCTGAAGAATTAAAAAATTCATATTTTATGAGACTTTAGTGACAATTTAAAAAGTTAGGTTTGAATATTTCTTTTATACAAGATGGTGACTTCCATTCTCCCTACAGCAAATTTTCACAAAGGAAATCATGGCTGTAGTTAAAGAGAAAACAGAACAGCTCTCTTGTTAGAACCTAAATTCCTCAGTCCTCATAGGGAGAAGTATCTACTCCATGCAGTGAGTAGCTTAAATTAGGCTTGTTATTTCAAGAAAAAGAAAAGAAAAAAAACGGAGGGTAAGAAAGGAAAAAAAAAATCATCTTTTTCAGAATTATTACAGAATCAATTATGTTGGAAGAGACCTCTGAGATCATCAAGTCCAACCTATAACCAAACACCATCTTGTCAACTAGACCATGGCACTAAGTGTCACATCCAGTCTTTCCTTAAACACTTTCAGGAATGGTGACCGTTCCACCCCCATGGCAGTCCATTCCAATGCCTAATCACTCTTTCTGTGAAGAAATTCTTCCTGATGTCCAACCTTAACCTCCACTGGCACAGCACATTGTGTTCTCTTGTCCTGTCACTGGTTGCCTGGAAGAAGAGGCTGACCCCGACCTGGCTGCACCCTCCTATCGGGCAGTTGCAGAGAGTGATAAGGTCACCCCGAGCCTCCTTTTCTTCAAGTCAAACAACCCCAGCTGCCTCAGCTGCTCCTCATTGGTTGTGCTCCAGACCTTCACTAGCTTCGTTGCCCTTCTCTGGACCCACTCCAACACCTCAGTGTCCCTCTTGAAGGATGATTCCTCTTTCTATTTACTGAGGCAATGCCAATGGCTAGATTATTATTTAATGCCTAAAGTGCTAAAGCATTCTTCTATTTATGTGTCACAAGGTTGCGCTTCAATATAACTTTTTGAGTTGTGCCTGACTGACCCTTACAGCTTTCTTCTATGCTGGCAGTCTCATAGCTGACTTCTGTAGTGATAGACAGTGATCAAACAGAAAGGCTGGGGACTCAGCATTCAAAGAGGTGCTTCTTTTCCTGTCAAAAATCAGTGAAAAGAAAGCCTCTGCCCCCTTCATGAGTTCACTCATGTTTTCTGTATAAGGTTGACTAAAAACTCTCCAAGTTCTTTTGATTTTTAAGCTCCTCAGAGAATATTTAGAAAGCTGGGAGAGGATTCAAACATTATTTTATTATGGAGGGAAAATATAACCACTCTACCTTGGTAATTTTTAAAATAAGGCAATGGCAGGATATGGTGGATAGTGATGGCAGGGAAGAAAATTAGAATTAAACAAATGTTACATACTTTGATACTTTTTATTGTACTTACTTTCAGTTACACAAATACACATACATTCTTCTATATGCAACTACAAACGTTTTGTTTCTTTGCGATGCATTTATGGTTATTAGTGTCTCACATTTTAATGGCAGATCTGCCAGTGTGTCAGGCTCTACAGAAACTTTTATTTTACAACATTTGGCATACGTAGAAAAAAACTATTAGAGGCAATTCAAATTAACAAGGTGTCCACAAGGAAAAGAGCAATTAAAATGATTTTTGGCAAGCAGAAAAGGCATTAACATTGAGAAAGATCAACTTTTTGGGGGTGGGAAAGGTGTATCTTCAGAAGGGACAAAAGCTAGTGTGGTGTACTAGTTTGAAAACAAACCAGTGGGAGATCACAAGTCAGAATTATAATTTAATAGGAAAATTAAAATAAATGCAATAGTACAAGAACATTGACAGAGTCAGGATACAACCTGACACCCTGTTAGTTGGTAGTAGCAGTCCAGATGAAATGGTCCTGTTGAAGTGATGATCCTGTGGAAGGGTCTCATCTTCACCTGAAGGTCCAGTGGTAGCTCTTGTCCTCTGGGAATCCAGTAGGTAGGACTGCTTGTGCTGTTCCAAACCCCAGATTACATCCAGGTGGGAGTGCGTGGCTCCTCCCCCTGAGCAGAGCATCTCACAATGGGTTAATGTAATTCTGAGTCATGCTGTGGGTCCTTGATTGCCCACTAACAGAGATAGCCCCTGAAGGGAGTTATCAGGGATGAGTCATGGTAGGAGACAACAAACACTGCCCCACCTGCTTTAACAGCTTGTGAAGATGGTAATAGAATACATACTCTTGGTTACATCTTACACTGTAACCTAGGACAGTGAGTGGGAGAGCGGAGCTCATTTATGAAAAGTTACAGTAGCTGTGAACGAACACAAATACTTCCAGCAAAAATTACACAGAGAGGACAAAGCAGGAATTTTTGATCCCCGAAGTGTCTACGAATGGGTAGTTTTTCATCTTTCTAATTTTAACTTTTATTTCCCATCTACCAATTTTTGTTTTAAAAAACATCCTTGCTAACATGCAAAATAACTGGATGGAGGGGGTTTTTTGTTGTTTGTTTTTAGTAAAGCAACTAAGAAAATATAAAGTGAGATCGTACTGCTGAAGAGTTTTTATATTTGATACCTTTTGTTTCATTTGTACACTTTTTTCATTTGTAAAAAAATAAATAAAAGAATATATTGTGTAATCCATTTGTTGCATGGTTGAGCAACAGACAACCCGTACGTAAACTTCTTTCTTTCTATTGATCAGAAGTGCCTCAGAAACAATAAAAATAATACACTATTAACTGATGGTATAGATTGCAGACACAGCACCACCAAAGAGCAACTCAGGGGTATTAGGAGGAAGAATGATGGTTTTTAACTTTGTTAGCCTGCTATTAAACTTCTGCATATTCAGAAATCTTTCTTCTTTTCTTTAAAATTGCTAGTCTTTCCTAAGGAAATGTGAGTAAATGCACCATGAATCTTCAACAGTGAACAGAGAATTTTTGGCAATAAAACATGTTTGAGGTCAATTAAATGATTTCTCATTTGTTCTGCAAAAGAAAGGAATAAACTGAATCCTCAAGGCAAGGTTTCACACTGTCTTTAAATTACTTCAGTTAGTAGTACTGAAGACTCCTTTAATAAAACAACAAGAAAAGACCGTTTTTCATATTTATGTAATTCGCTTTCAGCACTACCTTGTAGGTCAATGAGCTATGAGGGAATGCAAGAGTAGGAATTTGAGCTTTTTCCCTCCTCTATTTTCCTTCTCTTTTTACTGTGCTAAAAAGTAACAGTGCAAAAGCCAACTGAAAAAAACCAAAACAAAATGAAACAGTAGTTCAAGGCTTAAGCCGTGAAGGAACCAGCATCTTCTCCAAACAAAGTTACTGTTGCACACTGCATCTTGACAGCTGGTTAGAAGGGAAAGTACTTTCCAAGTACAAGGTAAACTTAAAGCAAGTGTTTTCAATGTCTTGGTCACCAAGAAAATACTTCAGTACTTACGGTGGTGGAAACTCTGGCCTCTGAATCTACTGCTGAATGGAGCACCAACAGAGAGCAGCTATTTCTTTGCATTCCTGAAAATGAGAATTTGTTAATTTGTTATTCTGAATAATAAAGAAACCGAAAAATATGTTGAAGCACAGTTGGACACAGTTGGAATTTTCACAATTCTTTTAACCTTCCTACTCTTCAGGTAAGGGGTTGGAGCCTTCTGTATGTTTGCAAAAGTGACTGCAGAAAAAGAAAGAAAAAGAAAAATTTGGGAGTGCTACAATCTCTGAGTTTTCAAAACTGACTTCTACAAAGATATTTAGTAACATACTGGTTGCTTAAACCACTTTGGAAAAATTCCATATGCATTGGACATGCTAATCCTCAGCTTTTATTGTAAAGCTGTAAGTTATTGTATTGGTATGCCATTTTCCTTGTAATCTGGCAGAAGTCACTAGAAATTTCTGTTAGTTCTCAAAGATTGTTTATTCCTTGGAGAAACATCAACAGTGAATTATTAGGATGCAAATAAAATAAGAGTCAGAAAGTGGTTAAATGTTTAAAATGCTCTCCAGTATTGCTTCTGCAACTGATTCCTTTGTTCTCTTGTAGTTTCTTCCTTTTTTAAAATTTTTACTCCATTCATGGAACTGCCCCAATGACCTGCTTTGTCTATTGCTCTGATTGAGTTCTTCAATAAATCCTTTTGCTCTGATCTAATGCATCTCTCAGGATCAACAGAGTCCTGAACAGCAATTCAGTCTCGCTACAAATAATGAAACCTTTTAATATAGAAACAAATTTTGAAGAACTTTTTTCTCTTTCAAACTGCACAGAAGACTAAGGAAGTTACGCTCTATATCACAGTGTTGGATCACTAGAAGAGCAGGAAAGATGATAACAAAGCACACACTCTATACATTCAGTAATGTAGGTGAGGGCAGACACTTCAAAGTTTTAGTTGACTGTGTACTTTATTCAAGCATGGGATGTTACTAACTGCCTAATCTAGCAAACTATGATAATTGTCTCCTTAGTAAATACTAAAGATGGTTAATATGTACCATACATATTTAACTATTTTACGTGAATTTAAAAATACACTTTGTACAGCCGAATCCAAATGCTTTAATTCTTTCTGCTTCTGAAATAAGTTTCTTATTACTCCTTTCCAAGGTATCCCTTATTAGAAGTTTCAGATACATTGAAAGTTAGGTGGGCTATCACATGTAAAGAGAAAGTCTTCTGATTCTTCCTATACTTCCTAGATTTAACAGTGGATGAGAAATCTGTATTTGCTGCATGGTTTAAATAATGTCTAAAATGCAAAGAAATAAAAGAACAATTTTTGTGATGACTTCACGCTTGTATTGACTTTGATATCCTAATGCTAAACCTATATAAGTAGTAATTTTAGTAAATAGTTCTATATGATGTGCTAACATTATGTGGTTTTGTTTCTACTATAGCAAAAATTTTTATTATATTTATTTTAAATTTTTTTTCATAACTTTTTCTTTTAAACTGACAGATGAATGATTCTGTATTATAGCTGTATGCCAAAAAAATGAATACTTTGGAAATTTTCACTTGTTTCAAAATATAGAACCATTTTTTAAGTTCCTGCATGTGCATTTGTGGAAATATTTGAGCTAGGAATGGAATACAAATGCAAGATTAGGCAATACAAAACTTTGCAACATCTTGTTAAATATATTATAGAGTGGAAGATCTAGCTGATGCCTTTCCAGCAAACAAGAAATATCAGTGCAACCAGTAAATATGAAGCATTAAGTCAACACAAGTAGCAAGAGAAATCTTATTCTATAAATCCTCTTCTGTGCAACAGTATATACATGCTCCAAAAATAAGAAACACTTGTAAAAAACGTATAGAAAGAATGTTAGGCCAATTAGGAAAACGGAAAAGATTTAAAGGCAAAACTTGTAAATGTGTGGAGTTTTTTGTAATTAGTCATGCTAACAAATCAGAAGCTTAGAAAAAACTTTATTTCTAATTGTAAACACACAGAGATAAATGCTGGAATGTGAAAATTTCATCGAAAATGAAATTTGTAATGAATAAATGCTAATAATGGAAATTAAAAGTTCTTGTAATCATTAGATCCATCCTATTCTGGGACAATCTTCATATAGAAACACAAGAGGCAAAACACAGTTCCACTTTAAAGTGAGAATATCTTTGCTCTATGAAAAAGTAGGAGGTTAGAGAGGTTCAACTTGGTGTTCTGGGAAGTTATTTTAATCTGTTTAACTTTAGCAGCATGCTGTTTCACCATGGGCTGACAGCATTGCTTCAAAATAGTGACCTCGAAACTAATCACTTTTCGATTTCGAATTATTAAGAAAGAGAGTGAGCTCTGATCTTGTGTATACAGTAGTGCAGTGCCCTGTGATATTGTCAAAGCACCACTGTTAGGAAGGATTACTGCAAAAGTATGTTATAATAATGATACCACTGCACAAAAATCATATATTGCCATGCTGATTTGCCACTGTCATCTGGATCACCTTTCACAACAGGCAGCAATTTAACACTTGTGGAAAGGAGAACAGCCCATCTGAAGATATGAGAAAAGTGCTTGCAATAAATATATCTGCTCCTGCATTTTAAATTATTAATATAAAAATCCACACAAGTAAAAATTTTAAAATTAATTAATTATAAGATATGAGTATGTTGTGAGAAGATGGGTTAAAACATATTAAAAGCTGAGGGCTGAAAGCGTTTGCCCTCTCCTCAAGGGAAACGAATGTTCTCAGCTTGTCATACAGTATTATCTCTAATACATTCAAGGCACTAAAACCATCCATGGGCAGATATATAGGCAGACACCATACTTTATTTTAAGTTTCTCAGGAAAAGAGATAAATAAGTAAGAAAATCAGCAAAACCCTATAAAATTACCAGCTTCCATTGTCCTCTCTCCTTCCTCAATCAAATGAGTAATATATATCTAAAATGATTAATCATTCATGTAATTTCGAGGATAATTTCATCAGAAGCGTACCTTGGAAATATGTGATTTTGTGTGCATACATGTCATTTGGGGCATCTAACTAACAAATCAAAGCAAAAGCATAAATAACTAGTCCAATGACTTCAGACAATGCCTTGAGGAAAACGCTGATTCTAGATGAAATTTTCAGGGGATCTGTTTTAAGTCTGACAAGCCTGAAGTCTTCTGTTGTAAGACAGATATCTAGTTCTCAGAAAACATGTAAAAAAGATCTGTTAAGTACTATCTGAAGCACGAGCATCAAGGTTGTACAGATGTTTCAAGAACATGTCTCTCCTCCCATTGCTGTCTCTTCACATAAAGCTGCAACTGGAGTGAGACAGTGTACTCTGTGGAAAAGAAATTAAATGCTTTTCTAGGTCAGCAGAAAAAATTTTTCAGTAGTCTTTTCTCCTCTTACATCTTTTAGAAAGGAACTTGCATGTAGGATATGTATGAAAAATACGTAAAAGCAGTACAACTATGAACAAGGAAAACAGGCTATGTGCAGAAGATCACACGCAGATAGTGTGTATTTTGGGAATAGGGTTTGTTGTTACTCAGAGAGCTACAAGATGCTGAGAAAACAATCCATGATATAGTAGGAAAGCTACATATCATAGCTACATATGCCCACCCATGTCTTACGTTTGCATGAATACATCCTAGCACGTACTTTCATGCTTGTTTGCCTCTATTATTTGATAAGAAAGTCACAAAGACTCTATCTTGAATGAATTTGTGAGATGCATGCACATTGCCTCCCCTACATGTGTCCCGTTGCATTGAGGACCACTTTATAAATGTTCTAACTACATTTCAAAATTAATCAATGACACTGTAGAAGAAACATTCCCTAGAAAAGGTAGCATTTAGTACATAATAGTTGCAATGTGCTTCTTAATATTCTGTGTTTGAGGGCCTGGCAAAGTTAGCTAAAAACCTTGAGCGCCGTTAAAAGGACTCTTGGGATGGAGTATCTTTTCTAGTAAGATACTTGTATTTCTAAGGTAATGAGCTCTGTTGGGGGTAATTTAGATTATAGAATGCTTTAGATTATAACATTATTGTTTCTAATTAGGTATGTCTTAAAAAGGAGCATAAGTTTTTGAGTTACTGAATGACTACTGAATATTAATTACCTGCGAATTAAAATACTTAATTTTAAAAGATTAAGAAAAAATCCAAGAATATGCATTGTATATATTCTGTACATAATGGAGTAAAATTTGTTTGCCTAATGAAAACAGTTCCATGAATTTCAGTAACTTTGCTTCAGCACTACAAAATGCACCCCTAACACCCTACCCTTGCATCTGGCAAACGGGAGACACCAAAGACTGCTGAGCAAGCAAAGGGCTCAAAATTCCAATCAGAACAATTGTGAAACTTCAGTAGAAAGTGTTGTAGCATTTCCCTTTTTGTATACGATGAGAGGACGGGAAGCAGATGTCAGATGGGCCAGCTCCTCTACTGATGTAAATTAGCCCATCTAAGCTGATGTTCTTGGAGATACAGAAATTTATACCAGCTACAGAGATGTTTTAATGTACATATATGAAATATATGTAGTCTTGTTCCACAGATTAGCTTCTCTTCTAGCCTCTGGTGTAAATTTACCTTTTTGGTATGCTCCCTGTCTCAATGTTTTCACCAGGAAAATCTTTCTTTGTGTTTTTTTGCTGTATAGCATTAGCTGAACTCTTCAACCTACTCAAATACAAAATAAAATAAAAATAATTTAAAAAAAAAGATAAATAATTAAGCTTTGAGATAAGCATTGAGATAAGCCATGAAGTTCTTAGGATTGGATTTCCAAGACAATTAAGTGGCATAAGACAAGAAATGCCCCAGACATGGCTACAGTACTAGTTGCTTTTGGAAATCTTACTCTTACATAAAAAAAAAGCTCTAAATAAGCAGCTGAATGAAGTGTGTTGTAAAATTGTGCAAAACATCAGTGTATGGCTATTGTGTGCATGACACTTCTACAGCTTGCCTGTGTATGTGAACTCAGCGTGTGGAAAGCCCAGGGTCTGTCGTGCCCAGGCGTCTCCTGCAAGGTGCATCACCAGGAGGCTGCCTGCAGCTGGCTGTTCAAGCAGAGGTGATTAGACGAATGTGAGTCCTGTGTTCAGATAATGTTTTGGTTGTGGCTAATCCTGAGTTCTTCACTGAGTTTATGAGGACTCACCATCTGCCCTTGAAGAAAGGGCAATATTTTGTGAGCTATGTGCCACACGGATTTCCAGGTAGATTTTAGGACAGCACCCCTGGCCAGGCCGTCGAGCCCACTCCCATCCCTCTGGATCTGGGTGTCCCTGATGGTGCAGAGGAGCCAGCCCTCAGTGTTCCATGACAAGTATCAAGGAGGAACAGCTACTCTTCTTTCTTTGACTTGAAAACACAGACGAAAGGCAAGAAATGAATTGCTGTGAGGACAAGTCTGACTTAAATAAGAAAATCACAGATACTTTTTCTTCCAAAATTAATGTTGTTACTGAAATTCACTGTGCATGTGTGTGGAAAGACTAACTGTCATGGGAAATAAGGGGAAGGCAGGGTCCAGGCAACAGCAAAACAGAGATGATTGAATATTAATGGATACCTATTGTAATTTCCAGGAACACAGTATATGAAAAGGCAGCTTCAGGGAAGTAGAAATTCTTTATGCACAATAGAAAATACTGTATATTATTGAAATAAACCTTTTCCGGATTTCTGCAAATGTTTTCAGCTGATTATTGTTCAAGCTGCAACTAAGAAGTTAAAATGATTTAGAAGAAACAATAGAAATCAGAAAGATTTGAAGCATGAACACACTAGCAGGAATGTGACCATTAAAAGACCACAGCTGTAGATGAACTATTGAGTCGACAAACTAATCAAGAGCCTAGTGCAACAGTAATGTGAATAAGAAATGAAGCAAAGCAATCACAGGTAAAATGGTGGCAAGGAAGACCTAAATGAAACAGTTAACCAGGAAATAAGGTTTTTTTAAAAGGTAGTGCTAGTTAACAGTTAACACAAACATATCTACAAGAAAAACCTATGGTGTCCTATGGACAAATGAGCACTACTGAGCAGGAATGTCTCTAAATCTTCTGGTGTTCTCTAAAACCAGCAGGAACCTTTTAATGGTGACAGTCTTTTCAAAGTGAAAACAGGACACATTTTCCCGGTAGGAAGGGCAAAAACAAGATCTCAAGAGTAAACATGGAGAAAGTTTTAGATGTTACTTACAAAGCATATAAGGAATGAAAGATCAGAAATAGAAACTGTAGGCTTTCATAGTTCACATACTGAATTGCTGAATGATAGTGCTAAAAAAACAAGAGGAACCTTTCTTTGGACTGCAATACACAATGACCAGGATGTCAAAAATCAAGATATTTTTATTGAAAAACAAACAGAAGTACTGGAACAAACCGGGACACAAGCTTTGATAAAATATCAGTCACAGTACAGATACTCAAAGGGTTTGAAATTGTCTCAGGGTGCAGCTGGAATTAAATGGTTATTTGTGTTTGGTGCTGTCAAGTTTTATCCAGAAATCATCATCTGGTTCAGTCTTTCTAAATTACAATAATTTAATCTCATTTCCTAAATAAAGTTGGGTAATTTGTTTGATTCTAGCTATTTAGTACTCTAACTAGATTTAATTAAAATAGTGCAGCGTGTGTTTATGAACTTCATTTTTCTTGCTGTTATGCTGTTCAAAACTCTCAGTGTGTTTTTGGCATTCTGAAAACAACAGGTGAGCTCTCCTACAACAAATTAGCACTGCATGAAATTCTGTTGACAGTACCAAACCATGCAACTTTTACTGATCTCCTGAAACACTTTAAAATTTCAGGGTTCTAGAAACAAAATTGAACACCAGTTATTGCTATGATGCCAGTGATTTAAATGAACAGCTACGACTGAGCAGTGGGAAGAAATGCTGTCTTATGTTGTTCTCCCGGTTTTGCAAGTCCTTACCAATGTGACATTCATTACCCTGTTGAAAACTGGGGAGTTTTGTTTGATGTTGGAGCCATGACTGTCTAGTCATGATTTCTCTTTCCTTCACCTACTCCAGGGAAAAAAACACATAATCAAAAGACCAAAACAATCAGTGGGACTGGATTTGTATTGTCAAAGGAGAGCTGCTTCCCCACACTTGATGAGGATCAGAGATTCTTTCTGCTGGTTGAACGCAGATCGCTCTGAGTATTGACACATTAGTGACATTGTGTGAGAATAAAGATTAGGGAGAAGAAAGTAATTCTGAACATTTTGATAACTATCACACAGAAATAGACAGTAGAAAGGAAGCAGCGACTTCAACATGCTTTTTATTTCATTTTAGTCTAGTTTCAATTAAAAAGGAAAACTACAGCTGAACAAATCTGATACAGATGTCCAGGAGCTCCATTAAGAAAAAGTCCTGTGGTGACAGAGCATAGTTGTGAGAGAGGATAGTCCTAATTAACCAATTTGTTTTACAGAAAAGTAAAATCATGTTAGAAAGAGGGACCTTCCTTTGCACAGAGCTTGATCTATGTTTTTTGTAAGCTTTTCTCCTTTATTCCATCTGCCTCCCAGGAACCACAGTTTCCTATAATGGGCCTGTGGTGCTCTCTTTTCTTGTCTGTGAAATACTGCAGAAAGCAAAGTGTCAGTACTTTGAGGACAATGGATGAAATGGAGACAGATCTGGCATCACTGAAAGACAAAAAGATTTAATGTATGACCACCTGCAAAGGGACTAACTACTAACTACAAACAACTGATTGAAAACCAAAATAAAGGAATACACTTTCATGTTGCAAGAAGGATTTCAGTGGCTGCAGTGAAAATTCAGGAAAATAATTTCTCATTTATATTGTAGAGCAGTGGGTGTGCAAAAACTCTCTTTGCAAAAGTAGATTATAAATTCTAACTTTCTTTAAACTTTTTTCACTTTCTATGATGAAAAGGAAAAATAAAAACACTGAAGAGAAAGAAAGATAAAGAAGAAAAAATACAAGTGGGAGAAAATACTACAAGAATTTCTGACCGGTCACCCACTCATTACTAATTAATGAACAAATAAAAAGATTCTCTTGTATTCTCACTTAAAAGCAGATATTTCACTAACTAGGAATGAAAAAAAAAAAAAAAGAGAAGATTAAAGGAAAAAAACAGCATAGAAAAAAATGGCAAAACTATAATTAGCTACGGAGGATTGTAAGAGGAGGGTTGGTCCGTTCGTGTTAACATACTGCTAAACGAAGAAGGGCCGGTTGTTCGTAACATGCACATCTACTTAGTGAATTGGTTGCACCACTGATTTGAAAAAAGAATCAATGTTGGATGTCAAACTACTTCTACTGAAAATACTTGCAACGTCAACAGTATTATTTCAGTGTGTGATAGTTAGTGAGACATCGGACATCATGAGGAAGATGGCAAGTAAGGAGAATCCTTGCGCTGCGATCAGGTTCGTAAGCGAGAATAGACTTTAAGATGCATGGTGGTATGCTTATTAGAGTTGCGTTGGATAGTGCTACTTTTATCTTTGTTTAGCTTAGTAGAGTTTTTAGTTGTAATATAATAGCTTATAAAAAATTCTTGCATATATGCTAAAAATCTTGGTATAGTATGAATCTCTGGAAATGGCTTATGCTTAGAAGGTAACGTGGGAAGATGGTAGATGAGTATGAACAGAAATATTTATTCTTCTAGTTCGCAATATAGCTGAGGTAGGCAAAGTTAAATATATAAGAGATTTAAGCTATAGAATACAGATAGGACATAACGCAAATTATGTATGGTTATCTAAGTATACAGTGAAACTTCATAACATACAGCTCTACAAGATCTTAAAATATCAGAGAGTAAACTATGCGATACAAAGAATGGATAGAAGTTGTTGAGAAGAAAGGATAGAATACACCATGTGCATTGATATACCAAAATAATGTGATATAAACTTGTGCTTAGTAATAATTCTGTCACGCAGGGTATTGGTAGTCAGATAAGATAAAGGCAGGATGGGTCTCGCGTGCTTATTACACTGTGGGACGGCGGTTCGGGAAGGGCGTGTCGTATGTGGTTATTTGCGTTTGTTGTTTTGTATTTGGTTTCATTTTCTTACAAGCTTATAGTTTGTTCTTTGTTTTGCTTTAATACAAACCTAGCTTTTAGCATTGGTTTCTATTTGAGCGTGTCGTTACGAAGGCTACTCGAGAAAAAACAATGTTCATCCCCACGTACTTGAACATAGATTGAAAGAGACAAACGTGTGTCGCATATTCCATCGTTGATACAGGCGGGAATGAGATTTTCAAGCTCGCGCGACAGTCGGCAGCGGGCGCCGTGGTGTAGCTTCGTGTCGGACCCTCGTTTTTTCTTTGTCGTCTCTGGCTGAATTAGACGCCATGTCTTTTAGAGTTGTGTATAGGTCTAGAGGTGGGAGAGAGATGGGACTGCCCCCATGTGTGCTGCCTTTGCTGCTGCTGCCGAGATGACTGTAGAAAGGTGTCTTGTTTGGATGGCGGAGTCTGCTGGCTGCAGTGAGCTTCGGGTCTTCTGTCCTAATTAGCTTACGTGTAGATGTGAGCTTCGCCCTGTGGCTAGCTATCGCCAATCGCGCTCAGAGCAATTCGCTATTTTTCTTTTACAGTTTAGAGTCCGTGCTGCACGGTTAAGAAGAAGGGGCAAGATGGCAGAAAGGAGAGAGGCGGGGGCCATGCTCAGCGCCCTGCGGGCCGGGCAAGCGGGGCACCTCCCTATCCTTCTGTCCTGACCAGCGAACGGTGGGAGAAAACTCTCTAGAATCCCGCTTCCGGGTTTTATATGGTAGGAGATTGAGGAGAAGCGTGATTGGTTGCTGAAGAATCTTGCTGTCAGCTGTCAGTTACTTACGACACTTGATAAGATGGCAGCTCCTCTCACACATGAGATGAGGGACAGAATAAGTCAAGAAGATACATGTCATGAGCGCTAACTCACGCTGAGCATAGAAATTAAAGCGGGCCAATACATGTACTGTATACATAATGCAATCTGCAGAAGTAGTAGTAGTGAGGTCAAGTCGCAATACGACTCTTTTAATTGCTAAATATGGCACCTCAGTAGTCTGCTAGTAGCTGGCAAGCCTCGTTCACAGAGGACTGCGATGTATAGCTTCTCGGTGCAAAGTGGGGGGCCATGTTTTCCAGTATATTAAGTGTATAAGTCTGTTACGAAGTCAAACATGACTAGTTATATTTTTAGTGCAGAACCATGGGTTGGTTGTATGCTTCCACAGGTAGTGGCCTAGGGCTGGCCAGAGGGTCAAGGCTTAACTGGATACGGGGGGTTCTCCTATTATTCCTACAACAAAAATCCGCTATGGTACTACTAAGTGTGGGAAGTGCGTCTAAGAAGGGATACGTCGCAGATTAGCTTACAGGCATTAGAGCTAATGTGAAAGTTTGTAAGCATCTGGCTTGTGTGCATTATATGGGCGAGTGTCAAATGCGGGGAGATAACGAATATCTGCCGGGAAACATCAAAGATGTGCAATAGTTGTGAATGTTGAAATAAGGTTCTTTGTGATAATGCTTTGTATGATAAAGTGCGGCTGAATTCATTGCTATGGGTATTTTTGAGGAACCATATTGTAGAAAGGTATCACGTCTAGTTATCTTCTCTAAATCGAGAGTAATACGTGCTGCAGACACACGCTATGATGAAGCCAGATATAGATTCAACTAGAGATAGCCAAGCAAAGCGAAGAAGCTACTATTAACAGTTTACACATCTAATAATGACCATTGAACTTGGCAGAGTGTTACTGGCGAATGCTTCGCTGTTCTCCTAAGGAAAGATAACGCTGAGATGTTATTGATAGATTGTCATCAATTGGGCATGCAGACATTAGGCCATAGAATTTCAATGATTGTAAGGGATGAACAAACTGCATCTCATACATTTTAAACTAATTAATCTTTATATCTTAAAAAGTTGCCACCCGAATTCTCATCTATAATTGGCTCAATGGTTCAGTTTTTATCTCTTGTAACAAAAGAACTGCTCTTATAATTAAATAAGCATATTTCAACAGAAGTTACTTAACTTCAAAATTAAAGGTAAAAAAAAAAAACCGAACAGAAATTCAAGTTAATATCCGAAACTAACCGAAATCATCTGAATATAACTTCACTAATAGAAATAAAAGACTAGAAAAACTGAAATAAACTTGTCAGAAATTAACCTCAGCATAAAACAAAAAAAAAAAAAAAAAAAAAAGAATTAAGCTTAACAGAATTTAAATCTGAAATCACTAATTAACTAACAACTTAACTTATAAGAATTAGCCTTAACTTATAATAAACTTCACAACACTCATACTTAGCAGAATCCAAGATTTAGCATCACTCAAATTTAACAAAACTAAAGTCAAAGTCGAGAGTGTTCTATAAAAGCCAGATACAACAGAAGTAACTCATCTGACTTCATCAGTAAGAAAGCTACAAATAAATTGTCATAACAGCATTTAAACAATAAATGAAATGAAATGCCAGCAAAAACTGAATGACTTTTTTGTGCTTAATTGAGCCTCCCTGAAGGGGGAGGATCGCCGAGCTTTCCGGGCTCCGCAGACGAACGGGGACTCTTACGCTTTGCTCTCAGATATTGTTTATTAATCTTATTAGAGGAGCTAGAACAGAGCGACGTGATTTCTTAGGAGCGCATAGAACAATGTCAATTAATCAGATGACACTGTTTATAGGTAAATTAACATGGAAAGCCTGAAGAAGATATTTTTACTTTTCACAAGTTCAATAAATCGTTTTTTGTCACATGAAAGGACTGCGACATTTTTCACCCAATCATCTCATCACTTTTGCGCAGTAAAATGGAGTAAGAAAAGAAAGAAGAAGGCCTAAAACACAATCATTCATTTTGAAGGTTTTGTTTCTTATTTTTTGCTAAATTAACAAACAACACCTCTAAATTCACCTGTGACAATCTATATAATGTTTCTATCACTAATTTACACAGTGTAGGATTCTATTCCCTCAGAGGGTAAGGTAATTTTCTCGCGGCTCTTTATTTCTTACTACATGGCGAAGGTCAACAGGGTTGTCCAGGGGGTAAAACCTTCAAAAACAGGCAGAGAAATATCCCTGCAACTTGGCTCCAGCATCTCCTCTGTTTGAACAAAACACCTCTTTGACAGCTTTGTCCTGGTTTCTGGTTACCATGAAGTATACATGGAACAAATATAAAAAAATAACATACTAACAATTGAACAATCTTAATTTTCTCTATAAGGTGTAAGATCAAACTTATTGAACAGATCATTCAAAGGACATTTCTCTCTGAGTTTAGCAATTCTATCCTCTAAACTGCCGTATACTTTATGGATGGATTGAATGATCTACAAATTTCATGCAACACATACTTTAAATTCTTTACATCATGTCTATGCAATAATTAAAAGATAATTCAATTGCTGTGCTGTTCTGCAGAGTCGCTTGTCTCACACTTTGAACATCAAGTAACATGTCGCTCAGTGCGAGAAGAGACAGATGGGATATTCTTATTAACGCAGCCTATTGATTTAATTGTCTCAAGCTGTCCTGCAGCAGCACCAGGTAGAAAAGAGCTGCGAGTAAACTTTGTCTGAAGTTCTACGCTGGTAAATTGTCATTACAATCAGATTTTAAATATTGTTCAATCAATTTTTTCTTGCGTTTATGTTCTTTTATCTGTTTGCATGGGCTTAAAAAGAAAGTTTCTCAAAGCTGCATGGACCACCTTGACATTTTGAGGGGATCGCTGCTAAATTTTGTCCTAACAAATGAGAACCATCTCTTGTGGCATTGCAATGGATTCTGGTGAACATGCGTCATCTTTACTGTTGAATGCACAATGTTGCATTTCTATATATTTGTGATTTGGGTGACATCTGTTTACTTTGCTTTATTTTGTTTTAACTCTGGAGAACTAATATTACACAAAACTCATCTTGCTGAACTAAGATTTCCAGTTCCTGAGGTTTGTAAGGACTTCGGAAGATTGGTTCAAACATTAAGCTTTCACTTGAAATTTAAACTGACTGTGAAAGTTTAAGATGAGCATGTTTGGAAGGTCACTTGGCTCCGGCAACAAACCAAACAATTTGAAAATGGTTCTTTGGCTTGAATGGGTAGACAAAATGGTGTCTAGCCTGATGCATGGCAAGGGTTTCCTAAACATTTTCTTTGTTGTCTACTGGAAAACTGGCATTGCTAACAGCACCAGTGAGATGAGGCCAAGTGTAATATCTTGATTGAGCTTCATGTTTAACAGTTTTATCTCACACAGGAATCTCTGTCTGCAACACAACCTGTACAACACTTTACATACAAGAGTTGACACACTAACTTTCTTCAACTTTGCATAAGACTCAGTCATATCTCTTGCAATAAAGATGACGATGTCTGTGGCATCAATCAGGGTGTTGCACTGATTCATTTGCGTGCTTGCCTTCTTGTTTGCAGAGTCGATTCTTGCTGGTTTGGACTCTCGATAAGGTTTCAACATTTTTGCTGGAATCCACTTTGGTCTGGCTTGTTGAGACACAAGCATTACCCTTGGCCCAAGTATTCCGTGAAATGGACACATCGGATCTTCGGTTTAAATCTTTGATCAAGAAAAGGATTTTTTTCAATTCACCTGAGTAATTAAAAATGCCTGAACTGAATTGCTGGAGTAAGGTTCTGCGCAGAGCTGTTAGGAATTTAAAACATACAAAGCTTTGCTTAATCGATAAGGCGTAGCTCGCTTCCCTTTTCTGTCGTCTAAAGGGATTTAAAAGGTGTAGTGGTTTCTTTCAATGATGGCTGGCTCGTAAGAAGAATAGGAATGCCAAATTGTGAAGACACCCTAATTTTTTAGAAATGTGTTAGGTTTGTCCTTTATAAGTGGACATGTTTGTTTAACTTTTTGAGGAATGCCAATGATTAAACGCTGCAAAAAATCAACAGCAAGTTTCGCTGTTTCGCTTGTGTGAAGGGAAGCAAGACTGCATGAAAAAAGTGTCACAGAAACATGAATATTTTTACAATCTCTAAAGAGGGTAATTTGTAACACTGTCTCATATTGCAGACTTTGCAATCTCCTGGATTGGACTGCTCCTGTGGATAAGGGGTTGCACAAGTTGACAATCCGGACAAGCACTAATGGTTTCGCTTGATCCTTTGGAAATGCGACATTCTGCATCAGTGTCTGTGCGTTCTGAATGAAAAATGATGACTTATTTGCTTGACAAAATGTTGGCAAAGTGTTTGAAATGATCCTGTCAATTTCTGCTTGTACATTTCCTTTGCAAAAATACTAAAAGAGAAAATGTCCTCTGATGTAGATACATCAGGTAATCTTATGATTTACTGTCTGTGAGTTAGTTGTTTGTAGATCTGACGAAGCACTTGCAAAGGTCTTGAGGTCTTTCATCTTGCGCTTGAAGAATTTTTACCATTTTTTGTCTTAAGAATGTTGCCTTGGATTGTCGAACATGCGAAGGTGTGCCCACTGCTGCATTTTATGCATTTCAGCTACGGTCGGGTGCATCCAGCACTGATTAACGTTAATTCGTGTTTGCATTTGCAAATGCAAGACTTCGCAGTAGATGTGGTTTCGTGCTTCATCACTGACTTGTTTCTACGCTTGCAATGGTCGATGGACAAATGATGAAAGTTCAGTAGGACCTTGCTTTTTATTTCCGTGTAAACACCTTCTGGGATTCATTGGTGGAAATTTGTAAAATTGCTTTTTGTGCTGTTCTTTAACGTCTGCAAGCATTCGAGGCCAAAAGCACGACTTGTTCTTCTGTTTGTGGTGAGGTTTCATCCAATAGCTAATTGGGTATGTGGAGAGCTGCATGTGGTCTCTCGCTGCATATTTTTTGTCTCGCTCTCGAAGTGACTTTCTATCTTACATTTATAGCAAGTGTGCATTCTGTAAAATTGTTGAGGCAATACTTTACAGTCGAAGGTATATGTCATAGTTGCTGAATGTGCTTTTTAATAAGTTGTTGAAAGTATGGACTTCTCATCCTGGTTTTCACTGCGTCATTAATCTTTGATGATTTGATGATTCATGGGTTCGACAGAGGGTTTGTCTGGAATATGTAACTGCATTACAATGCTATTGTGTCTGTATGTTAAGTCCCCTCTTTTGAGTCCTTTTGTAATACAAATAGCGCAACATGGATATACTGGAGAAATTATAAGATGTGGCAATACGGTGGATTGCATAATTCAGTTGTGAGAATAGCTCATGGTACTAAAACATGATTGAAAATATCTGTTCACAGTCAGGATTCTTCTGGTACATTTGCGTGATTCTCCAAATAAGGGGGGGGGGGGTGCAAACTGTACTCAGAAAAAAATGACAACATTGGTATGTCTTCAGTAGTTTTCCGGTATAAGCCATAATTTGCCCTAGAGTCTTCGTAAGGTGCAGTTTTTACAAGGCATAGTACAGTCATCAACCTCTAGCATCTCCAAGATATGCCCGAAGAATACCGTGATGGTGCTCAGTTGTTACAGTCCTCAAGCGAGTGGGAGAGTACCAGGGCTTGCTGCCTCCCCCTCCACCGCCCCTTTCAGCTTGGTGATACACGTGATGCAGATGGCAAGACAGGTCTTTGTGATTGTCAGTACAGAAATTCCTGATATTAAAGGTAAAGAAAAAACCGAGTGGGCTAGTCATAAATACTGTTTCCTGAGTTTGCACATGTATCTGTAGTCGGTCGGTTTAAAATTGAATGCATGTACATAGCAGCGCAAAGTATGTGTTTAGATGACTTCCAAGGAAATGTGCTATGTTTGCTCCACGTTTTCCGTTAATCCAAAAAATAGAGAATATCAGAAATTTCAGCTACTGAGCAGATACACATACTCAGAGAGCAAGCCTGTTTGTGTAAGTAGTGTGCATGTTAGTATTTTCTGGTCATCAAGCATTGAGCTGTTTTGAATTGAAGTCCATTCGATTTATAAGTGGACGGAGAACAAACTACACTTGATGCCACTAGATAGCCATACTATTTGAAACTGTACATGAATTTGTTCATGGGAAATATCACAATAAATTACCTTTTAGTAAGCTGTGGGACAAAAAAGCAGCAAAGTGTAAACCTGGCACAAGTTTCGCTGCCTGTAATTGTGGAGAGTCATAAATAGTTTTGAGTACATTTGTAAAGACACTGATGGATAGTAAAATGTTCAAACGTGGTAGCTAAGGAGGCTTGGAACAGGAGTGGCATTGTTTTGCCTAAATCATGTGACTCTGTACCTGGTATGTAGATATAAATGCATGATGGATAGTAATTAAATTATTAAAAATATTGTCCAATCGCAAACGAATATGAGAAAGGAACAACAATCATGAGAAATGTTGTGGAGGGATTCAAACTCAGCTCGGTGAATCAATATACACATAGAAAATATTAATAATGATTAAATATGATACACAGTTTTGTAAAGGAAGGGTATAATAATTGTATCCATCTCGAATCTGTGTCGAGTCAGGATTTGGGTTGTACCCGCTGATCCCAGACTCTTCAATAAAGACTCATATAATAATACCGTGATTATGTGTTTCACCGCTAACATTTGGCGCCAGATGGACCCTGTACGCGGCTGAGGACCGCGCCTGATCACGCTCGGCCAGCACCGAGGATCTCGGGGAGCTCCGCCGTCACAACGTCCTGGAGAGGTAAGGTGCTTTACTTCTGGTCTGGTTGCTCAATAAGTAGAAAGCTACGCTGGTTGGCTAAGGAATTCCTGGTATGCTAGGCCGCGGTAGTAATTGCGAAAGCATTGCAGGGTCGGCAGTGGAGAACTTTGGTAGGGAGACGGGATTTGATGGCAAATCCCATACCACATACTCTCCTTGGGTCTTATTAGCACATGGTAACAAGGTAATTTGACCAGGATACGCAAGGATAAGTGATCGATACTGTAACCTCAGATGCCGAAAATTTTGGCAGAAGGAAACGTGGCTGAAAACGTCTTGCATCTGATTATTTCTCACTTATTGCGTTTTGTAAGCATGAGGGAAATTGGATGAAGTTCTGTATGTTGATTTATTTTTCTATTTAGGGAAAAAACAGAGTGGTGACTGAGAAGTAGTTAATGGTTATTACAGTCTCACAAAATAAGTTGGGCCTTGTCAAGAGAAAGTTGTTTAGAACACTGGCATTGAATCGAGAGTCTATATCGGAAAAGATATATGGAGGGTTTTACTGATAGCCCCACAGCACAATGGAATCTAACCTACTTCATCTGGCCTTATTCACAATGATCATTACTCCTCCTATGAAACTAATCTATTTACTCCTGCTCAAAGATACCTACCCCACCTACGCTGCCCAGACACCCCGTTCCCACCTACGCCTCCCCAGGGATATCCTCCCTTCCATCTACGGCCCCTTCACTGCTCGTGCCCTTTTTGCTGCTTTCGCTCAGGAAAACCAGTTTATTGCGATTAGAGACATGGGGGAGGGTGCAGAGAGTGGATCAGCAGTGAAAGGAAATGAGGAGAACCAATATCCACCGCACATATCCAAATTGCGCCCAACTTGGCTAAGGCAAGAAAGGGTTTGTTAAGACGAAGCAACAAAAGAGAACATAATGCCCTTTGACAAGGTGTGGGGGTGGACGGACAGGTTTTTGTAAGGTTCCCTTTCCCCGGGCATTGGAAGCGCTAATGCCAAACGTTGACCAAGGCAATCAGTTCCAGCAAGAAGAGGTTGCCAAGGTAATGGTGTTACTGTGGGAAGAAGAAATTAGCCCCAGGACCTCGGTAACTTACGTAGGAGATAAACTGTGAATTTTTAATTGGATAGGACCACTATTCAGTTTAAATGATCTAAAGGTCAGATTCGGAACAATCCACCACCAATAGTGGGACAGGGAAGGAGGAAAATCGCATTCCTGCCAATCTAGACCTTGTTTTGGACAAGTGTAACTCATGATTCTTGTACATGTCCTGAATGCCCATTCACTCCTAGGTGGGTCTATTGGAAAGCTGATGCAAATAATAACTTTTGAGAATGGGGAGCTGTTAATGAAAAACCTGGAGTCAAAGACAGGAAAAATCTTAAATGATAAAAGAGAAAACGTCCTACAATTCGCAAAGAAGTAGAAGATGCTAATCCCTCAGTAGGAAGGAAACGTATACCTGGGAATCTAAGTTAGCACAGCAGTAATGAGAGTTAAAAGAGGAAGAAAAACGTCCAAGTAAACAATACTAAAACCAGAAGCCACGGCAGGGATAGCAAGACTATTGATAAATTTCCTAAATATCGAATTCCTGGAAGAATGCGAATCTAAGAATACATACCCATATTCCGTAAAGAAACCCAATGGGATTATAGCTAGTACGGATCTAAGGAGCAATAAATGAAAAAAAAGGACATTACCAGTAGTTGCCAACCCTACACATGTTAACATCTGTAAATGAGATTATATAAGTGGTTTTACGTAATGATCTAAAGATGCTTTTTCTGCGTACCCTTGACAAAGAAAGTATGGAAGCTGTTTGCCTTTGAATGGGCAATCAGGAAACGGAAGAAAGACCCAGCTGCAAGGACTCGTCATGGGGTAACAAGAACTCCCCCACTTAAACTTTGGGAACCAACTGGCAAAAGAGCTGAGATCTGAACCAACGAAGGGCAAGCTAGAGAGAGACCAATGACCTTTGCTGCAAATGTTGATGATATATTGATAGCGCACCAGAAGAAAGGCAACTCATAAAGGTAACATTGGAGATTTTAAATCACGTGGGCATGGGAGGATAAAGTGTCCAGGAAAGACAAATTCCCAACAGACTGTCATCTTACATGGGATGTGAAATTACAAGGAAGAGAAAATTAAGTACACGATCCAGCTATTTGGTCTATTCAGAGCCAGAATCTCAGAGCCTACGAGTATTCCTGGGAGGCAGGATGGTGTCACCTGATCATGGACATGGGCTAATTTGCCAAACCCCTGTATGAACTCAAAGACCGCGTTA
>JACSVZ010000014.1:39098759-39291207 GCA_014706295.1 Lycocorax pyrrhopterus obiensis | reverse complement strand
TTTGGGTCACTACCTATTTCAGAGAACAAATTTTAATATGCAAAATGATCTTGACCTTTCCCATTGTGCAAATATAAATCAACATTTTCCAGTATGGATACTTTGTGGGGAAGCCTACCCATTAATTTTTAAAAAAGCATATAAGATATTTTTCTTAAAAAGCTTAGTTGGAAGTCATGGATATGTAATTAAGCCTTGTTGTTCTTAGTGCCATAGCAGAAAAAAAATAAAACCTTTTGTCTTTTCTTGTTTAGAGGAAGTTGTTAGGAGAATGAAAATGCTATCACTCTCAGACCAACATAATCTTTACGAGTAGTAACATTGAGCAAGCAGTTCTAAGACATGTTAAAAGACATCTCTTATTGATGAAGCATAGTAAATCTAAAAGGCATTTGGTAATATAAAGCAACAAGGAACAGGAAAATAGGAGCATAAATTTGTAAACTGTAAAACTGAAAGGGCATTTTGAATTGACTATTACTAAAAACTGCTGTACGTGGATAACTCATCTAAAACATAACTGTGATCATGTAAGAAGGAAAATCTTCATCATAAATCATGGTCTCTTGCACAATAATTTGGATTTGTTTAGAGAGGAGTGTTGTCCAGATGATCCACCATGAAGAACAAATAATGAATATTTCTTGACAGGATTGACCAAGTGACATATAAGAACTGAAGTAAGACTACAGTAGTTATATCACATGTGAAACTGGAATGCTGATTTTTTCAGAGGAAATATACAAACTTAAAAACACAAGGAAAGCCTGTAATCCATGATTCATCTAAAAAAGTTCAAAGCTAAGTTTTCAAAGCATACATATTTTAAATTGCAGCCATGTAAACCCATAAAACCACTGTAGCATAATCTCTGTGTTTGTACTTTTGAAAGTTTAAAAATGTTATGCTTTTAGGGAAAAGTGGTTTTTTCCATTTCTTTGTCCATTTACCAGGGGACTTTCTCCTAAAGTCTATCTTTGAAATCTGACTAAGGTGTTTTGTTTATTTTCTTTCAGGGCAGGAGCCTGTCCTGCCCGTGTTCTTCACTTCAGCTTGCCTGGCGGCCTCATGTTTGCGATTTGCAGTCTTTGATCCCAGAGGACAAACATGTTTGAACAAAAGCCTTACCACTGAAATCTTAGGCTACCCTACAGTTAAGAGAAATGCAAAGCCTCTCTTACTTATTCAATTTAAAATCTCATTGTTTCTTTGTTCTGTAGAAGAAACCAACCAGCAACAGGGCAGTGCTCACTCAAATACAACAGAAACAACCAGTAGTGGTCCTTTTCAATCTAATGTTAACACTCAGGCTGTACTTTTCTTTATGTTTTCCTGCTCTTTCCCTAAATCCCTTATTCCAAATTATATTGCCGTATCCAAAATAGGGTCAGAATGGATGAATGCTTGGTGAGAAATACTTTGACCACATCCAACTGTGTCAGAAAAGTGATGGAGAATCATAGTATCATGGAATGGTTTAGTTTGGAAGGGACCTTATAAATAATCTAGTTCTAAACCTACTGCCACAGGTAGGGACAGCTTGCACTAGACCAGGTTTCTCAAAGCCTTGTCCACTCTGGCCTTGAACACTTCCAGGGATGGAGCATCCACAGCCTCTGGGCAACCTGTTCCTCATCACCCTCATGATAAAGAATTTCTTCCTAACATCTAATCTATACCTACTGTCTTTCAGTTAGAAGCTATTCCACCTTGTCCTGTCACTACAGTTCCTGATGAAGAGTCCCCTTCCAGCTTCCCTGCAGGCCCCCTTCAGATACTGGAATGTTGCTATGAGGTCTCCATGCAACCTTCTCTTCTCTGGGGTGAACAGCTCCATCTTCCTCAGTCTTCATAGGGAAGGTGCTCCATTCCCATTATCAACTTTGTGGCCTCCTCTGGACTTGCTCCAACAGTTCCATGACCGTCTTAACTTGTGTGCATCAGAGCTGCACAGAGTGCTCCTGGTGGGATGTCACAAGAGCAGAGTACAGAGGAAGAATCACTTCCCTTTACTTGCTGGCTGCAGTACTTTTGATGTAGGGCATAAGTTCAGACAGTGCCACAGCTGACCAGGAGATGGGGATGCATGCACTCCATGACTCAATGAAATATTTTATTTCTTCTTGAGCTTTTTTTTTTTCCCCAGAAGACAGCTAAGCAATCAATTCCTGTGCAAATTTAAAATTAGTATCTGTGTATTTTCACCCTGTGTCTTGGTTTGAGACAATTTAAGAGGCAGGCATTGTGGAATGAGTTGTCTTCCCCTATGACATTAACCAATCCAAATAAGGATTCTACCAATAAGGAACAGATACGAGTAGATATAAGTGAAAAAATAACAGTTTACTAACAAGCAAAACAGCAACAGGCAAGAAATAACACTAAATAACTTCTACAAACAAAATTGCCAAGTCTCATAAACCCAGTGGGAATAAAGAAAGACTCAAAATGGTGGGAAAACCCCTTCCCCACAGAAGATGGTGCTCTGCAGCTGAGTGCATGGTTCTAAAGACAAAGGGAAGATGGCGTCTGCCTTCTTCCTCTTCTCTTATCTCTCTGGCAGCTGGAGCTCCAAAGGCAGCTTGTGCTCTCCAGGGCTAGAATTCGTGGAGGGACTTCGCCTTCCTCACGGCAGGAAGTGGTAGACAAGGCAAGGTGATGCAGCTGGTCTGAGGCAATCGGTGCCTCCTCTCCTTGGCTGGGTGCTACTGGCGAGCTGCAGGCGACCTGGACCAGAGTGGGGCCACCCCGTCTTCCCCCTGGCACGGCGCCACAACTGAAGACAGGCACCTGTGGATTCACCCCAAGGCAGTCCAAGATGCAAGGAAGGAACAAAAGATAAGGGGAAAAAAACCTGCAGGGGAGCCTCTCCCTTGAGCAAAGACCAAGCTAGAGGGTGAGTTCAGTTCCGGTGCTTCCATCTTTTCAAGGACCCAAGGTCCCAGCTTAGAGAGACAGTAACAATCCAGATAGATGTGAATACAGTAACATTTTGGGTTACCCGCAGCACCCAGGAATAAATGAGTTACTCTTATGAGACCTTCTGCTTAACAGGACACTGATGAAATGGATTCCCTATACTGCCTGGGATATAGAACACCTTTCAGAAAGAGATTACAACTAGATGTAAAGATCTAATGGAATAAAGAATTCACAGCTGTTGAGATTAATTCTCAGCTGGGTATTGTCAATTAAAACAACATTTTCATTTAGAATTTGTCCTCTTTCAAAGGTGAACTGGTTATATATAAATCTGCTATATTACAATGTTGTTCATCAATTAATTGTTTATCTTTTGATACCTGCTTCCTGTGAAAATTCATATGAGTGACATTATAGATATACAAATTCAAAAGGCAGGAGAGCGTAAGAGATGCACAAACAGACTCAACTTCCGTATCTCTGCTTGAAATGGAAATATTGGTAATTTCACAAATTTCTCTGCCATTTTTGGGTATCACCTAACACATCTCAGTTCTAAGTCTGCCTGGTATTTGAAACACAGTTGCATTATAGCCAATAATTTCAAGCAAAATTCCAACAGATTCAAATTTTAAAAAAAGTGGTGAGTTCTTTTTTTCTTAAAAAACAAAAAAAAACCCAGATACTTTTTTTGTATTTGTTTTTGGTTATGACAACTCCTGGCTCATTTCTCAGCTTACCTAAATATTTTTGCTTGCACCCTTTGAACCTTATCTTTCTAATTCAGAGATTTTTATGGTGGAAAAAGAAAAAAAGCAGCAAAACCCCCAAATCCTGAATTTTTACTTTATATAAAAGACATTAAAAGAAATCACTCTGACCTGCAGCTTGTCATATATGATTTCAGTCTGGAAGTCATAACAGAAACAGACTTGTTCTCCCTGAAATTTGAGATGGAATAAAAATAAAGGAAGTTTTCAATTTTTTTACCGTATTTTGTAAGGGTGGCTATGACCATATGGGAATGTTCAAAACCATCAGCTGACAACAATTTGTTTTACTAAAAAAATGGAAGTATTTGTAAAGATGTATTCTTCAGATATATGGAAAATTAAGGCAGTTTAGATGCTACTATCACTATCTTGAGAAAAATTTTATAAGAACATAAAAAAGATATGTTAATTCAGAATAATAATGTCTCATTATTTAGTCAAATTTATAAACCCATTAGATTACGCATATCAAGGTAATGATGATGTTAATCCTAAGAAACCTGTTCCACTAAATACGAGTGATCTTCATTGTTGATAAACATTTGATGTCAGTGTTTTCAAGGTTACCTAGGACCATCTGAACAAAATGAAGTCGCATCAAGTTGATTAGGTCTGCAGCAATGGCAAATTCCTCATGCAGTACCTGTTTTGTTGGCTTGTGAAAATGCTTCCTCTGGTTCCATTTTCAAGTAAAAAGTATTTACATAAAAAAAAAATCCAAAACCATATATGAAGAGTGCCTTTTTTTTGGAGCTTGCTCTTTTTATGGGCAACTAAAAAGTTTCTCCTACTCAACTCTAAGGAGTCCCAGAACTGTTTTTGCATTGCCACAGAAGCTCAGAAAGAGGGAGTGGGAAGGCCTATACGCATTTTGACTCAATCATCTATGTTACAGGATAGGTGGTGGTGGGCTGTATCTGCATGAACAAAATTAATCCCACTGGATAAAATTCTTCACAAACTTCTCCAATGTGTCCTTCCCACATGCTGCAGTTTTTCAAGAACTGCTCTGTCATGGGTCTTTTCCCACAGGCTGCAGTCCTTCAGGAACGGATTGCTCCCAGCCTTCCCACAGATAACAGCTCCTGAGAGAAAACCTTCTCGAGACTGCATGGGCTGCCCTCAAAGGGCTGCAGTTCCTGCCAGGAACTCTAGTGTGGGCTCTCCACAGTGTGCAGCTTCTTTCAGGGTATGTCTGTCTGCTGCAGTGTGGGGTCCTTCTCTTGCCTCAGGGGAATAGCCTGCTTCACCATGGTCCGAAGTGTCTGGAGCACTTCCTCTCCTCCTTTTTCAGTGATCTTGATGTCTGCAGAGCTGTTTCCCTTATGTGTTTCTTCTCTCTCTCACAGCTTCTATGCAGCAGTTTGTACACTTTCTCAAATATTTTATCACAGAAATACCACTGGAGTTGCTGATGAGCTCAGCTTTGGCCAGTGGTGGGTCTACTCTGGAGTCAGCTAGAAAGAGCTGTGTCCAACCCAAGGGCCACTCCTGGTGGCTATGCGTGCTTCATAGTGGAGTTTGCATATGTATACATCTGAAAAATACAGCCCTAAATTAAAAGCAAGGAGTATAGGCACACACAGACTTTCTGTGTTTCTTCTATGTTTCAGTCTTAATTTTCCCCCATCCTGTTACTAGGTTATTTGAAAATACAGTTTCAGATTTATTTTTAAAATAAAAGCAGTCCAATCCTGTTTTTAGAAGAGGATCATTTGAAGTTAGAAGGAATCTCTTGAGGTTACCTAGTCAAACGATCTACTCAAGCAGGGACAGCTATACCAGTTTGCCAAGGAATGTAGAGAATCAGGCTTTGAATATCTCCAAGGATGGAGACACCACAGTCTCTCTGGACAAGCTATGCCATATTTGACCACCCTCACAGTAAAAGTGTTTTTTTCTTTTCAGATGGAATTTCAAGGTGTTTTAATTTGTGCCCGCTACTTCTTGTCCTTACAATTTATCATACCTACATTTAACACCTGAAAAGAGCCAATAATGAAGCAGAAATCTTAAGTAATTTAGGAGTTACTGTCAGATACGTAATGTGGTTTTAATTCAGAAAAGGGGGCTGTCTCTCAAACTGATAGAAGTTTCTTAATGTAAAATCATCCTACCAGGTCACAGAAAAGTACAAGGACATTGCAAAATCAATCAATCCAGATTTTCAGCGTCGTGTCTT
This sequence comes from Lycocorax pyrrhopterus obiensis, assembly GCA_014706295.1. NCBI lineage: Eukaryota > Metazoa > Chordata > Aves > Passeriformes > Paradisaeidae > Lycocorax > Lycocorax pyrrhopterus. The sequence goes on along the minus strand of JACSVZ010000014.1, from coordinate 39,285,330 downwards.
TGCTTCTCTAAGTTTGAGGGATACTTTTTTCTTCTAAAGTTCTGAGTCAGCTATTGGCAGAGGAAGGAGGCATATTTAAAATGCTTACCTTGGCCCAAACCCAAAGAGGCTGTTATGGCTAGATTATAGCCCCATTAACCAAACTGCCTGTAAAATCATTTGACTTGGCTAATGTCTCTGATTCCAAGGTCTGAGAATGTCTAAACTCATTTCTAAATATTGTAAAAGTTAATTAACTTTATAGTCTGAGCTGAATGTCTATTAAAATGGATAGATCTGGATTACTGTTTGGATATAAAATAATATAATGAGTGTTGCTGAAAGGTAGATTGTAAATCAGCTTGATGAAATTCAGTGAAAATATGACACCAGAAGAGTTCCTTAATAGATTTTTCTTTAAGAGTAATTACAGAATAGAGTACTCAGGTTTCTCACATTGAGGCAAAAAAAGGTGCTTATCCTAATAATATTTTTTCCTTTCACTCACCATTAATTTGCTACAGATGGATCATAAAATTATGAGGAATCTTCATACAGCCTAAACTGACCCTGAAATGAGTCATAATTATTATATGTTATATTGCTAACAAATTTTTCGCTTTGAGATCTTAAAACATTCTGGCATCATTAATGAAAGAAAACTATACAGTGACTCTATCATTATCCCTGCTTTGTACAGGAAACTCAAAAAATGAGGTTAAATGCCCTGCCAACTGATCCTGTTTAGTCAAGAATTCCTAAGAGGCAGTTATTCAGCAAACCAATTTCCACTGCATCTGATTATTATTCATCTCTACATATGCATTGATTTTTGTGAAGAACTTGCACAGTCTGTAATGAGCAAAGTGAAACAACTCAAAGACAGCTAAGTTAGTGAAAAATGAACTAGTTTTGGTATTGGAACAATATAATCGCATTGTCTGGCTGCTTCTGGGAAACCCAGCAGAGCTTTGTATTGTGTTGTGCTGTGTTGAGTTGGATTATTCTCTTGCTTTGAGCCGGCTGCCACTGGCTGCATGTGCCACACGTGGCTCAAGAGAAAAATGTACAATTTAGGTTGGAGTTACCCACAGAAACAAGTCAGTGTCACAGATATAATTCCTAGGAGATGAAGGACTCTAACAGTGTATTTAACAGATATATTTAATTACTTATTTTAAGTTTAGAGTATTGAGCAAGAGCCACATAACAGCCATCATAGTTTTATCTAGGAAAAATGGATAATAAACACAGAGATCACATTTACTACTGTAATAACCAGGACAAGACACTACAGTATTGGTATGAACCACATTAAATAGGCTAGGTGTAGCTTTGACTAACATGTGCTAACCACCCATTGTTCTTCAGGGAGAAAAGCTTCACCATCTTCAGCAAAAGCAGTGTCATTCATCACACCAAATGAAAAATGGCAAGATGCAAGGACTAGATGCAGAGCACATTAATTGAGTTTATTACTTTACTTTTACTACAGGAAACTTTGATTTCAAGTGGTTTCTGCACACTAATACATTTCCTAAAACTGCTATAAATTTTTATGGATGAATTACTTTATCTGAAGAGCTCACAGTGAATTACGATTTGTACAAGGGTTTGCTCTCCGAGACTTAATGTGTGTTTCTCTGTCTGTTGAACCAGACTTCATAAAGGTTCTCCAGAGGTGCTAGGCATCATTAAGGATAGAAATAAGGACTTTCTCTCTTTCACTGAAAAACTATATTTATTGCCTTAATGTAGTAATATGCGTGTCCTTTTTTTTCTATTTGGTTTTCACTGACTCTATCTTGCCCTTAATTATGGAATTAGAAAGGGTGACCTTAGGAATGCATGCAAATGAAAAGTAATTCATATTTTATTCTGTGCCAATATTCCCCTGAAAAATTAAAGTATGTAAATTTAAAATATCAGCCAGTTAAGAGAATTAACTGGAAACCACATGCTTTATCAAAAGCCTTATTTCAAAATCTGAGCACTTTGTGTGACTTGACATTATTTATGTAGAGCTAAGTCAGTTCACAGGAGTAAGTACCCTGTGAGGGCTGCACATTTTAAAACTGTTCTCACAGTTCTTCTGTGGGCAGTTTTAGAAAAAGAGAGTTTGTGAACCTACTAACCATGGGGAAAAACTCCACAAACTGTACAGGCAGCTACAAGCCATATAAATCAGAATGCAAACAAAGAGCCTTTAAAACTCAGCTGGAAAGCAGTACAACTTTTCTCCTTTTCAGTCTGTCCAGAGAAACAGTCTGTCCTGTCTGTCCTCCATCTACTGGGATTTTACTTTTTTATGGGCTGAGGACCATGCTGGAATTTAAAATATCTCATGAACTTCAACATATGAGGACATTATGATCTGCATAGATCAGATACCAGCACCAAAAAATACTGCAAGGCTATTTTCCTGGTTTTGTTCTCTCTTAAAAAAATTTCCCCAAACCCAACAAAATGGTTATGCCTCTTCCTTCTCTGCCTCTCAGAAGAGAAGTTAATACCACAACTTTTCTAGGCATTGAAGACCTTCCCAGACCTTGGGGTGTTCATCTGATGCTCAGTTTACACTCGCAGATTCCAAATTGTACACCAGTTATGTTAGCTCTGTAATGAATATCTAATAGCTGAAAAAGGGAAGAACAAGCTGGAAGACATTTGGAGGCAGTCCCCTCCTCGGTATAAAATCCAGCCTATTCTCCTAAAGTTTTTGATAAAACCCATCTCAAAACTTGCAAGGATATGTCAGCTTTAACATGCAGAGAACTCACTGAACTTTGATGGGAGTGTTAGCTTGGTTTGGCTCCTAAGTACAGACCTATCACATCAGAGAACCATCCAGTGAACGAACACAGACTTTGCAATACATAGAATATAAAGGTGGCACAGGATCAGAAGAGTATAGTAACATTTTCAGACTTTAAGTATGTGCTTCTTTAACATGATAAGAAGAAAAGACTATCTCTTTCTTTCCTTCCAGGGTAATAAAACCTGAATGTAATACTTGAAAGAGGCAGTGTTCTAGGATTTTGGTGACATATACTTCATTGTTGATTAGACTTTTAGTTTACATATACTTAGATTTCTGCAATCGTTTTGTTTGTTTTGAATCTTTCTTGGCAGCTTAATGCCCATTCCTTTTCTAAAGCATCATTCACATTAATGCAGTTGAGCTGAAGAGAGGAATCTTCAGAGGCAGATGAGCTAGTAAATCCAGAAATAATATTGGCACATCTTTTGTATATCTGTCCCATCATTCAGTTTATAATTTTGTCTTACTTGTGAATTTGCTTCTAGTTTGTTTCTATCACTTATGGTTCAAGATTTTCATTTCATAGTGTATCATATTGTGACAGAAACTTACATTTCTTAGCTTAAAAAGGCCATTCTACCACAGTGATAGCTTTATGTAATCTCTTCTTCCTGGATAATTTATGCACATTCCTCTGATTTAACAAAATAAAACCATCTTCATATTGTGATAATGACTCCTGGTGCAACAAGGTAGATGTAAGATTTGTATTCTAATTTCTTTCATGACATTAACTTTTTACTGTACTAATTGATGTTGCCTAATTTTTCAATGTTTCTTTCCATCACTGAATCATCTTATCACAGTTCCTTCCTAAATAGCAATTAGTAGTATGAGATAAAACATGCAATGGATTTTTAAAATCAAACTCCTCATCCCTCCTCCATGAAATAGAAAATTCATTACAAGTAATTATAATGTTATAGTATGCCAGAACCAATAATGCAGAGGGTGGATAATTTGATTAAATGGAGGTCTTCTAGTAAAACTAATCTTACTACTGGTAATACAGATGGAATTCACAAGCTCATATGACTGTCCAAGAGGAAAACCCTGGGAATTTGATTAATGACCCATGTTCTTTGTTACAAGAACAAAACTGTCTTGCAATATAGTAAAGACACAGTACAGTAAGGTTTTCAGAGGATATTGCGATTTTTAGCCCTCTTGTGTGAGGAATAAAGTGACTCCTTATACAAGAGCGAAGCTGAGTAGCATCGGAAGGAATCATATTAGACTTTTCGTGGCTACAAAAGAAGTCATACTAATGCAGGATATTTGGAAATAAAAGCCATAAAGTATAAAATGCTCTCCCCTTGCTATACCCACTGGTTTGACGCTCAGCATTATTTTAAAGCAACTTTGTACCCAGCACAGAGCAGCTGATTTTATACTGTGTTTTGTACTGCAAACGAAAATGCAGTAATTCTATACAAAAATGGTAGGTTGGTATATATTTACTTATGTTGGTTGACCACACAATATGAAATATCGCATTCCACAAGGGAGTGTCATGGATAATCATTTTTTCTGCTAGGAAAATAAGGATGTCAGGAAAGCATTTCTCTATTTCCTTGTTTCTCTATTCCAGTTAAGTGTTCGCTGTAAACTTCAGCTAAGGTTGCAAGTAAGATACCTTGATTTAGAAGATTTTACTTCATTTGTAATTTTACTCAACATCAAATTTAAAATGTTTTATGTTATCGTAATTTTCATTCATGTTTAGCTTCTGTGATACAGAAACAGAACTACCTAACATAATAAATAAGATTTCTTCTAGGCTTTTCTGTCAGATGTGTTGTGATGGACAGATGAGACAGTATAAACCTTTTTCCCCTACCTAAGATGCTGCAGTACTGCAGCTAACATTGCGGTACTGATACTGATAGTAGTTCAAGATTAAATGTTCTCTTCATTGTCAGTGATGGACAGTGAGGGCCTCAGCTTCAATAATCTTCTGCCAGCCTCTGAGAGTAATGAGCTCTGGTGCCAGTCCAATGGCAGGAGAATAAACAGTAGTTTTATACCTACCCTAATATATGCAGTTCTGTGTTTGCTTGCATGTTTTTGCAATTAAATGTACAAAGCATATGTGATCAAATATACACAATTAATCAGCTAAAATTCAAGCTAAATACAAAACCCCCCAATCTTAACATTTCTTTCAATTTTACTTCCGACCACAATGTTTCTTGGTTTAGACCATGAATATTGTTTTTTATTATATAACTAATATTCTCTTTCTGTCAACTGAAACAGCTTATAAAAAGGAAAGATCAGAGGGCTTGATGTCTGTAGCACTCATAATTCTGACCTTCCCTCTTTTCAACCATAAAAATCAACGTTTTTCTTATTTAGTTGTTTTAGACCCTAAGTTGCATCTCTGAAAGAAGAGTGTACGAGGAAAGGATTTACGAAGAAAATCTACACTGATGATTCAAAATTAAAAGTGTTCATTGCATGGTAAACCAGAGCTGTAATGGGAATTTAGAACTGAGGTGCTCACTCCTGATTATCAAACTTCCGTTCTTCAGTGTATAGGAAGTAATTAAATTTCTTGTGCTCACAGCCATTAGGATAGTAATGTATTATTTCAAGTATGTTTGTAATTCACTTGATCAGTGCTTGATTTATTTATAAACATAAAATATGTGGAGGGGGTGATATTATGGCACATCCAAAGATTAATTTTTTATGCATTATTAGTAGAGTAATAAATTTAATTTTCATTTCTTCCATTTTACTTCTTTTTATATCACATACATCTTCCCATTTTGAAGTTGTGTCTCAGTTTCGAGGTAGTGAATTCTGTGTAACTTTGCTGAGTAAACAAAGGTGTTGATGTGTAATGTTTATCTATTCTGCATTCCCTATTTTTTGCAGCAGCATCCTAGTGCCGTGAGTATACACTAAGACATTTGACTGTAGAGGCATGTGTAACCATTCACACTAAAGGCTCTGGGACAAATTGACCACCCCTGCCAGTAACACAAGCTGCAGCTTTCGCCCTGCCTCCACTGCCTGAAGTAGCTGCCAAAGTCCAGTGCCCTACAGCACATGAACATTTCCTTTGTTTCTTCTGTTATGATTCTTCTGAGGGATAGGATTTAATCCCTTTCACTTTTAACATGCAAAGGAACAGGTTATTTCTGCAGCTGAGTGAGGAACTTGCTTGTTTAGCTGGACAGCCTTGAGGAATGCAATGAAATTAGTGCAGCAATTTGCAATAACCTTAGGGGAATACATGCCACCAAAGATTGCTAAGTACAATGCACTTTAATTAGAACCCTCCAGCTTTCAGGACACTATCTTAATCATAGATGCTAGGAACAAGTGGCACAGAACAGGTTATGGCCCAAAATACCATAAAGTGATCTGACAGTCCCCCTAACTACCCTCTACATCGAATCATTATGATTGCAATGAATAATTCACGTTTCTACTCTGGTCTAATAATCTTATGATCAAAATAGGTTGTGGAGGTAGCTCTTGGGTTTTTCTGAAACAAAACTTAATATCACCAAAAGCTGTACATCAGAGCTGAAATTTTTTCGGTGTAAGGCTCACATTTTGCTTACAAATAAAAGGTAGGATAAATACTGAAGTTGTGTTGGCTAATTATACATAGCCCATGTTCAAAATATTTGTGATGCTGTCAAGTAGTATATTTCCCAGCTCTAAAGATTCAAAAAGCATTGATCAGCACAAAGGAAATATTGAAAGTTCAACAAAAGGTCGAAGAAAAACATGAGTATTGAATGCTTTTTATTAGCATTCTCTATTTTAAGTCACATTTTTAAACTTTTACCTAATCTCTAAGGATTTAAGGTATCATTTTCAGTGTATTTCTACTGACTTCTGGAGTTGGGAATATTATGAAAAACACTAGATATTCCAAGACTTGTGGAGGAGATTATGTGAATTTCCAAGTTCTAACTATCTTCTGTTCGAGCAAGACTGAAATGTGTCTCAATATGTGAAAAAGACTTCCAAGTAAGAGACAGATTAAAACGTGTTTCTCAAACACACGTCAGTGTTATAGACTGTAAGTGAAATATCCCTTTAGACGGATAACATAACAACACTTGGGTTTAGGGCTGTGTAAGTAAAGTGTGCCATGCTTTGAACTGATGTTTTGTGCCGTCACAGGAGCTATCCTCTTTTCCAGACATGATTTGGGTCTATAAACTTACAAATCAAACAAATTCCCAGTTTTCGAAGTAACAGTATTATCAAGGTGTGTTTTCCTCACACCTGCCTGCTTATCACGTCTTACACTGTAGGTGTCAATGTATTGTAAATCACAGAGGACTAGAGAAGCACAAAACGTGAGTAAGAATATGTTCTGTTTGTTTCTACTGTTTATATAGCAACCTACAGAAAGACAAGTTGAATTTTCTGACATATATTGCAAAACAATGCCCTAATTCTTTGTAACGATTATTATTAGAAAAGGAGAAGTGGAAAAGCAAAATGCTTGAGAAATACCTTGTCTTGATATACATGACAGTAAGGTTCATGGAAGCAGAAACTCAGTTGATGTGAAGAATACCTAGTTCTGGTTGTATATTATCATGTCACAAGTCACGCCGTATCACTTGCTGCAGGTGGAACCACAGCTGGGACAGGGCACAATGTTTCTGAAAATCACAGGCTATGTCTTAAATTCTTATTGACTAAAATGCTATTTCTCCACAAAAGAAGTTTTAAGGATGTAACTCCGTCTGTGCACTGTGGCTGTGTTTAGACTGATTTTGGGTGAGGACATGGTGCAATCTTTGGATCAAAATAGATTAGATAAATCCACTTGAAGGATAAATATTGCCAGTGAAAGACATATGTGCCTCATGATGTTTGCATTTCTCAAAGAGAAATATTTTGCTTAAATATTAAGCAGAAGAGAGGTTCAAACTATAGGTTGTGTTGTCCTTGCCTGTGAATGACAGTCTCCTAAGGTCTTTAATTAACTTAATTTTTGTTTGGAAATGAATGTTGCTTAGCAAATTACATGGATTCAATCTCATCTCCCAAATGGTAGAAGAGACCATTTTCTGAGTGCTAGAAGAAGAGCTGTCCAATGGCCTGGAATAAGCATGGAGTACCATTTAGGAGACAGTTTTGTGTGTTAACCAGTATGGAGCTAGAGTCATCTTTCAAGAACTGAAGGGCAAGTATCAAATTTTTAGATAAGAATGGTATATTTACAAAATATACATATTTATTAGATGAAGATAAAACCAACATGGGCTTTATCCATCAAAAACAACAAAAAAAGAGTATATTTTTCATAGTTGCTTTTAATTTCCACATGCATTTTATATGCATCCTCTTCCTTTCTTCTCTTTCCTTTCTCTCCCATATCTGGGTCAGAAGTGCTCTTTCATGATGATACCTTACAAGTTTATATGTTTCTAACAGTTCCTTGTAAGTGATCTCTTAGTAAAATATTAAGAAAAATTGCATTAACATTGTACGTAATGTCACAGAATATCCTCAATTGGAAGGAACCAACAAAGATCATAGACTGCAACCCCTGGCCCTTCACAGAACAACCCCAAAAATCACATTATATGCCTAAGAGTATTGTCCAAGTTCTTCTTGAACTCTGCCAGGCTGGTGTTATGACCACTTCCCTGAGGAGCCTGTTCCAGCACTCAATCACCCTCTGAGTGAAGAACCTTTTCCTGATATCGAGCCTACACCTGCCCAGATGGAGCTTCATTGTCACAGCAGGTGGTGCCAGGTGGTAAGGTGCCGCGACCTTCCCAGAAGCGTCTCACTGGAAGCCGCTTGGCGAAGCCACCACACACATGCACACACACCAGATAGCTCCAAGCACACCGATGACAAAAGAGGCAGGAAGGGTCTTCTTATGGGGTTCCATGGGAGGAGTTTACTCCAGGCATGCGAAGGGGTCCGGGCATGAAGACAGAAAAACTGGGGAGGGTCCAGGGTTTTATATGGGGCCAATAGGGGCAGAGAGAGCATCGGGGGCCAATAATCTGAGGGCGCAGGGGTGGTACAAAGGCAGGGCTAGGGCAAGAGAACCAATAGGGAATATCTGACGGAGTGGCAAAGGGACAGGAGCCAATGGGGGAGCGTGGAAGGGAGACTCTTCTAGACTGGGGACATATAGGGTAGAAAGGGGCAGGGAGGCCAACGGGCCAATCGGGGAAACAGAACTGGAGTACATCAACATAATGGAACAAAGCATCCTGGGGGAAGCCTGGGGAGGATCTCTGGACTTAGGGACGGTCCCACCAATGGACCCCCTTTGTCCTTTGGTCTGTAGGCCGACTGGTCCCTACACTTCATGCCATTCCCTTGGGTCCTGTCACTGGTCACCAGAGAAAAGTGATCAGTGACTGTCCCTCCTCTTCACCTCACAAGGAAGTTGTGGACTGCCATGAAGTCTCCCCTCAACCTCCTCTTCTCCAGGCTGAACAAGCCAAGTGACCTCAGCAGCTCATTGCACAGCTTCCCCTCAAGGCCCTTGACCATTTTTGTTGCCTTTCTTTTGACACTCTGTAATAGCTTAATGTCTTTTTTCAGTATTGTAGCCCCAAAACAGGCCCCAGCCCTCAAGGCCACACCAGTGCAGAGCAGAGTGGGACAATCCCTTTCCTTGCTTGGCGATGCTGTGCCTGATGCCCTCCAGGACATGTTTGTCCCCCCTGGTTGCCAGGGCACTGCTGACTCATTCAACTTGCCATATCCAGGACCCCCAGGTCCCTTCCTGCAGTGCTGCTCTCCAGCATCTCATTCCCCAGTCCGTCCAGGGTTGCCTTGTGCCAGGTGCAGAATCCGGAACTTGCCCTTTTTAAACTTCATATGGTTATTCAGGTTGGACAGGAAGAATTTCTTCACTGAAAGGGCTGTCAAGCAGAGGAATGGACTGTCCAGAGATGTGGTGGAGTCACCACTCCTGAAACAGTTCATGAAATGACTGGACATGGCACTTAGTGCTATGGTTATTTGACAGAGTGTTGATTGGTCGAAAGTTGGATGCAATGACCCTGGAGGTATTTTCCAATCTTAATTATTCTGTGATAATAGTGGGTGATTACCCACTCCTCTAATTTTTCTAGGTCTCTCTGCAAGGTCTCTCTGCCTTCAAGGGAATCAAGACCTCCTTCTAGTTTAGTATAATTAGCAACCTTATTTAGTATACCTTTGAGTCCTGCGTCCAAGTCATTTATGAAGTAGTTGAAGATGACTGGTCCTAAAATGGAGCCTGGAGGAAACCCAGATCACTACGTTCGTGGAACCACATTCACATTAAAAGAGTTAAAAGAGTTAAGAAGTACTTCACAATTTAAAGAAGGATTATAGAATAGAAGTGCGAACTAGAAGTGATGAAGCTGAAAGTAGAGTACAAATGAACAACTAAATTCACATATTATCTACCTCAATACTCTCTCCTTTTTGAGTATGTGTTGGCATGGCTACCAAAATATTCACTGGTTTTCTTTACAATTTCAAAAGTACGTCCTCTGCTGATTCCCTCTACCAGCCACCAGATTCTGTGACAAATCACAATTTTAAAGGAAATAAAATGGCTGCTATTAGTTAAAATTTCATCTCATTATTGTCACATGTTTACAAAAATTTGCAAGTTTTTATTTTCTTTCAAGAAATCATAGAAAAATTCTTTTGTTCTGTAACATCCTTATTATTCTTTCTGTGACCCAAAAGAAAAATGGGATACTGGCTAAAAGAGTTACTGAATAAAATTAAAATATTATGCGTCAGTAAATATGTGAATATATACCGATACTTTATGACTGATCTATAATTTTATAAGTTTAGAATTTGGTCTTCTGAAATATAATGTAGATGGCAGCAAGAAAATAATTGCAGTTTACAGAACACTATGCACTGATTTATATTGGCTTATGTTTTGTTGATAATATATCAGCTAGTCTCTAGAAAGCATATGATGCACGAGGCAATTTCTTCTATTGTATCCTTCCTGTCAACCAGGAAGTTTCATTTAGTTGGTCTAAATTACCAGCTTAGACCAAAAGCGCGGATGTCACATGATGAACTAGCTCAGTGCTTAGTATAACATATTAACAATAATGCTAAAGAATGCAATTTTAGTCATAGAACTTGATTCTGCCACATGTCTGACACTTGAATTATCCTATGGGTGAATATCAGGGCACCAGTTTTCACTGGAAAAGTGTTTACACGGAGTCTACGAAGTGGGCATCCTGTTCTTATGTATGCAGCATGATAAATCGGTTTGCACGATGTAGTTCTGCTAAAGACAATGGGGTTATAATGGGCTGGTATCCAAATATTACAAGTTTAGCTGCGGAATGAATAATTGCCACTCACGTAGTGCACAGCTCTGAAAACAGAAAGTGATGTGGCCTTAATGTTACCTATTTTGCTGGCCTTAGTGTCTGACGAGCAAGTTCTCCAGTGCAATATTGTGCACACAAAAAACCCCAGTATGTGCATAGTCCCTTATGACAGAGACATTACTCTTTCCCCAGGCCAATCTTTATAGGCTTATATGTCCTAACTAAAAAGCTGAAACGCTTGACAGCCCTGCCTAACTGAGCATCCAGGCCCCATAGTTCTTGAAATTCAGACTAAATGTCTCATCTAAACCCAATAAAGTGTTAGCATGTTTTATAATGGGGAGCTGGTGATTAAGGTAAGCTAAATAAATTTTGCTCTGAATTTTACTTTGAAAGATGAACCAGAGCTGCTTAGGAAGCTGCATGTTCTGCTCATGAGCCACACTTTAACCAATTGTGTAGTAAGGTGCTGAGACTGGGTTGCACTCAAACAAAAGACAGATTGGCAAATCTGAGCAAAAGTAATGAAACTGAAAAATGGACCCAATAAAAGGTATTATATATACATATACATATATAATTTAAAATGTATCAAAAAAAATGTTTTCATCAACAACTACTATGAAGATTTATGCTTGAATAACTGTAATAACTTAAAGTACCCAGGTATTTTGATCCAAACTACAAGGAAGTATGTGTCATGGAAGTGCACAGCCTTGCACGAGAAATCACTAGATTTTCATTCCAAGCACTACTGGGTTTACAAGAAGGTTACTTAGCGGAGATGGTATTTAATTCTGCGTATGAATAATTGTGTAAGCAAAGAAAAATACTGAGTTTTTCTTGAATTACTTCTGATATCTGACTGAGCCTGCCAAATGCTAACTAATCTTCACTTCCTAATACTGCAATGAAAATAAGATTTTTAGCTAATTTTCTTACCTGGCAGCCCTTTTTCCTTTTCTATATTCACTCAGTTCCTTGAAATGTCTCTGCTTCTGGTAGTCTCTTCTTTTTTCAGCACTGATGTTTTGTGGAAACAGACACCTTTTTTAGCATGTAGATAAGATTTAAAAAATAGTAGAGGACACAGAGATGTCAGAGACTATGAGATATTAAAGTAATTCTATGTCTAGAACTGATCTTCTAAGGATAATTAAGACAGCATTCCTTGTTGAGAGCTTTTGTTTTTTTCCTTTTAAAAGACTGGAATCTACTGCGAGGACACATTTCTCTGCCTCAAGAGTTCTTGATTGTTGTATGCTGGGATTTTTTTTTAATTTTTTTAAAATTTTTTTTGCAGCTTTGTAGGGGTGTCTGGAATGTTTTCTTTCAGATTACGTTGCTTCTAAGGAAAATCAACAATTTTTCTCAGAGCTACCATGTGGTATCATCTTGATTCCTACACTACTTAAAGGTACTGTTGCCTTTTCAAATGTTTCATTGTATTTTCCTCCTGACTTCCTGAGTGTAATCTGTGATCCAGAAAAAAAAATTACTTCCTCAAAGGCTACTGAAAAGACCATCACTATTCCTCCTTTATGGTATTCAAAGACTTTTAATACACCAAATCTACTGTGGGTATTCATTCCTGTTAATGTGCTAACACATAGAAAGATCTAGTCATATAGATGAGCATTCAATATGTGAGAATCTGCTATGTGAGAGAAGGCATATTCTTACTCTCCTTAATGAGCTAGTCCTTGAAATGATACTGGGCCAGCCAAGGTTAAGATATACACATTTGAATTTCTAAACAGAAAAAACACAATAAAATTGAGATGCAGAAAGAAACAGAAAAAAAGTGTTTTGAAAAAGAGTCTGGAATAAGCCCAGCAGCATGCCTGTGTTCCAGAAAATCTGGTAATTGGTGCTAAATCCTGCTTTCCAGGTTTGGTGGTGGCATCTGTCAATAACACATTTTTTTCTGTTTTCCCGATAAGTTGCATTCGCAGACAATAGCTCTCCAATTTGTGTATATGTGCATGTGTGCATATATAGGGGGTAGGTGGAACATGTAAACAATACATTTTTTAAGGTATCATACGATTTTTCTCTTTTACTTTTTTTATAATTATGTATTATGTAATGCATATAAACCTGTATGTAATAGGCATTTCTGTGTAGGCTTGTTTTTCTGTCTGGAGCCTTCTGTTCAAGTCTGTGCTGGATTTCTGCAACAAAGCTCAACGTAAAAATAGACTGGCACTGAAGAAAACATTTATGTGATGGCGCACCATACTTCACAGACTTCCCTAATGATCTAATGAAAATCAGAATTACATGGAAATGTATGAGACTACAACCTCATTTGTAACTACAGACAAGATCAAATGTTTAAGGCATCAGGGAATGCCATCCACAAAATTCTGTAAGGTAATGAAATTATGATAATTTTACTTCTTTCGATTATGCTTTAATTTTACTTCTTATGGGTGTAACTAGGAATTTAATGTATTGACTAATGTGGCGAGCAGTAAGACTTGCAAATGTATCTTGAAGTGGTATTCTGTTCTTTCCCCCTCAAATCAAGGTTTCCTAATGCTTCTACAAAGCAAAGGTAAATGGCAGAAATTCCTTTATTGTAACTAAGCAATTTATAAAGAATTTTCATCTATTTTTTTAGATTATTTACTTTATTTTTAGAAATGTATATTGTTTGTTGCAATTTAATTTATGGGTCCTCTTTTACACACTCACCTTATGACCTTTTAATGTTGGTTCATATAAAGGTGAACCAAACTCCTTTGGTTTTTTTTCACTTTTGACAGCAGATGAAAGAATAGTCTCTCCTGCACTGTATCAAAGAGCCTTGTCTTTTCTAGCATTCTGCCTCACCCATGGTGATTTCTGAGCCTTGTGCCAATTCCTTAATGTCTTCCCTGTATTTCACAGTTACTTTTCTAATGTGTCTTCATTCTTTTATAGTATCAATTCTGCTTGTAGTTAAGACCCTCTAGTCAATTAAGCAGCTGAACCTTAATAGCGGTCTATTAGAAGACATTTTGTTTCAACTAATTTTCAGGGACTGCACTGCCTCTTTTTTGCCTGGAAATAATAAAAGGTTTGTCCACTCTCAATTGAAATCAATGACTGAATTCCTGCTTATTTGAACTCTGGCAGGATTTCCTCATAAAATATCTAAGAACAGTAGTTAACATTTGCCATTCTGAGCATAAAATACTTTGGAAGAACTCCATAATATGCAACCTGAAATTTTACTTAGAATACTGAAGTGTTGTGCAACACTTTTCACAGAGAATTTTAAAACCTGTGTTTCATTCATAGAGTTACTGTTGATAACAAAACTCACTGAATTACATACAAAGTGATTTCATGTTTTCTGTCTTCACTTCACCTTACCTTGTTGTTAGGACCCAATTATTAAAAGAAATGCCTCCTTCACCTCTGTTAGGCCTGGAATTAGAACCTTCTTTTTTGCCATCTGTGCTTATCTAAAGTTCGTGTTCTGGTGGCTTATGGAAACTTCCTTATTTTTCAGTGTTCTGAGAGAGTTAATTGTGCTCTCTAAGTTCTTGCATTTGCCGCACAAGATGTAGTGATAAGAAGATAAAACTGCTACTGTCTCTCAGCTCTTCTCTTCTTACAGCATAACACTAGCTAGACAATCCTATTGTCATTCTAGATCTGTTGGGGAACACAGTGGTTTTGTGCTAAATATGTTTATTGGCCCTTCTCCTAGCATATGGAGTTATCTGCAGTCATACATCCCTGTTTCAGTGGCCACCTTTCAGGGATAAGCCTTTGTGGCAGTTTGGTGCTGGTTAGTTGCCAAGCACCATGGAAAAACTATTTACTTACTCGCCTCTGCTATAGCTGAGCAGAGAAGGGGAAATCAAAACTTCATTTTCATGAGGTGAAATAAGGATTATTGAGGAAAATGGAAAAATTTCAAGTCAAAACAGGTCCACACTTAACAGTATAAAGAAGATTTAATACCAACAGAATTAAAAGTAAAAAGAATAATGAGAGACCAAAGCAAACTTTCAGAACACCTTTCTCCTCCAGTACCTCCCTCTTTTCACCAACCCGCGCAAGGGAAACATGGGGTTTTGGTCAGTGTTGCATTTCTTAAAATTCTTTCTTCAGCATGCTTAAGGAAAAGAGTTTCTCCTGCTGTGCCATGGGATTCTTCCCATGAAGATAGCTCTCTGAGAACTTCTATAATGTGGTTTCAAACTTCACAAACAACAGTGCCCAAAATCTGCTGCAGTGAAAAATCCCTCCCACAAAATCTTGCAGTCTTCCTACAACTGCCACCATGGGTCATAATAGTCATGGGGTTTTAGTCTTTTAAGGATGAACTATCTCAGCCTGAAAACAAAGGTTCTCTTCTTCTATCTCGAAAAGCCTCTCTCACAGCATCTATGGGCTCTGACATGAGCACTTTTCTTTCACGGGCTGCACGTGGATTTCTGCACCCCCTCATGTACCTCATCTCATGAACTATAGGGAAAAAAATTTGCTGTATTATAGTCCTCACCACAGTTTGCAGGAGAATTTCAGCTCTGGTGCTGAAAGCGCCTCCTCTCTCTCCCTTCCTCCACTGACCGTGATGCTGCCATTTTAGCTTCCTCACGTAACATCACTTTCCCTTTTCTCTGACTTAGAATAAAGTTGGTATCTGTAAGTTTTCAGCTGAGAAGTTGATCTTGTTCGGGCTCTGCATCGGGGAAAGGCTCGCCCTGTCTTTCGTTGCTGGCTGCGTGGTGTTTTTCTCAGTTCAGCGTGAGCCGTGCTGGCTGCGTAGAAGGGCCCGCTGGCCCCAGGGGTCCGCCGGCACCGTGCGGGCCATGGCGCCCTCAGATGAATCTCGGCTGCGAGGCCGAGGAGGCCAGGAGGCCTCAGCTGGGGGTGGTTTTCCGACCGTGTGGCTGCTTGTGGCTCCGGGGTGGCTTTCTCCTGGTGGCCCGGCCCACGCCGCCACACCCGGGCCTGCTCTGGGATGGGGCCCAGGAGCCCTCCCCCTTGCCACCCCTCAGCGGGGAAGCAGGAAAAGGAACTTCTTGCGTTTCCTCCTGCATTAAATATGTCATCGCAGAGGCGTTACCAGCTTGTTTAATTGGTCTAACAGCCTGTCTTATCAACTATGGGCTCTGTGCCATTTCTAAACTGCTAAAACCACCACAGCTTTCCATCACTAAAGAGGCTGAAATAAGCCAAATGAAACACAGAAACAATATGAGATTGACTAAAATATTTATTTTCACCAATTTGTTTGCATTCTTTTAGGTTACTCTAACAATATAGAAGCAATTAAGAATTCTAATGTACTGTGTTATATGCTGCAAAATAAAAATTAGGACTTCAGAATTCAGGATTGTATTTTATCGTATTTTATTCTTGTCCTGTTATTAGTTATCATTTTATAATTTCTAGAATTACCTATTATATATTGCAGATAAGTATATTTATATATATTTTTATTATTTTATTTTCATTATTGTCACTAATTGGAAAGTGCTAGAGATATATACAATAGTTAAAATAAGAGTCAAACAATAAAATTTTCTTTAGATTTACAGAGATGTGTGTGTATGTGTGTGTGTGTGTGTGTGTTTGTTTATCTGCATAAATATCTCTGACATGTTTTAAAGAATTTCCATGAAAAATGGAAATTGTAAATTACTCTGGGATCTCATGATAGTTGGAGCTAGACACATGCTGTGAGATAGCCAAGGTCTATGAAGGACTTATGATTTCCCCACTGAAATGGTATTAACTATAAATATAATCCAAAGTGTAAATGGCTCACAAAGGTGTAGCAAGATATTCACTTAGATGGCGAATCATATTTTCTCACCTTTCAGTCAGGCTATCGATGCCCTTTTCTAGAACACAAATAAATATGTTTGCAGCTTAGCTGTCTCGGCAGTCTGAACATTTTTGCCTTTTAATTAGCTAAAAGGTCTGAATATCTGTGTGAAAAATCTGAAGATTATTCTGGAGTGAGACTACATTGATTAGTTGTATACGATCTTGTATAATTACTGTTTATCTGTCAGCAGTAGAAAGCTTTTGCATACCCGGGCTCCTTCTAAGCAAAAGCTCAGGTCATACAGAAGAGTTTCAGCCAGAACAGTAAGTGAAAGGTGTTTTGCTTCCTAAAAAGCTAAAATAGCAAACAACTAAACTTTAAAACCCATTGTACATATCCTCCTATGATTTCTACCAAGATACCATGTCCTGTATTCCTTGGTGAAAGTCATGTGAGTCTTTAAAAACGAAGCAATCCAGATATTTTTGTGTGCTCTCTGGTCATGGTTTTCTTGGTCTTGTCATCTGTGTGCCAGCACTGACACACAGGTGGACAAATCTCTTTTATTTTTGCTCAGTGCCCAAAGGCAGAACATAAGAGCAGGGAAACAGCAGACAAGAAAGAATAAATGAGACTCTTTTTTGCTCAAGGTCTTGGGTCAAATCAGGTTTTTAATCTTTTTGACATTCTTGATATAAAGCAAAAAATCCCAGTTTAATTCTCTTTGCACAAAAAGCAGTTAAATGGTTTTTTGCCAGTGTATGGACTGTTGCTCAAGGAAAGCACTTTATTTTGTTCACCACACTCCTCTGCCATATTTTACTAATGATGTTTCATTCATTTTTTCTGCAATGACACGGAAAATCTGAAAGTGACTTTGAAAGATAGTGGCCTTTACTTGTTCAAAATTTCTGCTATCAATGCAGGGCTGCTGTAATGAGACTACTGCACTTTGATAAGACTAAAGGTAGATGAAAGGAATGTGATTTAAAATTTTAGTATATCTTTTTAAGAGAAGGTTGAAATGCCTATGTGTTAAAAGAATAATGTATTCACTTCAGTAATTTGTGCTTTCAGAAGTAGAAAGGCAAAGAAAACTTGACATCCTCTACTTGTTTTCCTACTTCTATATTTGTTGCAATTTTTTTAACTAAAAAGTACTAAAATATTTAGCCTCAAAATAAAAAATCAGGTTTTTTAGGTGGGGCAAAGGTGCTGTTTATGTAAGAGAGCACTCTTCAGATCTCTGTCTGAGTTCACAGAAGGAACCATGCAATAATATAGGAAAAGTAATATTGAGTAAAAGTAAAACTGTAATACATATGAGAATAATAAGATCCTTACCACAAAATTGCACTATCTTGAGAAAAGGGTGATAACAAAATAAAGGATTCAGAACAGAGCTATGATAATTATTTGAGGTCAGGAAGAAGTGTCTTATAATGAGAGACTCAGGATACTTCAATTCATTTTGTTTACCAAAAAGTAAGTTAAAATGTTACTTGATCTTGGTCACTGCATAACTACATGCAGAAGATTTTTTTCAGTTTAAAGACTACTTTCATCTTATAGAAGAAACCCCAAACAACCCAAAGAAAACAAAAAAGGCTCCATTTTTGAGAGAAGAAAGTAGACCTTTTTATAGAAATAGACTGCAAAGTTTTTAATTTATTAACAGATGAATAGCTTTCATTAGGAATGCAATGGGATTCCATAATATGGATCCTTTAGATCAATATTGGGTAAATTCCTTAAAAGACATTCTTAGTTCCAAATGGATCCCATGGGATGAATACTGAGGGGAGGGAGAAGATGGAAGAAACCACCCTCCAAAACCCAAACAAATTGCAAAATATATGTAAGTTATATAAAGCAAGGGATCCATCTAGACTCATAACAGCCTCTTCTCACTCAAGACGTATATCTAGGTTCAAAACTGATGTGTGATTTTGAAATTATGTTTCCTTAGATGGTATCAAAGACTAAAGAGGGTAATTTCTAGAATGTAGGGTATTTTATTACTTGAAATGGATGGCAAGTAAGAGAGACAAATTCTAAATGTCATCATCTCTTCCATTAAGTCAGATACAATTTTCACTAGCAATCTGTGGTTGATGTATTGTACTGTTTTATGGAAAGACAGAAGGGGAGGAAAAAAGGTACTTAGTATATTTGTCTTGGAGCTATCTGGGACAATGTCCTATACACAATATATTGTCCACCAAAACCGGATCTTTTCTAATCACCTGCAATTTGACCATTGGAGCATATTATACCCAGAGAAGAGGGTATGGACAAGAAGGTATTGGAGAAGAGGAGGCTGAGGGGAGATCTTGTAGCAGTCTACAGCTTCCTCACAAGGTGCTCAATGGCAGGACCCAAGGGAATGGCCTGAAGTTGTGTCAGGGGAGGTTCAGGTTGGATATCAGGAAAAGGTTCTTCATCTGGGGAGTGGTTTGGCACTGGAACGGGCTCCCCAAGGGAAGTGGTCACAGCACCAGCCTGACCGAGTTCAAGAAGCATTTGGACAACGCTCTCAGTCTCAAGGGGGGATTGAGTTATCTTGTGCAGGGCTAGGAATAGAACTTTGATGATCCATGTGGATCCTTTCCACCTCAGGATATTTTATGATTGTATGATACTCATGGCCCCCTTGGCTTGCTGTCCCACACAAAACAGGACCTGAAAAGTCAGTGAGAAGCATGATACTGACCCTCTGTGTCCAAAGTGTGAAGAGTGAAATCAATCACCCATGACCAGATTTCATCAGAAAGTTGAGGATGATGTGTGAGCCTTCTCCCAGGACAGCAGCCACAAAGTGCAGAGGAGCCTTCTAGAGGTATATGTTAATATTTGGTGTTATTTACAAATCTTTTATTAGCTTATGAACCCTAAGTTACCACTTCTTAGCCCTACAGGCTTTTCAGGTCCTGGATAAGCTTCATGGACACTACAACAGTATATGCCCACAGCCCTCATGATAACAAAGAATTTGAGTTCTCCACTATCCAGGATTTAGGTCAGGAAAGCATCTACGATTCTCAGTCTACACAGGTCTGACTGTCTCTGCCTCTTGGCAGATGCTGTTTACCCATTTCAGGTACCACATGCTCCTTTTTTTGAGGCTCTGCAGGTTATCATGGGTCTCGCTTTCAGCTGGCCTGCTGAGAGGTGGCAAACCTGATCAAACAACACAGCTTAGAGCAGCAGCACAATTTGCGTTGACCATCACTTGATGTGCCTTGTACAGCCTGTGTGAAGGCGTGGGGAGGTGGTTCTAGGCAGAGTGGCCACAAGAAGGTTAGACTCTTCAGGTCCTGCCCTCACTGTCATCCCAGGATGGGAAGACAGAGAAAGTGGAGAAGTGCATTAAGCCATCTGTGCCCATCTGGTTTAGCACTAGTTCCATCAAAGTGCCTGCAAACACTAGCAGTAATCCACCATGCCTTCAAGTTCCGCTAATCAAAAATTACATTTCGCTTCTCTTCCTCCATCTAAACTCCTCACACATTTGCTAGCCCTTTCCGTGCATTCCTTGGTGTTATCTTCTTCAGCCTCCAGTGCTCTCTGTGTCTGCAAGACCCAGGTTGAGCTCTTTACACAGATTATGAGGACATTCTTTATTTGAATTTATTGCCCACAGCCGCTGTCCTTACAAGCTGAAGAGCCCTGTCCCACCAGGAGATATGGTTCTCTAAGGTTATTGTTCCTCTGTACACACTTTCCTCTTCTGTTATGGGGCTTTACATGGGTCACAAATATTTTCTCTTTGTTTGCCTGTCATTTTAAACTTTACCTAAGAGCACAGTTTTTCCAAAGTTTGGGGGTTTTTTTGGCTGTTTTTTTTTTTCTCCTTCTCCCCTGTTATGGAATTTTGGCTTCTTTAGCTTCTTACTTTGGCTCTTTGTGCAAAAACACCAGGAAGTCTGCTGTCGGCAAATGAGGTTCTTGAGAGAGAAAAGAAGGAAAGGTCACCCTAAAAAGCTTATTTACTATCTTCCCTTCTTTGAACCACTTCATTTTCTACATTTAATTGCTATTCCCTTCAATGGAGTCCTGTTCTGAGCTGTGCTTTCAAACTATTTTGAGGACAAACCCTAAAGATTTGTTGAGTTGCTTACATATTAATTTACTCTCACTGTCACCAGTACTTGAAAGGCAGCTGAAATTGTTCACATCTAACATGACTTTAACACTAAGAATTTACTAAACATTAAATTTTAGTTTTTGTCTTCTTGCAAATTTGCTTAAAATGTACATTTAGATATATAATTATGAAACTATACTTATCAAAAGGTGTTCCATCTAACTGCAAGTATCTGAGGCTTTTTTTGAGAGAAAGAAAAGTGCTATTTGTCACAAGAGTATTATGTATCAAAAAAATGTGCAGAACGCTTCCACAGCTCTGCAGAAGCTCCTTTTCTTTATCTGGATAGAAGTAATTTCCTTTCTAATTTATGCAATGTTAAGGACTAAGGGGGAAATGGACTATATAATACTCAAGATCCAGGACCTCATATCAGAGAAGGAAGAATGTAACTAGGGAGGAAAGTTGCTCTGAGATTGCTTTAAAAAAAAATTCTGTTCGGGAACCATTAACATCTTAGACTACATATGAACTGTGGAACTCAGAGCAATTTTTATCTTCTTGTTCTGGCTGCTGACTCAAGCTCTGTCACTGCATCCTGGTAAGAAAAGGACGCAGATATCACAGAATATGCACTCTTCCATGTTTTTTGTCTTTGTTTGCATGTGAAGAAACATGAAAAAAATATAAGGGCCACATTACAGAGTATACCCTTTTCCTGCCACAAAGCTCCTGGCTCAGACCTCTTTTAGTAAATTGGTGAGCCTGTGTCTTCAATATTTTTTTTCACTCTGACTATACTGAGATTGACTCTGCTCCATATCTCCATTGTTCTTTGAAAATGTGAATTTCATGTGAAATTAGGTAGGAGTCTACACTAATAAGACGCTTTCGAAATGTATTTCTGGCCTTTCTTTTTGCCAGCCTTTTCCTGTTAAAAAGACTGAAAAAAAATTTCAAATATCAAATCATGTGATACAAGAATTCAGTAATGTATATGTGCTGAAAAATGAGTTTGTTCTGGCATGAACTACCTCCTATTCCTCTGTTTTCATACTTTCTCATTAAGGGTTAAGTGTTTCGCCATAGTTAAACCCTTTGTTTTGCACTTTTCTTTTAACGTATGTCTGAGCAATGTACAAAAATGTTCCTTTCAAGCATTTTCCCTCAATTTTCGTGACCACAGGAGTGTGCTGTTATATCCTTCTGTCACCGGTGATTGATAATAATGTTGAGATGTCCATTGCCTCTACTTGGTTGTGCACCTACATGATATTAAAATTATGCATTTTTTTTTGTTTAGACAGTTAGTTTTCCCTGAGTGAAAAAAAAAAAAATAAAAGAAGTTTGAACTGAAAAGTGTTGCTGTAAGGCAAGAAAATGATTGATTGGGTGGATATAAAACAATTGGAGAGTTGTGTGTCTTCATGTGTGTAATAGGTTGTGCCAGCAGCTGAAGTTGGGTGGAGAAACACAAGAGAGGATGAAAACATGTTCTGTTATCTGGGGTATTTTTGCAATATCAACATGAATGGAAAGGTACCTTAGAAAGCTGTGCTAACAACTCAGAAAGTATGTGGGTTTCAAAGCACTCTCGTTCACCTTTACACTTACTATTAGAATGAAACAAAAGATGTTTCAGCAACAAAAACTTTATTACGATACCTGCAATGATGGGTGTAAGTTCTTATAACAGTTTGAAGCCTGCTTACTGAATATTTTTCAGTTTTCATTAATATTCTTGGTCAGAGTAAAATTTTCTTATTTTTGAGATCCTTTCTGTACATTACAATAGCTCAGGTGAGCACTGACAACTTTTAGCAGTCTCTAGCCCCAGTTATTTTGCTACATTCTTTGGCTTGTTTTTCTTGTTGTAGACAACTATATATTGTTGCTATCTCATATATAAATTTATGAAGTAAGTTTTGAGATCTTTGTGAATAGAAAGCTTTCCTTAATTCTGGTAAACTCCCCACTTGCCTCATATCCACAGACATATGCTGAAAATTGATTTCTTTTTTCATTTCAATGAAATAATTTCATTTAAATTTTCACATCTATAATTGAATATTTCTGAAATTGAAGTATATTTAAAAAAAAAAGTACTTCTAAATTGAAAAGTATTTACAAAATTCAGAAAGTCAGAAAACACTATTAGGTTTTTTTCCAGATAGTCCTTTAATACCTCAGTGATTACTATAATTTTTCTTTTATTCTTTGTGTACTCAAAAGTTGCATTGGGTTTTAGGTGCATATAAAAACTCCTGTTGATTTAAGTTATGATCAAAGGTGATTTTGACCTCCAGCTCTGTCATTTCTGTTTCTCATTCTCATGACACAAGGTGATTATGGCTCTGATTTTTAGTTCTGTGATTAAATTTACATTGACTCCTTAGGGTATAATTTTTCTGCCCAGTTGAAATACCACTTTCAGTCTCCATCTTCTGAAATTTCTACTCATTGTTACATTTTTAAATTTTCTCTTTCTTTATTTTAAATATTTACCTTGCAATTGTACTGATACTGACTTCCTAGCTTTTCTGTTTGTTTTTAATTTATTTCATGATCTGCTAAACTTCCTTTGCTGCATCTGTAAAATGATGTTTGCATTGATCATTATTCATCAATTTAGCTAACTTGCTCAATTAACTGGCATAATTAAAATTCCAAAAATCCCTAAGTAATTATTAAAAGTAAGGTTTAACATTTGTTTTATTTAAACTAAATCTACAAGCCACTAACACAACAGCTGTCAGCACAAGCTCTATCATTAAGGTGCTGCTTTTCTTCTCTTTTAATCGTGAATACTTAACAAAGAGCTAGGCCACTACAAAAAAAATCCCCAAACAGCATGTCACTTCATGTCATTGCAAACTCAATCAGCTTCTGAAATGGATCATTAAAAAGAAATTTTTGGAGAATGATTAATAAGGGATGCACATAGAAAGCACTGTTAGGATTTGTAGAAGAAAGATCTTTAATATATGAGATTTTAGACAAAGAAAGTTACTGCTAAAGCAGAAATTGAAAGCTGTTACTCTGAACTGAAAAACATGTTGTTTTTTTCTTTTCAATACCCCACTGTAGGTCTCTACATGCTTTTTAAGGAATGATAGCAATATCTGTTCTAGCTAGCTGGTACCTAGCACAGCAGAACTCGAACAGAAACTGCAAGAATGCATGAGTTTTCACACTGCTGCTACAGTAAAATGCTTACTTGCTCTCTTCATTCTTGCTTTTGTGATGCAGAATAATATTACCTTTGGTCATATGACATAAGGCCTCAGATTTGTAGCATCACAGAAAAATATTATGACCTGTTTTCACTTTGGTATGAAAAACACTAAGTACATTTTTTTTAATTTCTCCTCTGTCACCTTCAATTTCTTGTCCTTTCCTCTCCAGATCAACCTCCTGCAATCCAATCTTCTTCCTAGAAGGCACTTACAGTCATTTGAGGAAGAAGTCTCACATTGCTGCTCTGGTTAATAGTAGCAGAAGGATACTGAACCAATGACATACAGAAAAGATTTATCTTTCTTTTATATCTTTTTGTCTGTGAGTTGTTTTTAAATAAAAAAGCCTAAATTATGCATTTAGAAAGCAGCTTAAATGACATAGTCCTAGAAGTCTTAAACACTCAGTGGGTCTAAATGAAGTGAAAGTTCAAGATATGTACTGGGTTTTAAAAGTTACCCACTGCCTATAAAGTCAAATGCAGACCTAGGAAGCTGAATTTAGTGTACAGGTATGAAAAACTTCTTAAATCTTACCATTTGATTAGCAAACCATTTGATTGGTGATTTTTTTAATTAAAAGGGAATGTATATTTGCCTGGAGAAGAGTAAGCTGAGGGGAAACCTTGTCAGTCTCTACAACTACCTGAAAGGAGGTAGTAGCAAGGTGGGCTTCAGTCTCCTCTTCAAAGTAACAAGCAATAGGACGAGAGAAAAAGGCCTCAAGTTGCACCAGGGGACGTTTAGATTGGATACTGAGTAAAAATTCACAGAAAGGGTTGTCAAGAACTGAAACAAGCTGCCCAGGGCAGTGGTATAGTCACCATCCCTGGAGGTATTTAAAAGACGTATACATGTGGCACTTGGAACGTGGTTTAGTGGTGGACTTGGTTAGTTTAATGGTTGGACTTGATGATCTTAGAGCTATTTTCCAACCTAAACTATTCTATGATTCTATATGAAGTCTTATAAAATAATGTAGGCTACTCTAAGAACTGAAAAATAATTTTAAGTTCTCTAGGTTGTGATCAGTCATACAAAAAGTCACACGTGGAGAGATGGAGAGATGCTGCTTGTCTTTCTGTTGCTTGTTCTTGTCATTGATTTTTCTAAGGAAATGTTGCACAGATGGAATCAGAAACATTTTCTTCTACAGAAGATCAAAACTGTGACTGCATTGCAAACATCTAACAGACAAGAATGTTAACCTTACATATAGTCTCTCTAATTTCCACTACTGCATATGTGTGTGAAGGAAAAGAGCAGCAGATCTATGAAGAAGTGAAAAGGAACTGCCTGAAAGACCACCTCTATATTGAAATGTCACAAATGACTAAAGAATTCTGTTATAGTTCAAATGTATTATATTACTTGTCTTATGCCACAATTTGCCTGTACTTAAAATTTCCTGTAAGTTCAGGCCTAATCTTGTGCTTCTGAAATGTTGGGTAAAAGGCTAAACTCGGACTGTCAAAACAAAAAAGAATCTCAAGGTAAAGAAAACAAGGCTGCATGGAATAATCAGAACATGGGAAAATAATGGGAATTCAGTTTCTTTCTGAATGTTGAATCTTCTGCAGTTACACGTTAATTGCTAAGGTAGAAGTAGATATTGTGTCAGAATAAAGTAGAAAAGTTGGAGAACTGTAAGGTTAAATGAAAATTTTATGTATTTTTCAGTGGGATCTAATTTCTCAACAAATTTTGGTAATTTACTGCAAATTAGCAGGCATTAAACTGATACTCCACTTCTGAGAATTTGTGTTTGAAAGCCTGTCTCCTAGTGTAGTAAAAAAGTCTAACCTCCTCACCCAGCTTCTGCTAATTACACTGTCAGTCATTCATTCAAAGTATTGATGCATGCTTTGAAAGTTTACGTTTGCCTTTATCACGAGGGCATAGAGGATGAACAGGTCACTGACATACAGCAGTAAGTGTCTGAAAACCATTTAATGAGGTAGTCTGCTTAAAAATTAGTTTTTACTTTGAAACAGACAAGATATAAAGCTTAGAGAACATGTACTGAAGTGATCTTAACTTCTCACAATGCAGTTGCTCAGGATAATGCATTAAAAATGCTAAACTGTCTGTCTTACGAAACGGAAAGACAGTCTTAAGAATAAAAACCATCCTTAGGTACCTTAAGAAAAAGATGGACATTTTATTCATGGCTAGTCCTAGTCTTGAAAATAAAGAGTTGATTACTTCTTACATAAAATTTTCCAACTTCCTCGAGAGAAGAAGATGGAACTGGGAAATGGATACCTTATGCATCCAACTGTATCAATATATCCAATTTTGGGCCATATTTAACTTTGTCCTTTAGGCAGTAAAATTATGAGCAACGAGGGATGAGGCGCAGGTAGGACAGACTGGGTATTTGAAGACGTTATGGTTTAAACCCAACTGGCTACTAAAACCACAAAGCAGCTCATTCACTCTCTCCATGAGGGATGAAGAAGAGAATTGGAAGAGAAAAATTGACAGAACTTGTGCATTGAGGTAAACACAATGTAATAGGGAACGTAAAGATGAGCGTGTAAGCAAAGCAAAGCGAAGCGAAGCAAAGCAAAGCAAAGCGAAGCACAGCAAAGAATTCATTCAGTAGGCCCCACGGGCAGGCAAGCTTTCGAGCATCTCCAGGAAAGTAGGGTTCCACCACATACATCAGTGACTTGGGAAGACAAAAGACATTGTGACTGTGATGAAAGATATTTGGGTCTTTGAGTGGGGCCTCCTCCCTCACACAACCCCCCTCTCTCTTTCCATTTTCTCTGATGGGCGATATGAATTGTTATAAGACAAGAAAGCCAGGTGGGAATTGCAAAAACTATCTGAATGATTGCATAATTGATAAATTCTGGAGATGCAGGAGCTGTGATGTTTGCGATTGACTTTGGTACACATTGTCCTGCAAAAGGGTATAAAAATCTGCTGGGCACTGGGTCAACTAGGCCAGCTGGGCAAACTGGTCTCCGAGGTTGCAGGCCATTTCTGGGTGGATCCCGTCCTTGGCAGGAACACTTGAAGTGCGTGTCCTGCCCGAAGACAGAGGGCACTCACTTTTGAATGGATGAGTTAAAGCATTAAGAAATAGTCAGATATGGAAAGAAAACCATAAATTAGCTATATAGGTACTTCTTTTGTTTGTAATTGGGCATTCTATAAGGCCCAAATCTGTAAACCTGTATGTTTCTAGCTGAACCTGCTTATATTATAACCATTTAGACCTGCTTATATTATATACTGCACTGACAATATTTGGATACTGTGTTAGCAATAAATCTAATCAACCACAGTGAAAGATGGAAAAGGAAAGAGTGTGGTATGTAAAGTACTTGAAGCACATCTAACTGCTGCTTATAAAAGTGCCAGAGACTTACCAAAGGAAAAGACTGAGACAGAAATTAAGAAAAGAGGGGGTCATAGCAGAGAAAAGTCAATTGAAAGACAGAATAAGGAAGTTAGAAGAAAAAAATGGAAGTTAAGATAGCACATTCAGAGCCTTCAAATTTTCAAGCTATAACATTGATATTCTTACCTGAAGATGGGGACAGAGACATTTGGAATAACTCTGAGAACACAGAAGAAGAATCAGAACAGGAGGGAAAGAACCTACCCAGACCTATAATTACAACAGAGACCACTGCAGTTATGGATGATAGAGCAAAGAAAATACATTGGAAATCCATCCCATGTACACCTAGGGAGCTTGCAAAACTCCAAGAAAACAGCTTTATAAAGCGTTGTGCCAATGAATCACCGGTCGTCCTGGCTTTGGGATTGTTCATCCAAACTCCCCAGTCAAAGTGTCAGAGCTCACTGGAATTTGTCTGGTGAGGACTTTTTGCTTAGAGTGACCCATTTATGCAGGCAAGGCATTAAGGCTGTCCTATCCAGATTGCAAAAAATTGTTGTCCTGAGCAGTTATCCAGTGCACAGTGCCAATTCACACACTGAGGCAAGGTATTTCTAATTTTTTATTCTAGTTGGTGCATAGCAGGGAGCTGGGTTGTAACCCACAAAAGCCTGGCTCCCCAGTTATCAAAACTTTACACTATTTATAAATTTTAACCCAGAGAGGCATCAGCATTCACTGGTTACAAATTGCATAACTGACACTTTTCCGTGCCATAATTACGCCTCCCCGGATGGGGGAGATTTTGCAGAGTCCTTGCCTGGATCCAGTAGACGAACAGGACTTTTCATGCTTCTTGCTTTCAGATAGTTGTTTAAGTCTTATCAGAGAAGCCGAGCCACTGACGTGACCCAGAGCAGAGAATGCGAGACAAAAGGCTAATTATCAAGATTTCACAGCCTTTTAAAGGTAAATCACCCAATGAAAACACCAAACGAAAGATATTTTTACTTTTCTACCAATATTCAATAAATCTCTCTGTTCATGTAGAAGGAACTGCGGAATTTTTCACCCAATCATCTCAATCCACTTTCACCGCAGAACATGGAGTAATAGAAGAAGAAGGTCTGGAGAACAACAGCAATCCTCCATTTTGAAGTTTTTGCTTTTTATCTATTTACTATATTAACAAACCCAACACCTCTAAATTTTCACCCTGTGACAAACTTACATAGTGTTCTATCACCTAATTCACACCAGTGTAGATTCTATTTCTTCCCAGAGGGTAGGTAATTTTCTCCATGGACAAAGGTCAAAGACAGTGCTGTCCAGGGGGGTAGAACCCTTCCAAACAGGCAGAGAAATATTCCCTGCACTTTGGATTCCCACACATAACCTTTTCATTAATTCGTACTCAAGTCCATAATTGCTAGTTATAGCTTTAACTTCTTATCCTAATTAATCTTCATGCACAATTCTTCTCTCTGTTTCAGTCAGTGGTCCATTTTGAATAGGTGGCCAATGAGTCAGTGGTCTTGTTCTCCCACTGCTGGAATTATCTTTACCCCAGTTACTGCTCAGTAACTTTATTTCATAAAACCAGTGGTTATATTTGTATATAATTGATGTCTTTTAATCAGATCAGACAACTGCGGTGTGACAAGCTAGTTGAGTTTACTATAAAAATATTTATCTGTGCTTCAACATGTTGAGTAAACTTGTGGGTTTTTTTAAGAATCTGATATTTATAAGGATAATGTTAAACTGATAAACAGCACTGCAAAGTAAGTTATTGGAACTCTATGTATATAAACAAAAATTTTGGGCCTATTTTTTTTCCGATAAAGGGCTTAATTTCTTTTTTCCTCTACTCAGACAGGAAGTTACTTGGTGCAGAGAACCACTGTGACTTCTAGAGAATAGGAACATTCATCTAAATATCCATCTAAGGATTGTTTGAATAGGATAGTGACACAGAGGTCAAGAGAAGTATTTGTCTCAGGACACGTCTAGGGGAAAAGGGAGTGAAAATAAGTTCAATGAACCCCCCAGAAATTGAGTTTACTATTTTGTAAAGGTATTACGGGAAAAGGTTCTTCTCAGAATTGTTTTGCCACGGGTTTGGAAGTAAAAGTAATTTCTAATATGGAACAAAATGGTATTAACTTATTCCACAGTGTTGTTTTTTGATTTTGCTGAAGCTTTAAAAATACTGTGAACTCCTCAGAGAAAAAACACGATGTATGTGTAAAGGATTATTACTGGATTAGCACACAGCAGTCAGTTATGGGAAATATCTTGCATACTAGTGTAGAAACTTTTACAAATCTTGGTTTTTTGCTTTTTTCAATGTTTAACACTTAAGACTCCCTTTCCTCAAATAGTGGAAAATTAACTAAGAGTGAATTTTAAGGCAGCAGATACATATGGAAGTTGTACTGATTTCTATTTGTCAAATTGGAGAAATTTTTTAGAAAACAGTTTTATTTTTGTAATATACAGGTTTCTGTATGCCTCTGGCAACTTGACTTAGAAGCAGATACTCACTACAGTACCGATCCCAACTGGATGCTACTGCAGGAGAAGAAAAAATGAAGAAAGTGGAAGAAAGCAAACAAAATTATTCAAACAAATCTCTAAGGACCATGAGCAGAACAAAGATGGAGAATATGAAAAACAGGATTGAGAAACAGTGAGTTTTTCTGAAAGACTGAGCAGTGGAGCAAGAATAAAGTGGCTGATCAAGAAATCCATCTCCCACACAGCACCAATTAGTTAGGCGTAATTTATACAGGAAGGGTGATGAAGAAAGAAAAGGTGAAAAAACCTAAAATGTCAACCAAACTATATGGAGGTTAGAAGCTTTTCAATAGGAAGAACAGGAAATTCACAAATGAAGGGAAGGTAGTATAAAAGAAAAGGAAGTCTTAATTGGTTTTCTGAATATAACAGGGTAGGAAATCTGAATAACCTTCTAATCATACTAGGGATTCTTGATAGTAATTGTCTTGGTTTGAGACAAATTTGGAGGAAAACATCCGAAATGAACGCCCGTCTGTTAGAAGGCAGATTTCAGCAGCCCCTTCCCCACCAGGTTTGGAAAGAAATTCCTCAGAGGAAAGTGAAAAAAACCTTTTTATTTAACAAGCAAAGTGCACGCAGGCACACACACACAAAAAAATGAATAATGTTAAATAATAAAACCTCTCACTGTGGAGAAGAAACCTGGGTAGATTTCTTTCTGTGGGTGTGGCTTTGCCCTCTCTGGAGGTTCAGCGTGGGCCCCTCCGGGCCACGGTGTCGGGCCTCCTGGTGATGCTCTTCCGGACCGGAGCAGAACAGTTCCAAGAAAAGTCCTTGCCTCAGCCAGCAGGCTAGCTAAAAAGCAAAGAGTTTTAACTCTCTGTCTCTCTCCTGAGAAAAGGAGCCGAGAGCTGGGAAAAAAAGCAGGAAGGTGCTTTCCTGGTCTCTGTAGCAGTAGGAAAGCAGGGGAGTGTGTGTCCTTGAGCACAAACTGCTCTGAAAAGTTCACCTGGCTTCTCTCCCTCCCTCTCCTGAGAAACAGCTTAAAGACACAGGAAGGCACAGGACTCATGTCTGGCATAGGGCAGACGATAGGGAGTACCGTATCATACAGTCAGCCCAGGACAGTAATGAAGGCCAATTAAATATGAGGATGTACACAGTAGAAATGGAAACAGACACAGTGACAACACAAGTTCTAGTTGTGGCTCAAGTAAATCTTCATAAACGAAGGGAAAATGTTTTGCATTATTTCCATAGGAACATAAAACACAAATGAGAATGGATTATGAACATGTAAATTTCAAGGCAAGGAAAAAGATCAAAAAGAAGCACTGAACTGCGAATCTGAGTTTGTGACAGAAATCACTGCAGGCAGGTAACAAAGTATAGTTCAGTGGTTGTCAGGTAAGCTGAAGTTCTGTCAGAGATTTTTGGATAGTCTGAGTTTAAAGCAGCAAAACTCATTGGAAATCTTCAGGTTACTGTCAGGAGAAACGTCTGTGTAAAGACCTGTGGGGGGTGAAGACATGCCCCAAACTCAGTGACAAAATTTCCCCTGATATTGTCACACAAAACATTGTAAAACAACCAGGTCACAATAGTGAAATAGGAAGGCAGGCGTCTGTGTTATTAGGAAACACAATGCTTCCTCTCCTTACCTTTAGCAATTAGAATAAAGACTCCTAATTTATTTGATATAGCAGTCACTTATGTTGCCTCCTCGAGGTCCTTGATCCCATTTGCACAGAAACGTACCAGGGAAGGAATATGCCCCATCTCTTTTAGGAGGTCTTAAGATCTGGCAGTTTGACTCTGTGTGGCACTGTCACTTACCTTTTTGTACCCTCTGGCACAGTCTTCATTTTGATTTCTGTTTCATAAGCTAAAAGGAAATGCTGAAAAAGTTCTTTGTTTTAGCAAAGCCTTTATTTGAGTCTTCTGTTGAATAATGTTGCAATCTCAGGAAAAAGTACACCTCAGTCACAAGTAACATCCATTTGTCACTTTCTGGATAGCTAAAATGTGAGCTTCATAATCTTATCAAGCACCAGACAAGATAAAGAATATAAATTTCTTTTGATGTGAGTTTCGTCAAGAAGAAAAAGGTTCATCCTGTACATTTGAGGGCTCTTATAAGTCTGCCAACCTCCCTGCTTCTTCAGCACAGGTTTGCATAGAATTAGACATTGTAACATGCAGATATGCAACCACACAACAGTTGAAATGTTTTTAAATGCGTTGAAAAGCGAAATTGAAAGTGTATCTGCGCTGGTTTTGGCTGGGGTAATTTTCCTGTAGTCACTAGTTAGTGGGAGGCTGTGCTTTGGATTTATGCTGGAAACAACATTGATATGGAAGGATGTTTTCACTATTGCTGATATGTACTTCACACAGAGTCAAAATCTTTTCTGTTACTCACACCACCTCACCAGCAAATTTGCTGTGGGTTCATGAGAACTGGAAGGGGACACACCGGGGACATCTGACCCCAGACGACCAAAGAGATATTCCATACCATATGATGTCATGCTCAGTGTAAAAAGCTGGGGAAAGAAGAAGCAGGGGGGCAGTGTGGGATGTGTGTGTGGGGGAAGACATTCAGAGTGATGGTATTTATCTTCCCAAATCACTGTTATATGTGGTGGAGCCCTGTCTTCCTGGAGACGGCTGAACTCTTGCCTGCTCATGGGAAGAAGTGAATTAATTCCTTGGTTTATTTGGTGATGTGCATGGATTTTGCTTTACCTATTAAACTCTCTTTATCTAAGCCCATAAATTTTATCACTATTATTCTTCTGATTCTCTCCTGAGTCCCACTGTGTGTGAGTAAGCAAATGGCTGTGTGATTCTTCGTTGCCTACTGACACTAAACCAGGACAGCCCACAGTTCATGTGGGAGCAGGACACTCAAAACATTTGTGGCCGTGAATAAGTCAACAGCAGACCAGTTGCACTTGATGTGTCTGTGGCCATGGTTATGTCTCTGCTGCAGCAGGTGCACCTCTGAAGGGATTTTGGCCCAAGCATAAGTCTCCACTGGAGAAGTTACCCCTCAAAGCATCAGTCCGAGTTCATACTGCAGGTGCACCTTGAAGCATCCGTGGCTTTGCATGAGATCATGCTGCAGCACCTCAAAGTATGTGGCCATGGATAAGCGCACAATGGAGCATGTATTCTTGCACCAATGTGCAGTGTTCTGCTTTTTCTCAAACTGAATATCTGCAACACATTTTGCAATGAAAACAAACACCTTTTGTATCTTAAACTACTTCAAAAACAAGACACACAAAATCCTTTCAGCAAGTGTGCTGAATAAAAATTGCTTTAAAAAACAAAGGAGATCATCTGCTCAGGATAAAATTCAACCTAGCAAATCTATCATGAAAGTTAACTAGCTTAAGAATGGAATGTATTTGCCAATCCTCTGCTCTAATGAAAATAATCATTGAATACCTGCTCATGTCTTTGTCATCCATTAAGACAATTATTTTTTCTGGGGCAGAGCATGAATACAAGTACTAATACTAATGTGGGGAGTAATTCAGAGTGGTGAAGATTTTCAGTATTTGTAGTTAAAATAAGATTACTATATCCACAATTAGCTAACTCAAGAAGTATTCTGATTTTTTTTAATCTGTTTTATTGGGGTTTTTAAAAGCCATTGAGTTCTAAACACTTTCCAAGTAATTCAATAGCCTCTCAAAAATCAGTCACTCTTGGAAAAACTGTATTAGTTACCTACTTTGTAAAGATTTTACTTCTGATAATCATTCTATGTGTTGAAGATGAAACACTCTCTGTTAGGAATATTCCATTGGATGCCAGTCTACTTATATTTACTTTGGCAACAAATCCTGTGCTTTCTTCTCAAATGTAGGAGCATAATAAAGGGAGCAATCATTTCTACATCTTAATTTCCTATGCTGTGTTTTCAACTTTCAAGTAAGGAGTGGTAAAAATACCCATAACATTCCAATATTACTTGAATAGTTTATGGAAAAAAAACTCCATATAATTAAATGTTTTACCTGTTACATGTAAAATTCACTAATGCTGAAACTGCAAAAACATTCTTTCAGTGATTTCATTCACTTCCTAGTGTGCTCGTGATTGGATTTTGTTATGTACCAAACTCTACCTCTAATAGAACCAGCCCATCTTCATTTCTTTGTAACCTTTGTCTGTCCACCATTAACTTTTATTGCACATCAAAATCTATTTGCAACTATATATAACCTTGCCAGAAGGCAATTCTTCTCTCAAGTTGTCTTTAACACACTGCTTTATTTCTTTTGACATAGGTTTTCTTGCAACTTTTTCCTTCACTACACTCCAGTAATATTGCCTGGGACCAGGAGACTCTGACACCTAACCATTTTTGTTCATTAAGATGGTTTTCAATAGTATTTGAAGTCCCTTTTGTGTTTCCCATGTGTATCACAGTGATCTTAATTCTAGCCTTTCCTACTATACTTGCCTTTGATTTTAATGTTGTTGCATTATAATACAATTTGAGACGTGTAAAGCATACAGCAATGTGAATGTACTGCTGTGTGAAGTGATGCCTCGATTTTAGGGGTTTATTTGGTTGTTCCAGCATAGTGTCTTGCCTAAATTTTTTCCCCATCACTTGAACAGTGCTAAAAGGGTTAGTCACTGCTTTGAGGACAGATGTATTACTGTAAATTCAGAATAGATTGGGAGTCAAACAGCTCTCTATAGGAGTATGGTTTTGAGAATGTACAGTCTTAAGAATAGATCTAATTGCCTGGAATCAAGAGATTATGGAAATCTATAAAACCTGCAAATAAACTGGAAAATGTATGTACCAGGAGCTAAGTATATGATTTGTAGAATAAGAGTCTTACTGAAGCTGGCTTTGCGTTTTCTTAACCCTTTTATGCTTGTGGCATTAGAATTCAGTACTTTCCCCTTAATTGCAATAATTACAACAAGGAATTCTCTTCTGCCTACCCTCTTAAGTATTTTACCTTGGAATTGGTGTTAATGAGTACATTTCTTTACTTCAGGGAACACTTAAAAAGCATTGAGCTGATTTCTTTTTTTATAGTACTCCATAGATTTGATAATATATATGGGTTGACTAGATTGCATAATTTCGTTGCAATTATTTCATTCAAAGAATTAAATTTTTTTACTGAGTATTAACAGATGACTTCTTAATACATGTAAATAACCTGACTTGGAATCTAAGGATGTTGTGTTTGTTTGGAATAGGTACATTGTCAATCTGCAGGGCTACTTCGGGTTTACATTACGGTAGCCCGTGCAAAATGGCAACTAAGCCCACAGCATAATGGAACAGTGGAATAATTTTTACTAATTTGTCTTGATAGATTAAAAGTTTTGATGCTAACAACAACATATACTAAATACTAATTTGTATT
Organism: Lycocorax pyrrhopterus obiensis; assembly: GCA_014706295.1. NCBI lineage: Eukaryota > Metazoa > Chordata > Aves > Passeriformes > Paradisaeidae > Lycocorax > Lycocorax pyrrhopterus. Next base: position 39,249,824 of record JACSVZ010000014.1, on the reverse strand, counting down.
TCCCTTTCCTTTACGTATGCCAAGTAAATCATCTGAACCTCTCTTATGAAGACATAAAATTTATAATGTGTAATTATAGTTTAAATAATAGTAAAACCAAACTAGTTTCAGCAGGTGGAGGAATAATAATAAGCAGAATGATTGTTGTTAATATCTTTAATTTTAATAAAACAAACATTTTAACTAGCTTAATTGTTAGTTTTTCTTACAAAACTTAAATGTTAATTTTTCTTACAAATACTATCTTAACAAGGTATACGAGAATAGATAAACCCTGTCAGCAGAGAAAAAAAAAGGTGCAAAGAGGGCAGATGTTGCCAGCTCACTGCCTAAATACCTCATTTATAAAAGAGTATTTTAGCCCTTTGAAACCTATGGACCTGTCTTTACATGGTTATATATCCTTGAGATTCATGTATGTGTTCTGATTTGTTTGAACACAAGTAAGACTGAAAATGAAAACTATCAAAAAGAGATATTGTGTAATTACTACAAGTGTCTGTGGAGCTAAGGAGCCAGGTCTCCAGCAATGAGATTTTGAGATAGTGTGAAAAAGACAGAACATCTAAAGGCACCAGGACCAAAGATAATGTACGGAAAAATAGCACAGGACTATATGATTTTTGGAGGTTCCTAATGTCTCTCAGATATTATAATTTATGTATAAATTATAGTGAATTTAAATTGTGGGATTTGCCTTCCCACAAGGAAAATTTTGGTTTTTTATAATAAAGGAAGAGTCTTTGAGACAAGCAAGTTATGCTGGGACCTGACAGCATATCCAAACCAGGGGAAACAGTTCTTTGTTTGCAAGCTGGCAAGACTTGTGTGGGCTTTAAACTAAGATCAATGGGAGAAAGGTATGATATCAAGAACTGGGAAGGTAGGGGATAGCACGACACTGTTTGATGGTGGCAGTAATAATGGGAACATTCAGGCTGCTCCAGGGAGCACTGTAGGTTTAGGAACACTTCTGAGATGTGTGTACATCAATCCATGCAGTATGAGAAACAAGCAGGATGAACTGGAAGCATTGATCATTTCCTTATGATGTCCTTAATATCAGTGAGACTTGGAATGAGTCCCATGACTGAAAGGCTGGAAGGCTACAGGTAGGTCAGGCAGGATAGGCTGTGCAGGCACCATGCAAATATTGCACTATATGTAAAGGAGAGCCTTGACTCTAAAGCCCTTACAATTAGGGAAAAAGCTCTTGGTGAAGATTAGAGGGAAGGAAAACAAAGGTTATGTCTCTGTGTGTGTCCACTGCCAATCACGAGACTAGGATAATACGACGGAATTACTCTGTAGGCAATTAGGAAAAAAATCTCTGGATTGGTAGCCCTTGTCCTTATGGGAGATTTCCACTTCCCAGATGTCAACTGGAAATGCCATACTGTTGTGAGAAGCAGCTCTGGGAAATTCTGAAATGTTTGAAGGTAATTTCCTGTCACAAGTACTGAGTCGACCATGAAAGGTGCTCTCCTACACTGTTACTTATAAAGAGCAACGGACTCAGAAGAGTTATGTGATGTATTGTCCACAGTGATCAAGAAATAGTTAAGTTTAAAATTTTTGGTTAAATATAAAAGGGTGAGCAGAATTGTTACACTGAGTTTTAAGAGAGGCAACTTTAAGCTGTTCAGGTACTTAGCAGTGTCTCCTGGGAATCCGCTTTCAAGGGTTTAAGGATAAATGAGTACGGCTCAGTTTTGAAGAAACGCCATTTAAAAGCACAGGAGCAGATTTTAAACTTGTGATGCAATGAGATGGACATACCATTGTGTCACAGGTCAAGCAAGAGGGGCCCAAAGACTAGGTTGGCTCAACAGGGAACTCCTCTTGGAACTTGTAAGGAAAAAGAGATTGTATGATCTCTAGAAGCAAGGTCAGACTTCACAGGCCGACCACAGAGCCGTTATTCACATATGCAGGATATAAATACAAAAGAACAAAGCTCAGCTAGAGCTGACACTGGCTAGTGTTGTGTCAAATAACAAGAAGGAATTTTTCAAGTATGTTAGTAGCAAAAGAAGGGCCAAGGAAAACATTGGAACTACACTTGATGGCGATGGTCACTTGCCAAATAAGAATTCAGAAAAAGTGGACGTATTTAATCCTTTCTTTTCCCCTCACTCTTTAATAATACTAAAACACATTGGGCTGCCTGGTTCCCTGAGACAGCAGGCCACAACTGCTGGAACAGTGACTTTCCATTTGTGGACACTACTGCTAAGTAGGGTTTATGCTAAGTCAAGGTCGTTTTCAGTTTCCCATGTTCTGAGAGCGAGGACTTGCGAAAGATGTCAGGAGGGAGCACAGTCAGGACAGCTGGCCTGAACTGTCCAAGGGGACATTCCATACTATAGAATATCACGCCCTATATATAAACCGAGGGCAGTAGGCTGAGAGGGGCCAATTACTGCTGGGGGACAGGCTGGGCATTTGACAGTCAGTGGTGAGTTTGAGGTTTTTTCTTGAGTTTTATATTTCTGTCTCTTTTTGGTATGTCCCCTTTTATTACAACTGTTATTGTTACTATAATTGTTGTTGTTGTTATATTTTACTTTACTATTTTTAAACTGTTTTTACCTCAACCCACAACTTTTACATGCTTCCAGTTCTCCTCCCTGTCCCACCAGGACAGGGAGTGAGTGGATATCTGCATGGCACTTAGTTGCCTGCTGCAGCCAAGCTACACTACCAGCAAAGGTGGCTGCTCCCCATCGGCATTCATGATTGTCTCAATCTCAGTTTGTTTCAAATGCAGACATGTTCAAAAGTCATGGTCAAACTTTGAGAATTCCTCACAAGTCCCCTCTGAACATTAAAAAAATCTGTGCTGATTTTGTCAGTGATAGAGTGAATTTTCTTCATAGTAGCTAGTAGAGGATTGTGTTTTGGATTTCTGCTGAAAATATAGGAATAGTTTCATTTTTGCTGAACACTGCTGAGAAGAGCCAAGGCCTTTTCTGCTTCCACCAGCAAATAGGCTGAGGTAGGAGAACTAGCTGGGGAGGGAGGCAGTTTGGAAAGCTGGGTCCAGATGACCAAAGAGATATTGCATACCACATGGCATCATGCTCAGCAGTAAAAAATGGGGGACGAAGAAGAAAGGGGGAGATTCAGAGTTAGAAAGACAAGTTCACACAGTTCTTAAAAAGTAAGACAGATAATCGTTCTGCTGGTTAATTATGAAGGAAGATTAAAGTAGAGAATCAGCTGAGCAGTGTGCTAACTTTGATGCTTAAGGGGTTTTCAAATGTGTGTTTTTTCATGTACTTTTCCAACATATAATGTTATTAGCCTGGTACAAACAAATAGCTCTGAGTGCTTCTTGAGGTGTACCTGCAGCTGATTTGCCCTTCCTTTGGCTTCCCTTAAAACTTTCTTCACCCCGATCCCATCTTCTTTTTTTTAAGCTACTCTTTTAACCAAGCAACCTGTGGGGGCAGAAGGCTAGGGCATCATCTAATTGATATGACCTGACTAGGATCATTCTCTTTTTCTAAGCAAATACAGGTTTTCTTATATGTTTTGAAATATTGTGTTTAATTTACACAGTAAAAGTATGTTAATGCAAGATCCTTCCACTTCTTCCAAAGTGTACTATGCGATTTTTTTGGATGCTTTGTGTGAATACAGTCTTCTATTAAATAGTTATACTACGTATGATGTGAAAGGAAAAGGAAGAAACTGAAAAATGGTTTACTCATCAAAAAAGGTAATTTTTAGTTATGCATGTGTAGAATTACCAGCTATGTTTTTAATTCTCTTTGTTGGTAGAATATCAGTTTAGTACAAATAGTAAACATGAAATTGCAGCAGGCACTGTTTGAAGAATGAAGTTCTTAGCATTCAAATCCATAGTGTAAAGGATACAGACATTGAGAACAGATGGTCTGCCAACCATAGAGAACTAAAGCAAACGAAGAAAACAACATAAACCCAAAATTTTATTTTTCAGCTCAGAGGAAAATTTAACAGTCTATTCAGAACTTAAACCTACTCTTATAGTTCTGTCCTCATCTCTGGTGTCAAACTATCCCTTCTTTATGATATTTTTCCTTTCAAAGTCTCCAAAAAGCATTTTCTGAAGCTCCTTGTCTCGAAGTTAACACAAAATAAATCTTTACATATTTACTTTACTTAGGGTCAGACAGAATCAAGGCCAAATTCTCTTTCCTGAAGGTTAAAGTAAAAATAACTCAAGACACAACTGCTTCCAGGCAGTTTTCTTTCCCTAAGAAATTTGTTTACTCTTTCCCAGCAGAAAACTACCTTATTTCCATATTATTTCATCTTTGTGTAAACTTTCAGCTACTCAGAAGTCAGTATTCTTCAGAGTTTTGTTTCCAAATAGTAATTCCTATTTAATAGCACTTAGATGTGGCCTCTGTTTCCTAACCTAGTACCCTAACTGAGAACTCTGGTCGTATATGAATAACAGACCGTCTAAAGTGCTTTTTTTATTTCAAAATGAGAAAATTTCAAGACCACATATAAAATGATCTAATTAAGCCAAAAATTCAGATTGAATTAAGCTTTTATATGCTTGTTGTGCCATCAAAGCTGTGACAATCTGTTTTCCTGTGTTTTTCAGGAAGAACGTTTTTCTTTTTTCTTTAGTGCTGTAACATTTTTTTGACATAGATGACTCTTTACAAGGCAGATTTTCAGAGATAACAATTAAACAGTGTTTGAACAAAGTTTGATTAAGAAGTGTATGTTGATGGCAGGTTATATTTACCTGCACTTGCCCAAATGAACAGTAGACAAAGATATAGCTACTTGATCTTTTTCAGATGCAGATCACTCATTCATTTGAGCATGTAAATTATGATTTATGCACTTTTTGCTAAGGAAAGCAAAACTTAAAGCTCTCCTACACTGATATAGATCTGACTCAAAGTTCTGGATCTGGTCTTAGCAGATATCTGAAACTTACATGTAGATTTTTGCAGCTCATCGTTGTCTTCAGAAAAGCTTTTAACCACAGACCGTGTGAAATGCTGTGATGATTTAGAATGCTGCCATCTTCCTTTGGCAGACAAATGAAAAATGTGAGTATTCTCTGATGTTTTCCAGACAAAATAAGGTGGTTTCATTTAACTGTCTGGTGAAGACAGTTGAACCAAACTGAAATTACCTGATTTCATCTGAGGAGAAGACATCTATCCTATTTTTATCTATTGCTCTTCTTCTTTTCCCCATTCTTAGCAGATAAAATTAATGTTTAATTTGGATTAGTACATTAGACACAGATAATTTTTAGAATAGACATGAGCTGTTCTCTTAGGTAACGTTGGTCCAATCAAATTGCTAATTTGTGCAGGTTTTTTTCTGTATTATGTGAAGCAGCTGCAAATAGAAGTTAATTACAAAATATGTAAATGACAACATCATAAATTTTCATTTAATACCAAGAATGTTATTTTTTTTTATTACTGTATTTTTTTCTGACTCTTCTCATAGGGTAATGGGTTAAAAACTAATAATTTTTTAAAACTCTACAGAAGTAATCTGAAATTTTCTTTACCCAACCCAACTGTTCTGACTCTTTAGCTCTGTAAGCAATCCTTAGGCTTATTAACATTGTCTAGATAATGAATTATAGCCATATGTATCTCAGCTCTTTTCAAGAAAGGTGCTTTACTTTTGAGCTGCTACAGCTTTCTTGGCCTCAATGAAAAGAGACAGCTCTGACCTCCATTTGGCAGTGGTTGAAGGTATTCCTGGCATTTTGCTTAGAGACAATCTACACTCTGTCACAAAAATCAAACTAAGATTTATAAGATAATGCTGAACTGACTAAAACATTGTATCTTCATTAATGGAAAGTAACAGAGAAACCACATAGCTAGCTGCATTCTCCTGAAGAAAAAGCAGCAACAAGAAAAATAGTAAAAGTGAGAAAGGGATGGATGAACAAAGGAACAAATGAAGTGCAAACATTTTGACTCTTCTCTAGTATAAGTGGGATATGGAACAAAAAACAAACTTTGTTTTTAACCCGAACTCCTGAGGGTTGATCAAAGGAATTGCTACAACCTTGATGTAAGCTCAGAATTCCTGCATTTATCCCTATGCTGTTTTCTTGGTTCTATTTCAAATCCTTGTTGGTCAGAGTAGGAGTAAAAAAAACACAATAAAAGGATTTAAAACTAGGTTTTAAGCAGATCACTGAATTCTCCTCTGGTGTGTATTTCTCTGCTGACAGCATTTTTGTAATTTCGGATTTACTTTAAATCCTCTTAGGACGATAAAGTAAATAAAGAACATTTGCCAAATTTCCCACTCAAAACTATTAATAGAAATTGCACAGCTAGCCAGTAGTAGCTGGAGGATTGTCTTATATTGCTTGAATATTATTTTAAAATGTACTTTATTCTCTGTGTAAAGTGTCCTCTGAAATCGATCCAGCTGCACTGTTTATATAGTGATGAGTGCTGTCCTGCTGAAGTTCACTTTCAAGCTATAGCAGAAGAAATTTACTGGACGTACACAAAACTCTAGTTCTATACCTATATAGATTCATAATAGCATTTCAGCTTCAGATGGCTTTATTTAATCTCCACTTCTTCTCCTAGCCCCTTCAGTTAAGCAAAAAACTACTGCACTCACAGAAATAGCTAATAGAATTATTACAGAAGAATTTCTGGATTTTTCAATTTGAGAAGCACTGCATGGTGAAGGAAGGCTGTTTTAAGAGCGTGAGTGACCATGCCAGTCTGGCAGTTTACAATACCTGCAGCATAGTGGTCAGCTTTATGGATACATGACACTGAAGCATGATGGGGTGCAAGTCTTTTATGCATAATGAATAGTCCTGCAGCTTTTATATCAACAGACAAAGGAAAGCAGGTAATTGGATAACCTTTATGAATATTTCTTCATTTTGTGGTTTTGCAGCCAATAGAGCATGATTTCTCCATGTCAACAATTAAAGCTTTACTCAGCTAGAGACTCACAAATTTGTTGTGTTTAAACACACAGTATCTCATGTCTTACCCCAGAGAGACAGACTTCAGTTCTGTATGGTGCACTTCCAAATTCTAGGGTCTCGTTTTTCCTATTCTTATTAACTCTTTCAAATATGATTTGGGAGTTGGAAATATCTGTGTAAATTGCAACCTTGGTCATTGAATTTGCTTTCATCATCTCTGCTTCTGCTGTATCTGCAAATCTGTCTACTTACAGTGTGACCATTATTATAATATGTATCATCTTTTAAATTCTAAAAGACAAAGCTTTTGCATTTATCACAATATGTATGTGCATATGTTTACATGAGAGAATCATAAAATAGTTTTTGCTGAAAGGGACGTATGGAAATGGTCAGATTTGCAGGCAACACTAAGTTGTGTGGGAGTGCTGATCTGCTGGGGGATAAGAAGGCTCTGCAGAGGGATCTGGACAGGCTGGATCAATGGGATGAAGCCAGTGGTATGAGGTTCAACAAGGCGAAGTGTCAAGTCCTGCGCTTGGGTCACAACAACCCCAGGCAGCTCTACAGGCTGTGGGGAGAGTGGCAGGAAATCTGCCCAGTGGAAAAGGAGCTGGGGGTGCTGGTCAACAGTGGCTGAACATGAGCCAGCTGTGCCCAGGTGGCCAGGAAGGCCAGTGGCATCCTGGCTTGTATCGTGAATACTAATGTCAGCAGTATTAGGAAAGGGAATAGCCTTGAGAAAAGGAGGCTTGGGGAAATCCTATTGCTCTCTACAACTACCTGAAATAAGATTATAGAATGCTGAGGTGTGGGTTTCTTCTCACAGGAAACAAGTGACAGGATGAGACGAAATAGCCTAAAGTTATGCCAGAGAAAATTAGAGATTAGGAAAAGTTTCTTCACTGAAAGTCTGGTCAGGTATTGCAGCAGGATCTCGAAGGCAGTGGTAGAATCACCATTCCTGGAAGTGTTCAGAAAAAATGTCTAAATGTGGCACTTAGGGACATGATGTAATGCTGAACACAGCAGTGCTAGGAAGGTGACATCAGAGGTATTTTTCCACCTTAATGATTCTATGATTCTGTGACTATTTGGTCATAATTGTTCACAGATGGGTCAGAAAGCAACCATTTGATCAAGTTGTTTAGTGTCCGTGCACACACAGTTTTTTATAAATACAGGGCCTTATATTCTAAGGGTTAGATGCATTCCAAATATCCATGCAACCCTTCGTGGTTTGCAAGAATCTGTTGGATAGGCTTTAGAGTTTATGGATTTTAATGCTGAATTAGAATGTAGATCTAAACAAATAAACATTTTTAAAATGCCCAAAAAGGAAGAGTTGTAAACACTTTAAAATGTAGGAATTTCCATGTTTCATTCAAATATTAAGCAGTACTTTAGTTTAGGGGTTTCTAGTGGGGACAGTCCATCTGAAAGTTTTTCCTTCTCCAGTTTTTCCCAGAGGTAAACAGTTCTCAATAGCTCTGTTCTAGCAGTGGGTCCCGTATGACATGCACCTATTGCCTTCCTTGACCAGCTTTAGGTGATTTACCATTGCTTTTCTTGCAGATCTGAAGCTTCTGTGATACCAGCTGCTGCTCTTCTGCACTTGACTCCTTGGGGACAAGTTGTTCTCATTGCACATCAATTTTGGCTTAAACAGTTCAAGGTGGCACATTGCTCCATTTTGTGCTCATTGGTCAGCATGTCCTTTAGAGATTTTATTCTTGGGGTTTTCATTCCCTCTTCGCTAGGAAAAGAATCCATCATGTTTATCCCAGAGGGCAAGACCTCAGTGAGGGAACAGTTGTTGGAATTACAGCTGCTTCATTGCACATTGAATAAATTTACAAATGAAAGAAGAGCAATGCAGTCTTAGGTAGGGTAACAGAAGAAGTATAAGAGACCTGCATTGAAAATGAATTTATTTACCTTATCATGGTATACATTCATTCTGGAGTTAGCTACTTGGGAAGGTTGGACATGGGGCAAAACAGCCTGCTTCTTCCAGCTGAAGATCTATTATCTATGTCAGAATAATTTTGAAAAATCTCTAAAATTTTTGGTGATTGAATAGATAATGAAGAAAGAAGTGTGCAACGCAACTCTGGGCTAGACAGAGAAAATTTTTGTTACCAAAACTGCTTTTAAACTTTGGGTTGTTTGGGTTGGTCTCCAGGGTTATATAATTATGTTCGTAGAATAATGTCAAGGAGGGAGAGGAGTGTGACAGTGAACAAGTCAATGTTGAATGGGCAAGGTAACAGACTTTCATTCTGATTGTCTAAATAAATGTTATCAACATTTTTTTCTCTTCAGTAACTACCAATTACCAAAAAGCTCGATAAGCTTTTTCAGTTTATGTAAAAGGAGCATTTGTAATATGCCTCAAGTGTTTTCCTGCTTAGTACAGCCTAGTGATTACACTTCTCTATTTAGAGTAGAAGTAGTGGCTTTTACACAATTGTCAGAGCTTGCCCAAAATAAACTGTTTCATAGTAACTTTTCTAATTGGTTGTCAAGATCTGTTTTTCATAAGGAATCATTTCTGAAAACTACCAGCACTCATCTGAGAAGTGTTCATTCTTGTGTTTAATCACACATTGCTTATGTGGCACTAAGTCTTTGCTTCTGTAGGAGTATCATTGAATTCTTGCTCTTCTTCCTCTAGACTGAGCACTTGATAAAGGTTATTGTAGTTTTATTCCTCTTTGCAGAAACAACCAACAATGTAGTAACAAGAACCTCATTCTGCCATTATTCCGCTACTCAAGTGTGTCAAACTTTCCAGATTATTGATCAGCTAAGAAGAGCAGTAAAGTTATTTTATTATTTCTCTATTTTAAAACTTCAGGTTTATCTGACATATATTGACTTGTCTTTCTTAAGAATATTAGTATCTCTTTTCCTGGACAACATTGAGGGCACACAAGGGCCTGGTCAGTTAAGGGCTTCTGACTTCACTAAGCACTAAGATATGCATGTTTTATACCTGCACAGGGGAAAACATGATTTCACAGATAAGAAAACCTTTTGTAGAGAAATGGAACTGCATTCACAAATTCATAATGCATTGGTGATTGTCGTGTTAGAGGAACTTAAGGGGGCTAAAAGATCACCTTTTCCAAATGAGTGTGATAGTATCTCATATCCTATTTTTTCTTTTTTTTTTTTTCAGTACTTACATATTTTCCTTCTGTAATACCAAACCCCTACCTCCATAGATCAAGTGCTTCTGTCAACAAGAGTAACCAGCCTCATCACTCTGCACTGTAGCATGTAAAAAGCTTTACCAGCTAGTAAAGTGAGTGTTGCCACTGATGTGGCTCCTCCTGTGACTGCTACTAGTAGGATCCCTGCTGTGTCTGCCATGATGCAACTTTGGTGATTCTTGTTTGCAGCTGTCCCAGTTACTTCCTACAAACCATGTAAACTCCAAAGTGCGTAACCGGGTTAAGGAAAAAAAAAGCATTTGAAACACTATTGATGATCTAAGACTATTGTCAGGTTCCAAAACTGTAACTGAATTATTGTGAAATATTCTTACTTACACAAGTCTATTCCTCAAAAAGGGATTGGATTTTGCTTCAGAATGATCTTAGCTTTGAAAGCTAGTATAACAACATTTGGTTAAGTTGCTATCATATGATATGCTTAATGTCATTTAGGTATTCTCAATCTTATATCCATTTCAAATGTATATACACGTACATATTTTTATTAATACCTATGCACAAAATCTCTTATGTAAGAGAAATAATATTAGTATTCTCTGATTCACTATGTTATCTGAACTGTTTCTTTAGTATTGAGCTTTTTTTGAGGTTAAATATCCCAACACACCTTTCCAAATCAGGTGACCAATATGCAGGAATTCTCAGATTCTAGAGTCACAGATAAAGTGGGACATACTCATAATTAAGTATATATATAAATATATTTCTGTGCAGTACTTGCTTTATTAACTACTAGTTATAAATTGACATGAATGCTGTTTTTGAAGAGCTTTATAACATGTAATTTCCTTAAAAAAGGGTTGATGCTGAATAGAGGAAAGAAGTAACTAGGACTTTGTAGGGATTACATTGTATAAAAAGATAAACCTGTCTAATTCATTCTTGTCAGATGAGGGTGGACTCCAGAAAGTGATTGAGTCTTTTGGTAACCCTACCTTCCTTCTTTCTCTTCAACTTTTCTATGACTCTTAACTGTTTTGCCTAGGTATACACTGTGAATCTGTGAAGCAGTGGATAGGGTTAATTTATCACAAAGATGATCCCAGGGCTGGAACAGGTCTCCTGCGAAGACAGACTGAAACAGTTGGGATTGTTCTGTCTGGAGAAGAGAAGACTCTGGGGATACCTTACAGAAGCCTTCCAGCACCTAGACAGGACCTGCCAGAAGATTGGGGAGGGAGTTTTTAAAAGGACTTGTAGTGACAATGGCCTTGAGCTGAAGGAGGGTAGGTTTAGATTGGGTATTAGGAAGAAATTCTTTGCTGTGAAGGTGCTGAGGCTGTGGAACAGGTTGCGTAGACAGGCTGCGGACTCCCCATCCCTGCAAGTGTTGAAGACTAGGCTGATCTAGTGAAAGGTTTTGGAGCTAGAGGATCTTAAGTGTCTCTTCCAACCCAAGTCATTTTATGGTGTTGTTATCCGGTCTAAACCCAGACAAGCAAAGAAAATTAAGTCTCTGTGTATAAACCGGAAACAACTTAGATGGTCCAAAGTATACCCAAAAACGAGGTTAAAACCAAACGAGGTTAGATGTTGGTGCCAAAAAATTGCTATCTTTTATTTAATAGTAAAAGAGGCAAAGAGAAAGAAAGAGAAAAGAAAGAAAGAAAGAAATAGAAAAAGAAGTGTGCTTGGGAGGTGGGGGGACAGGGAGAGGTGACGGGGTTAGGTGGAAGCATATCACCCATCTGAGGGTCCCAATGATGTCTCGTTGCTCTCCTCATCTGGTCTTCTGGTGGTGAGGGTCCCCCATTGCCACTGCCACATGCCGCCACACGCCGCCACGTGCCAGAGAGTACAGAATCTCATGGATTAATATATGTTTTGGGCAGGCGGGAACGCCTACATGTCTCCCTTGCAGGGGGCCAGTTTGACCCTGTCCCTTGCAACATTGAGGGTCTGTTGCATCATCTCTGGTGCTCTGGTGCAGGATCTGGGGATCACTTTGAGGAGGGTCTTTGATGGGCAATGTCACCCCCTCTGTCCTTCATGTATACCCAAAAACGAGCCCTGAGTTGTTACTTTATCTTATCTTCATCAGTGAGGGTTCCAGGGCCCCTCAGAGCCCCGTTCAGGGTGTGGTAGTCTTCTCTGCAGCTTTGTAATACAGTTTTAAAAATCCTTCATGAAAATGTTTAAGTCATAAACTATAATATTTCAGTCTCTGACATATGGTTCTATGATCTATGAAAAATCAACTGTCTACATATTACAATGGAAAGAAATCCTGTGTGTAAGGAGTCTGAAAAAAGAAATAGTTACTTGTAATGCAAGGAAATTTAAGAATTGAAAAAATTACAGTCCAGCTCTGCAATTAACTGCTGGAGGTGATATTAAAAGAATAAAATCTTGACTGAGCTTGACAAAGAGGGAGGCATCAAAATAAGGGCATAGTTAAAGTGTTATGGGTAAAACTCAGGGGTAATCATAAAGATGATTTGAAGGTTTCAATGATCAAAGAAGTCAGGTTTTGGAGGATAAAGGTCTAAGCTAAATAGACTTTTTTCCCCCTTCTCTGAGAACAGCAAGGGGATTGCTAGTCATAGTTTTCTATTGCTAACTACTTCACTGTCAAAACAATATTGAAGAAGTTTTTTGGATTGTCAGAATATTTTTAAGTTTTATTCTTAGTACCAAAATGCCAAACACATTTTGAACTGAAGCCAGTAAAATTTGTTAATCATGTCAGCCTATTATTCTACTTTCTCAGTCTGGTTGTTTTACACTTGGCTTCTAGGAGAATATACCTTGCATTAGATATTTTCCTTACCTGACCCTTTTGCTGATAAAGACAGTTGACTTCCCTGGCGAGCTGCACAATGGCTGCAGATGTTCTCTGGAGAGTCTCTTTTTATCCAGTACGAGATTTTGCTGGTGGTGGGTTTTACAATGTCAAAGGTGCCAAGACTCATAGACTCAGAGTTTCTTCTCAAGATTTCTTCCAATAAAAGGAGGAAGAATCTCTTCCTTGATGCAGTTAGAAAACTGTCTGGTAGAAAGACATTAAAAGAAGAAAATGAGGCCTGGGAATTAAAAAGTAACCAAAAGAAAAACAAGTAAACGAACAAAAAACCCAGACCAAACCAAAAGAAGAACAAAGCTTGTTGTCACTTGTCTCTTATAACAATGATCCTTTCTCTGCATTTGGTATAACAACAGACAATCCTGGAAGACATTTTTTTCCTGACAGCTAATCAATAAATGATAGCTCTACTATTCTACCAATATTCTACTACTTCCTTATTTCTTTCATTACTTTCTGATAGCGTTCTTCAGCTTCAAATATCCTGAACTCTTGACCAGTACTTAATTTTAGGCTTGTCCTGGTTGAATAAATACAGATCTCACCTGCACTTGCTATTCTGGTCTTTGGTGCTCCATGTGTTCTGTCATTAACTTTCAGGTACCTGAAACGTGCCTTTCAAATATGTATTTTTTTTCTGGAATGAACAGATACATACTGTCTATTCAATTGCTATTAACAATGATGATCATCTATCAGCAAATAAAACACTAGTGGCAATCCTCAAGAGAATGCAAATTATTTGTCTTTTACCCTACTGTCCTATGCCTCTTTTTCTCTTCTGACAGAAGGACTAGCATAGATAGGGTTGTATTTAGACAGTGGTTTACATTGCATTATTGCAGCTATAAAAGATCTGCCTGACTTGAGCTCCTATAACATTCGTGTAAGCTTGATGCATTCAGAATAAAATACTCTTAACATAAGAATACTAGTAAGTCAAAACACAGAACAGTTTTATATTTTATTTCATTTTCAATGCTGGGTGGGTAAAAATTCCCCACATTTTAAAATTGAATGTATTCACACACAGGCATCTACAGTTTCTATGTGCCCTGAAGATGGTATTTGAGGTTTATCAATTATAATAAACTGTAACATCCTGAGGCTTAAATATTACCAAGAAACAAAGGATGATACTTTTTGATAATAATATCTTTAATACTGAAATTGTCTACTATATTCAATGGATTAAAACAGCAGGCAATGAAAATGTAGTATTTTAAGATATCTTACAATGCCTCTACAGCATGCTTAAAGGTCACTTATAACTTGATTGAAAAATGCTTTTCAGAATGTTCCCACAGTTCAACAGTTATAAGAGGCTAGTAAGTTTACAGTAACAGAAAATACTTTTAAATCAAATTCCTCCTGTTGTATTTATTTTCCATACCGTGTGTAACCTTGAAAATCATAAATCACTGTGAGTGTCAGGATGAAAATCAGGATTAATTATATCACATTGATTTTGTTGCTGCTTAGAGTAGCATCTGCTGTGGTTATGAGCAAATCTTTAAATCACTGTAAATGTGAACAGTGATTACAAAATTATTTGTCTCTAATCCCAATCCTGTTGGAGAGTAGGCAGCTGACCACAATGAACTTCCCAGCCCTTTTGTCTACCTGGAAAGAAATCAGTGAACATTCTTCCGAAAATGCAGGAGCATATTCAAATAATGGACATAAAAGAGATCTTAAAGTGTTGGAGTCCAAAGTGCAGGGAATATTTCTCTGCCTGTTTTGGGGGGGTTCTACCCCCCTGGACAACCCTGTCTTTGACCTTCGTCCATGCAGAAAATTGCCTACCCTCTGGGAAGAAGTGGAATCTACACTGGTGTGAATTAGGTGATAGAACATTATATAAGATTGTCACAGGGTGAAAATTTAGAGGTGTTGGGTTTGTTAATATAGTGAATAGATAAAAAGCAAAAACTTCAAAATGGAGGATTGTTGTTGTTTTAGGCCTTCTTCTTTCTTCTTTCTTTACTCCATTTTCTGCGGCAAAAGTGGATTGAGATGATTGAGTGAAAAATGCCGCAGTTCCTTTCATGTGACAGAACAATTTATTCAACATTGGTAGAAAAGTAAAAATATCTTTTGTTTCGGGCTTTCATTGGTTAATTTACCTTTAAAAGAACGGTGTTATCTTGATAACGCGGCTTCTCCTTCGTGCTTCCTAAGGGGTGTCATCTTGTGCCTTGGCTCCTTTTTCTGATAAGACTTAATAAACAACTATCTGAGAGCAAAAGCATGGAAAAATCCTGTTCATCTGCAGAGCCCAGGCAAGGGCTCGGGGAATTCTCCCCTATCAGGGGAGGCACAATTAAGGCACGGAAAAGTGTTATTAGAGGAAAAAAATTAAAATGAAAAAGATACTATGACCCTTAGCCTCAGCTGGGTGCTTAAACTTACTGTGCAGTGGCAACGAGTACTGTATATCATGTTGATATTAGTGTTCTGTGGAGAAGTGTGTGGGAAGACAGAAGTTTTGGGTTTTCATCTCTTGGCAATTAATAAGGACCATTTTAATTTCCTCCAGGCATGGCATTCTTTGCCACAGTCCTACTTGTACCAAAGTACAAAGTAGCACGATTTGAAGTCTTTCTTACAAGCGTAATCTTCCTTTAATTAGTATGTGTTATACAAAACTAATGCCTATTGGCTTAATATAGCAATAGGGACTAAAAAGTTCTGTTTTTACTGAGAGGCTTTTTGAGTTTTTTTACTCAGTTTTTACTGAGTGTATTTGCTCACATAGATTTTTGATACTTTGACAGATGGCAGTGAGAAATAGGAAATCCTTTCTCTTCATACTCACAATTTTTATTTTAAATAGCTAAAATAAATACAATATAGTTCTTTCCACCAAAATCTTTTTGTAACGAGTAAGCCTAGTAGAAACATTTTTACACAAACATTCATACAAGCTCAGAAGGGAGCTGGACCCAACCTCACCAACCTGTTTCTTGGGAAAGGGCACATTTGCATTGCATGAATTCTCTACTGACAAGGTAGCTGATAACTCTTCATGGGACACCCAGCATGAGGAAATGTCTAAGAGTCACTCTGTTGTGCTAAAAGAAAATGTGTTCTCAGGCAGTTTTGATGAGCACGAGTCTTACAGTATTCTAGTGCATTGATAACCAAGACTCTGGATTATAGGAAATTCCTAGAAGTTCAAGTTCTTTATATGTGATTTCTTTCCTAATGGACAGAGACATTCATATGGAAGGACTTTTCTCCAACTATTTAGTTCCTGTTCAGAGAGACAAACTCACAGGATATAGCTCACCCAAGGAACGTGACTCAGCATTTAAAAGCTACAAATTTGTCTTGTGATCTCTCCTAAATGAAAAGCAGATGACAAATTGAAATCAAGTCTCCTAATAAGGTACATTTTTTGGTTTGGCTTTTCCTTTTTCATGTAGGTTTTCCTATTAACTGGGGTCCTAACTTACACAGTGAAGCTCATTTTCCTTCTTTTACCCGTCTTAGTTGAGTGTAAATAAAGATTTCAGGATTATCTGCCAAAACCTGAATTCACTAGAGAATAAAAAGTGTAAAAAAACCCCCAACAGTGGGTTGCTCTTCAACTGCTTTTTAATATAGGAAACTTGTTGGATTTGGCAAGGTTTCATTTGTGACTGCAACAGCACGAGTAGCAACTTTCTAGTTTGAAGATAATATCAAGTCATGTGAAAGTATTAGAAAACATATATTGCGTGCAACAAGTGAGAGGGTTATTAATCTGAACCTTAGGATTAATCTTAATAATAATGGTTTAATAAAGCTTTCCTGTGTTTTAGACTTGGCAAGCATTTGCATTTAGCAGGCTGCAGTCTTGTAAATACGATGGAAATTTTTTGTCCAGTACACACTGTCGTGGTCTTCTTGTGCTTCAAACAAAACTATGTGTATTCCTGTTGGACAATCACACTTTAATGATGGCCTTTTCAGTTTCAACTCCTATGATTAGTTCAAACATTATTTCATCTATATGTGCGTACATACTTATATAATTACATATACACAAACACAAATTCCCTTGAGTACTGTTGAGGATGTTGTAGGTATTATTTATTTAAATTCAACTTTCCTTCTTCTCATAGTGATAATGCTGCACAATATCTTATTTTATTTTTAATATTTACTTTTTAAAGAAAATCTAGAAGTTCAAAGTAATATTGATGTACTTTAGCTAATATGGCTGTGGAGAAATATCCAGATGATTGTTCAAACTTGCCTTGCTTTCATTGTAAGATTATAGAGCAATTAATACTGATGAAGACAGCAAAAAGGGATATAATTAAGACACATGAGTAGTTTCACTGAGAGTTTGAAAAAGTGGCCACAGTAAAAATTTCAGGAAGGAAGTTAAATATTTAATTAAAAATACTTTCTCAAATTTGGTCACGGTGAACCAAAATAAAGAACATGATAGGTTCACAGGTGTGGTTGAACAGAAAACACAGGTGCATGCAGTAAACTCTGCCACTTATTTCATGACAATTTAAAACACCAGGAACAGAGTAATCTCTTAACAAAGGAATTATGGATGAACACTAGGGAAGAAATTGTAATTTCCACTGAAGAAACATCAGGTGGTAAAATGAGGAAGAAACATTTTTCTGAAGACAAAAAGAAAAAGGAGAGAGGAAGAAAAACCCCAAGACGTATTGTTGTACAAGGACGACAGGTTATCATAGAAGTGATCATTTCTTGTCTGTCATAAGAATCAACAAAAGAGGTTATCCTGTTCTTTTGTGAGAACAGTTAGAATAGGACAGACATGTGGAATGAAAACAAGGAAGTGAGGAAATAGATATGGATTAGTACTCACATCCATTTGCAAGGGACTCGCAGTAGGAGTTGTGAGGAGGGATAGAAAGAGAATTACAATCAAGTAAGAAAGCATTTATAGTAAGGAGGAAGGTCAATGAACGCAGAGGAAGAAGCTAAGGAAGGATAAAGATTAATGATAAAAAGAAAGTGAGGAAGAGAGCACTGCAGGTCAGGAAACATGAGAGGATGAGGTCAAGCTGAATTAGATCTGAAGTAGGTCAGTGAATTAAACTTCATTTACATATACTTGTTTTGATTGTCTTCGAAGGAAGTTATAATTCAATATGACAAAGCAGGAGTGCACCAAAAAAATGGTATCTCTGTTTCTTCAGAGAAAGTCTTTCACATATGAAATAGAAGACCAAAGGTTACCTCATTTCAATAACTATTGTGAATAGCATTTGTCTAGATAATTAAAGCAAAATCAAAATAATTGCCTGTAGTAAAACAGAGAATATATTAAAATTAATTTTTTGAAATTCAACTGAAAAGGGTAATGATATTTTATAGACTATCTTCCAGAATCTCTTAGTCTTTTGTTGTATTTTAGTCCTCAAAAGGGCCAAATTCTTTTTCACCTAATTTGTAAAGACGACTGATCCCTACCTAAATGTCTTTGTGACAGGTTCCTTCATGAAGAACCTGTCAGTTTAACATAAGAACCTCCAAGAGACCTTTTGGCAGAATGATTTAGGTGCTCCTTTCTAGGTACTGACCTGGGCCATTTTTTTTTTCATACGTAAGGATCTCAAATAATGAATTGAACTCCTCATGACAGGATTTTACTTAATTACCCCAAAGCTAGTATTCAGGAAGTGATATGTTTTATACTTTTCTAGATATCTATATCTGGACAGGTACACATGAAAAGATAACTTCCATCTTCGTTGTATGTATTTAAATTTATATCAATTTTAAAATAAAATGGGTGAGAAGCTAATGATGGTCCTTTCTTCCATAATGCTGATATGAAGAAATCTGGGATACCACCAGCTGTTCCAACTTATGAGAAGTCTCCAGAGAGAACTCATTGTGGCCTTCAAGTACTTACAGCAGGCTTACAAATAGGATGAACAACATTTTGTGCACACAGATAATAGTAGAACAAGAGGGAATGGCTTTAAACTGAAAGAGTAGAGATTTATATCAGATGCTAGGAAGAAATTCTTTAGATGGAGGTGAGACACTGGAACAGGTTTTCTGGAGAAGTTAAGGATGCATCATCTCTGGAAGTGTTTAAGACCAGGATGGGTAGGATTTGAGCAGTTTGGTCTGGTGGAAATGGTCTCTGCCCATGGCAGGGGGGTTGGGACTAGATATTTTTAAGGTCCCTTCCAACCCAAACCATTCTATGACTCTATAATTCCATGATTAATCTTTTAGAGAAGAGGTCAATAGACTACTGAAGAACTTTGAATACGGGCAGAAGAAAACACTCCTTCCCGCTTCAGCTTTTAAGCAGAAAATTTCTTCTTCCTGCTTTTCTGCATTTATCTATAAAATATTTTGAACTATTATGTAGATTTGCTACCTGAGATGCTTTTGACATAAGAGAAAACTGAGACTGCTAAACTAAATAACATTAGAACTGTGTTATAATTTTATTGTACAAACATGCTATATGTATTAGTAAATCATGGCAAACACATGGCTCAGGTGATAAAGATGCTGATGTTACAACTGACACCAGAATATTGGGTGATGGATTATGACTGTCTTTGCTCCAAAGTATTTCCCGAATTATTTGTCTTGTTTACACAGTATTTGGAAATGTAAAAAGAAAGACATAAGTGAGTATCTGAATGATGGTCTCTTTTTGGTTATGTATGTAATATTGTTGGGAGACCCTTAATCCTTTTCAGCTTGATTTCTATCCCTCTCTTACTACCATATTTTAAATCAATAAAGCTGAATTTGTCTTTGTGCTTTACACCTGGTTGATTTTTCTTCTTTTTCATTCAGATGCTGTAAGTGACGAGGCCCAAGTGACTTTACCATGTGCCTGGACAACATGCCAAGAGAGTCTTCCAGAATTTCTCTCTGTATGTCAGTCTCTACCAAACAATCCTGTTGGCAAGTCTGATGGAGAAGAACATCTCATGAAGTTATAAAGTCTTCATAATCTGACCTGGTTGTACTCTTCCAGATTAGGTTTATTTTACTTGTAACTTTATAGTTGATCACCTATGTACAACATTTTAGCTCTCTAATAACTCACTGCATTAATGCAGAGTGTAAGTGTACTTGTTGTTGGTATATTTGTCTTCTAAAATAATAGAGAATTATTTTAAGCAGGGGACTTATTCTTCCATTAACCTTGTGTCTAGTTTCCAATTAGTTCAGTCCTTCTAGTGCTATGATACACACTTTCAAAATTTTATAAAATATCTTAATATAAAAGAACCAGGAGAAATGAGTGCCTGAAAGACCCATTTAGCATGAAAATTATTATGAATTTGCAGATACAGATATTAATAATTTTAAAAACTAAATTACATTCTTGTGTCAGCTAAGGTTACACAGTGATAATACATTAGTTTGTCAGCTCTGGAAATCGCCTGCTTTGCAATCTGATTTATTATGACTCATCTGCAGAATGAATAAGGTCTCTAAGCAGTTGCTGGCTAGCTCACCGTATTACAAAACACAACACACTTTTCAGATAATCTTGGAGATGTTCAGGAACAGAATGGATGGGATTGTAGCAAGATTGTTGCAATGAAAGAGTAAGCAGATTTGTATCAAATAGGATGTGCTTTGTTATGCTGGTATAAAACCAAATTACATCCATCTTGGTCTGATGTTAAAAAGAGCAAAGCTCAAAAGAGCACGTTAGTTAACACTTTTACCAGTGTAAATGTGGCAGGAATCTGTGCTATTTTGTCTCATTTATTCTATATTCAAATCAAATGTATAAAATCTATTCAAGTTATTAAATATGCTACACAAAGAACTCTCTTCTATCTCCAATATTAGGATTGGTCGAACAGTAGAACTAATGCAGGGGGATTAAAATTCACTTTCATTCATCAAAAAATGAAAGGTGTGCTTCAATTTTTTCATCACTTCTATTATTCTCTCTAAAGAAGCTACTACCACAGTTTTTTTGTTTTAAATAAATTGTTGGGATTTGGGGTTTTTTTTAGAGCAGATCCATGAATCCCTTTTTGAATAATATTTGTATTTCAATAACATTGTGATTAAATTGTCTATCACATTTTTTAGGAGTGTTGGAATTGAAATATAATTTATATTCCTATAGTATACTCTTTTAGGGGTTTTTCTGCTTCTGTTCAAGACTTCTGAACTTGTAGTGCAATCTTTTCTTCTTTTTGTCATTACTGGTATAATTTTTCACTATTTGGAAAACTGCTTCCTTTCTTCATCACTCCCTTTCCTGGCAGCTGGTAACCTTCGAAGAATCTCCTTATATTCTCTTTCCTAATGATATGTAGAGAGATCATAGAACAACAGAAGTGAGGTAGAAAATGGTTGTTGTTGGACAGGTCCAAGCCTATACAACTACTGCATAGAATTAAGCACTTTGTATTTAAATTCATTCTAAATTTATTAAGAAGTTCAGCAAAAAAATATATTTTACCCTTCAAAAATAAAAAGGCTTCACCACAATAGTTTCAGAATTGAACACTTTTCTTCCATAGTCAGGGGATTGCTGGGTTCTTTCCATTGAACCCAGAGAGTTTCATGATGGCTCTGAAAGGTTCTTGCCTCTCAGATAAAGATTTTTTTTTCCTCTAAAGCCACTAAGAAAAAGATTCTGTTAAGTTTGTACAAGATTTCTTTCACTTTTTTTTGAGAGTGGATTTATTCCAAGTTTCCCCAAACCATTATTCTTGAATAGTTACATCATCTGTTGAATACTTTAATACAGTTTTAATCTATAGTTTTATTGCATTGAATGCAGAAGAGTCCTATTAGGGATTAATATCTTAATTATTCTAATTAAAATAAACAAAAATCCAAGTAAGGTCTAACCTCCTGCAGTTGAACAGAACTTGGTCCATCTGTGCTGCTGTGCCTTTCACCCATTCGTGCTACTGCATCTTGGTTTAGCTCTTTGTCGTGTTTTGCTTTGTGGTATTTGTGTTAACTTGCATTTTTTTCCATCAATGGATTCTGTTCAGAGCTTTAAGTCTGACGATGCTTGAAACTTGATGGAAATCAAAAACTAGCTCCAAATTTTGTCTCTCAGGTTCTTAACATAAATTTATCATTAATGTTGTTTACTTGGACTTCATTATCTTTTATTCTTGAAATGATTTGGACTACCCCCAAAACTAAAAACAATAGAATAATCTGCTTGTGTCTCTTGAGTCCCCTTGGTCTCTGTTGGCTGGTTATAGTTGCTGTGGTTTTGCATTTATAGGACAAAGTGCTTACAAGAATAGCAGCATTGTAAAACTTAATGAGGCAAAAATATCGGAGAGGTCTGATCACCACAAAAAATACCACCTTTTGGGATTATGTTGATGACTGAAATAATTACCTTGGGTTTTCATTGTAACTAGACTTCAGCTGAAAAAAGAAGTCACTTTTTCCTATTAATATAAGCTTTTTTTAAAGTAGGGTAACGAAATGTTTTAAATGATTCATAAACATTTAGAGATTTTCATCATCTGAAACAAAGGTAGATTTAAAGTAACTAAGAAGGAAGAAATAATTTTAGAAGAGCTATTTTCAGTATTTTAAAGTGCTGTAATAATGAAAAATGCTGAGAACCTTAAAGATACAAAGTACTTTTTTTAGAAGACACTTATCTCTCTGTGACTCTGTAGTGCCTATGAAAGCATAATATTATCTTAGTAATTCACAATATTATCTTAGTAGGTCACAATAGTGAAAACTTGTAATCCACAAATACCTACTGCACTACCACAATACTTTCTGTCCTTTCCAGCATACCGGCCATGTCTGTGGAATGAGT
Organism: Lycocorax pyrrhopterus obiensis; assembly: GCA_014706295.1. Lineage (NCBI taxonomy): Eukaryota > Metazoa > Chordata > Aves > Passeriformes > Paradisaeidae > Lycocorax > Lycocorax pyrrhopterus. Next base: position 39,227,046 of record JACSVZ010000014.1, on the reverse strand, counting down.
TGTGAGTAATGAGTATTCAAGACAGCTGTGTTAGAATTTGGGGACCTGGGCTACACGGTTGCAATCCAAGAAATATCTGTGTGTTGCTGTTGATAACAAGCAGCTTGTTCAGCTGTACTGCTGACATTTAATGATGGTAAAGAGCTCTGTATAACAAAAACAAACAAGCAACTCAGAAAAGGTTCACCTCTGACTTCTTCAGTCCTAAGAGATCAATAAAGAATAGATAATTTATCAGAAACATGTTGTGAAGCTCAGCTCAGCAAGAAGTTCAAGTTAGAGAAAGTACAAATTATTTTTCTTTGTGATAAAGGCCTGATCCCTTCAGGTCATCAGTGATATTTCTCAGTATCTGAGTTTTCAGTGTGACACTCTAGACTCACTCTGTCTGACAGAATGGCTTGTAGAAAACTTTTTTTGCTTTAGACAAAGTTTGCCTTGGTAAATGTAATAATGTTTAGAAGTTTTTGAATACACTATAGAACTGGTCATAGTGTAAGTAGATATATTAAAGTGGATCATATTCTAAGGATTTAAAAACTAGACTACTTGATAGCAAAGTTAAAAATAGTGTTAAATCTTGTCTGAATTAATTTTTTTTTGTATTTCATAGTTTTTCATCCAAGAATTCCTCAGAAAGGTTTTAACATTAAGCAATATTTCAAAGTGGTTAAACAATTTTCATGAATAAATACCTTTGAGTATTCTGGTGCAAATCTGTTGTAATTCAATGGAATTAGAAGACTTTGTAAAATAAAATTTTATCCATTCACAGTATATGCAACAGGGGACCCTCATAGCATTGCCGATCACAGCAGATCATTGAAATTATTTGTTAAAGAGAATTTGTTTTATGTTCTAGCAGTTTTATAGAGGATTTTGATTCTAGGCATGCTCTGTTTTGATGAAATTTCAGTCTACAAAATCAAAAGCAAGGTTAGGGAAATACATAGGTATTGTATGATCAAAAACATTAAGCTCTTCTTCATTTTTGGCTGAACGCTTGTCCTTCCATAGTCTAGAGCAGGAAGAAAAAAAATTTTGTAAGGAGCATATTCCCTTTCTTCCTCATGTCCTTTCCTGTGAAAATGTACCCAGCTGGGCTAAATTATGTGCCTTGGAAACAGGGAACTTCATGGATATTAAAAAAGGACCTCTTAGAATTGTAGGTTTTGAATTTTCCACATAGCTGTTTCCTGTTAAGTGTATTTGATCTGGGGCAGAAGGATAATTTCAGCACAACTATAACCCTGCATGCTCCTAATGAAGACAGAACAAAGGGTCTGTCTTCTCTGGAAACGAAATAGTTTATTCCTCTTCTTATGTTAGAAATATGGCAGGGAAAGCCTTGAATGCAGAGAGAATAAAACACTGACCTGAAACACAAAAGGGCAAAGTAGTAGTAAACTGTGAAAAAAAGGCTATTTCCTAGCTAGTTTCTGTTCTCAAAAGAGATTGATTGTGTCCAGCTCCCCTGGGATGTGCAGAGACAACTCTAAGGGGCTTGAGGAGAAAGATGGGAATTGGCTGGAGTGCTCGGACAAGGGGCAGGTGTAAAATTTTAGCTGAGCTGGATCTGTGGCTAGAAACTGGGACTTTGAACCAGGAGACTAGAGACAATCGTAAAGTTAATTCTTCTGACAATACAGGCATTTTCAGTTTGATTACCTTTTTCTTAGAGAGAAGGGAAGTTACTACAATTCTAAGGTTGCTGACTGTCATCAGCAGAAGTAGCTAGCTTGTATCTCAGGGAAAAAATTACACTGAGGTCTTTGTAAAATATTTCTGGTTTTCCCACATCCCAGGAAGTAGATATCTCCCATTTTTTTCCACCTTGTAATTCTAGACCAGTTGTTTTCATGTTATCATTCCTCTAATTTCTTAGTCTATATTCTCTGTCTGCTTTTTTTCCCTTTCCTTCCCCCCTCCATATACTAAGTGACTAGTCATTGTGAAGAAAGAATAAACTCTCAAGACATCTATTCTAGAGAACAACGAGTTTTGTAAACCTATTAATTACCACAGTGCATTTTAGCTTTTTTGAAACTACAAGATGTTCTTTTATATTTTTGTATTATCAGTAAGACAGATAAGTAATGTTTTAACTATTTCTTCTGTTGGAAGGGACAAATATGCAAATCTTGTGAATTATTATCCTGGAAGCTGTGGCCTACACCCACGTTCATTTTTTACTTATAACTTGGTAGTCATGATAACACAGAGGATACTGAAAAACACAGCTTCAAAATTTCCTTGTTAGCTTTTCACCACCTTTTGTCCTTAAGAGAAGTGGAGAGTCTTTAATAAGGTGAAGTCTTCAACAGGACACCTGTCTATCACTATATCATAGGAAATGAGAATGGGAGACATGTTGTGTATACAAAATTGTTTTCTGGATGACACTGGAGATTTAGACTGTATCCATATCCACTTTGAGACCATATTTGTAGATGATTAGCAGAAACTAACTTTCAACTTGCTGACATCTAATTCAGCTGAATCCTGCACACACTGCTAGGTGGAGGGTAAAATATTTTCTGCTTGCGATATTAACCAAGCAATACCAAAACCCCTTGTACTGTAAAACACACTGGATTAAACTAGAGTTAATCTTATCTTAGAAAGCATGACTTTCTAATTTATGCAGCAGACTTAATACAGAATCATATAGCAATGTAAATTACTTCCAAAATAATTCAGTAGCCTTTAGTTTATCGAAATAATTCAGAAAATTTAACAGTAAAATGAGACTATAATAGTGCATGTTACTACTTGTGTAGAAACACAGAAAGCATAAGCACTGCAGTAGGGACAATCTGTTGAGACAACTTGCTAGATGACAATTTAGTACACATGGTGATAGCAAGACAAAATGAGATGAAGCAAGCAGAGTTTGACACTAGTTGGATGACACTGAGTGCTTGAAACGAGGTTCTATCACTGGAGATAGTCTACAGGGCACAGGAGTACCCCATGCCCACTCATTGTGCTGCAGTGAGCAGCAGACGTACACACGGGAGCTCTGCTGTGGGAGCAGCTGCACGAAGCTGACATTTCTCTTCCTACAAGTGAGCAAGAAAAGCGTAAAAATGCAGAAATAGAGAGGATGCAATTGGGAAGTTGTCACTGTAGATTGAAGGGAAAAAAGTTACTAGTTTTATAATGTAATTGGACTTTTGTATCTTACTGGGAAAAAAATGAATTAGGTCACTGTGAAAATAGCCTCAGAATTACATTATATATTACACTCAGCTAAAATTACCATACCAGTTAAGACATTCATTCAATGCTACCGTAACAGAAATTTGAGTCTGAGCCAGATTTAATTCTTTATGGCAGGATTCTGGGATAAAAATAATTTTTTATTTTATTTACCCATGACCTTTAAAACTCATACTTTATACAGAAACCGCTCATATCACATCTGTTTATATTAAGACTGTATTTATAGCTTTATTGCAATTATAGAGTGGGTAAAATAACATTGCAGGAGTACTCTTTTTCAAAAAACTATGATGAATAAATTTGATACTATATGTTAGTTAAAATAATGTTTCAGCAAACAGTCATAATACATGTAAGATTTAGGAGTGTTTAAATGTTTATCAAAATGTAAACTCAAAACTAGAGTTTGAATCATTTTCTTCAGCACCACAAGTTTTTTTTGTTTTACTTTTATTTAATTATTTATTTCTCTTTCCATCCTAACACACAACCTTACAATTAATATTTGTAAACATAGAATTTCACTGATGATACTATCAACTTTAGTCAGAAATTAAAAATAATTCTGATTTTAAAAAATCCTCAAAGCACAGTATAAGGTGTGCTTACCAATAGTGTTAAGTAGAAGAAAAAGAATGGAAAGTTCAAGAAAAAAATTAAAATTAATGCTGTAATTAAATAAATTAGAAAGTGGAATCTTTAAGCAGACAATGATAGTGTGAGAAAACTACCTTAGTGACAAAACTATCTTATCGGCCTGGCACACAATTCAGATATTGGCTAGATGTTTGTTACCACTCTTTTCTCTCACCATTTGTAAAAATCTCAGTTAAACCTCCAGTGCTTTACCCCAATTCAAAATCCATTTAGTCTAGCCTTCCTTTTACAAAAGGAAGCCCCAGGCCTTCTATAAATAAAACAAGCATCTGAAAATCTGCTAGTGCAGCACTGCCCCCATACATGCTCTCATGAGCAGCTTTATTAAGTGGAGAGAATACGCTGTTGAGGTTATGAAATATTGGCTTGCTTTATATAACAAACTGGCACAACAGTTAAGTGTGGTAGATCTTCAGCTTGTGCTGGCAGGGACATGACACACTTGTGGAAGCCTGTCCAAGGGTTGCTGACATTGTGCCTAGCCCTGTAGAGCCATGCCATTCCACGTTCCCATATAACATGTACAGAAGGAATACATCAAATTCTTTTGCTCCAGCTGTGCGACTAAACTGCAGGAAAGATAAGTAGTCATCCAAGTTCCAGGGAAGCATTGCTGTTCTGATGCTGATCTTGAATCTAAGTGAGTGAGAGTCAAGTCTCTTAGCAAAAACATGTAGAAATAAGAAATATCCAAAATATGTATGAAACACAGATGTTCTTGAAGAAATGTGCAATTATTTCCAAATGTGGCAGTTAGTTTCCCCTTCTCACTTCAGTATAGTCCAAATAAATACGATGGCAGTATTTTTCTTTCACTGTTGTTGTGTCAAACTGGTACTAAGCTTAAGAGGGAAAACATCAAATATTGATTGGAATAGTTGATTATAATTAACAGCTGGTGTTACCCTCACCAAAACAAGGAACAGTGACATATGAAAATATCAGCATTCATTGAAACACACCATCCAAAGAGGGAAACTCATTCAAACAATCTTTTTTCCTCAAAGGAGGAAAACTTCATAAACTATGTATATACAAATTACATTTGCCAAATTAGTACATATATTTTTTCTTACAGTACTATTAATTAGCAATATTTGTTCACATTATGTCAATTTGCAGTGTTTTCACCAGTTACAGTGGTAGACTGAACAAATAAACAGGAATTCCAGCTGACTATATTTCAAAAGGATAGATGACTAGAATAAGTTCTAATAAGTCAAAATGCAACAGTGACCCGGTATCCCAGATTAACCTGCTTATATTTTGAGAAGAAGGCACATTGTGCTTTCAAATATAAGAAAGAAATGCCTTCCTTTTTGTTTTGTAAAAAGCAATTTACCATGAGGTTTCCTTTTCTCACTTAGTCTACTTCAAGTGATGGGATCTATAAATATTTTATCGGTACCTGATGGAAGAACAGGAAATGCCAATAAAATATATCCACTGGGGAAATATGTCTAATAGCAGACTGAACAGCAGCTCCAGCTCCCATGTGATATGGCAGTTAGAGTAATGCCGTTTGGAAAAGAAGCTTAACCTACAAATCTGTGAAGTTTGCAGCAAATATCTAGTTGGAGTGCAGGGAGCTGGTGGAGGGTGGGAAAAGAATCTGCAGATCTCTGTTGAACTGTGGCTGAGGACATCTGCTTCCAAAGAAAGTGACATTAGGAGTATCCGTGCTGTGCAAGGGTAAGTTAGGGGAAATGTCAGTTCTGTTTTGCTTGTGGACCTTGCCATCTCACTCTGGCCTTGTTTGACGCACTGTTCTGACTGGAAGTTTGCTTAGGGGCAGGGAGTTACAGTATTGAAAATGTTTTTTTAACAGAATATGACCATGTAATTTTTCACTAATAAGGCCTCTTCCCCTATCCATTATGTAGCTGTAGTGGTGACTGCTGTTTACAGCTATCACCTGTGGGAGTTTATTTCATTTCACCTTGATTTTGAGAGATACTCAGATTTCTTGTTCCCATAGAGTTAACTAAGAGTTCCTGATGATTTTTAATCAGCTTCTTAAAAAAGCCAAAGGCCAAAAGGCGATTACTTTCTTTCATTAGAAGATATGCTATTCAAAGTCTCATCTCTCTGAAGTTTCTGGAAACAGCCTTGCAAGGAAGGTGATGAACATATTGATTATTGATTACTGATGGGCATTAGATGTTCTAAGCCACGCTGTCCTGGAAACGTCAAAATATCAAAAATATCACGGGTGGCATGATAATCTCCCAGACAGCATCAAAATATTCTGTATTTCACAGCTGAATGAGAGTCAGAGCCAAATGTTAATTTTCCCCCACTCCTAGAGGCAGCAGTGAAATAATGGCACTGGAGACTCTGGGGTAGCGTTGCAGTATTATACTTGGTGGTAGATGAGTTGTATTTAATTTTTATGATATTTATGGGTCTAATTTGTAGGGGTATGAAACATCCTGTCAAATATGCTTGTAGTCAATCATCAGTTAGGGCTTGTGTACTGGGTGTTGTTTTAATCAACTGCTGATGCAACAGTTACAATTATTGCTACTTGAAGAAAAGTGAGAGTCATTTAAGAATATTACTTAATTTCTAAGAGGATGGGGGAGACTTTCTCCTCTTTGTAAAACCCAGTTCCACCATGGAAATTTTGGCCTGAATATTAAATGTGTCTTAATTTTTATGTTTTCTGTCTACATTAAACTAATACGTATTTAACATCACTATAAATTATTACATAATCACTGACTTAATCCAGGAAGTTCTAGTTTGAAGATTAAATTAAAAAAAAAAAGTTCTTGAGTTCTAAATATCAATCTTCTGTTTCACTCAAAAACTTATATACTCAGATAACACCATACTAAAACAGAGAGATAAGCAGAAAGTTGGTAATATGAAATATACCTGTAGCTGTTGAAAAGGACAAAAATGGACAGGAGGAAACAGAACTAAGAAAATAGTTCTACTTCATCAAAGTAAATACATTTTCCACGTAAAGACAGAGTTAATTAACAGAAGGATTAGAGGTCATTATGTATAGCTAATTAGAAGGTATGATAATTGGACAGCTGCAAAGTACACTTTGGCTTTAAAATAATGTTAATATTTACTCTCTATGCATTCAACTAAATTGCCAGATGGGTTGAAGGTTAAAGGGTAGCACATAAAGCTCTCTGTGATCTTTGGCAATGAACACTGTTGCCAGATATTGCAAATGGACTTAGTGTATGCACCTCTCTACTAAGGGCAACTCTAAACCTGGGATGAGACCTGCTCCATGTAATACAAATTTGAAGGGGATAAATGTTTTTCTGTGGAGTGATAACTATGTTTCAGTCACACATTTACTTCCTGTTTGTGAACTCTCTAAGTAAAGCCTTGTACTTCCTCATGGAAATAAATGGGAATTTAATACAAATTCAGAATTAATTATTTTATATTACTTTGGCACTTCTATTTTCTTAGAGCAGCTGAAGGTACCAGCGTTCTTTTGGGATTTCCTCTGGTGCTTTCTTGGCTCAATATATTTTCACATTCCTCAGAGGAGGTAATACAGCTCTTGAACACTGTCCTTCACGATTCCCCTATCTCTGTCTTTCTCTTTGGAGTGCTGCCACATAAGGGGACATAAGGAGAAATGGCTTAAACAGAAATGTAAAAATATGATTTTATGGATTTATTTTATTCTGTAAGGAAAGTACAATTGCCTTAGGAATTAAAATATGAAATACCTCATTATTAAAACCTTTAGTAAGGGCACATTTTTATTTTCTAATCTGAACTATGAATCTCTAGGAATTAAAATATGAGATGCTTCGATATTAAAACCTTTAATAAGGGCACACTTTTATGATCTGCTCTGTGAATCTCACGTACAGAAGAGGAAAAACTGATGCAAAGAAGAATTAATAAAGTTGTTGTTAATATTTCATTAGGTATTGTATAATTATTTTGGTTTTCTTTCCAATTCCAATTGTAGGAGTTTGTTCATAATGCTAATTAAAAAGAGTAATTTGTCAAAAACTCCTTGATTTGGAAAAATAATGGTGGTGCGCCCTGCTGAATTTGAGGGAGGAGGATATGTATATATTTGGAATTCTTTCTTAATAACTTCAATTTGAAAGACAGTTTTGGATGAAATACATTAAGAAAGAAACTTTCCTAGTAATCTAATCCAAATATTGCCTGCTGCTAATATTTTGCTTTGCTGATTCAGCAAAAAATCTGACAGTTTAGTTTTTCTTATAACTGAAGAGAATGTTTTTTAAATTTCTAAATTTTTTTTACATTTTCTGTGATCCCACTTGGTTAAGGCTTATTCATTTAGGTTGATCATATTAGAGTGACACATCTGATGGATATTTGTAGTTTTCTACTGGTGATAGAAATAGCTGTCTTAAACTATTTGTCCTGTTTGGGTGTTTAATGGTAGCTGAAAGTAGTCAGGTTCCAAAAAGCAATTTGAATGCTGTTAAACTAATTAAGGAGCTAAATGATTCCATAATAAACAGAAGATCTTGAAAGTTACCTTCATTAGTTACAACAGTCATTAATGTGATGGGAAAGTACCTGAAGAAGTGTCTGCCTGGAGGCAAATCCTGTCATCAGGGCAGTCTGCAGACCGACAAGTATTAGTATGAACACTCTCAAAGACTCCTAGGTCACTTTCGTTTATTTTTCATTGGCGAGAAGGTTTTGATGTTATTTAGATTGTCTAGGAAGTACTTGTCCTTTATTTTCCTTATGTCTCTTGTAAGCCTATACTATTTAATCTGGCATCAAGGAGAAGGAACAAAAGCATGCCTAGATTTCTCTTATTTCGTCTGTGTATGGAAGGATTAAGTACATACATGTATCTGTTTATTTCTGTGTACTTTACTTCCCAGTACATAATCTGCATGAGCTGAATGGAACTATAGTTCCCTTGTAACCTGAATAATCAGAAAATATCCTGTGTTGGAACACACCACTAAATAAAAGAATCTAAGTTCCTTTCCATTTTAACATTATTGTTAGCTGTCTATAAAAATGTAATTGTTTGATTTACATATTAAGATATAGATGGATGCACTCATCTGCTAGATTGTGATTGTCAGGCCTTGGGACAGGCATACCAGCATATTGTGAAAATAAATGAATTATTAATGCCCTTAAGAACCAGCAATACAAAGTTATCAGAGTCACCTCTTAACAGTTAACAGATTTTCAACATATTTTAAAACTTCTTTATATCAACATTCTGCAATAAATTTAGTCATTACCTTAATCTCATAAATTTAGCAAGATCAGTAGATCTATCAAATATAATTGGTATGCCTAGAAATTTTTCTATTGGTAATAAAACACAGTCACTTCTGTGATAAGTACCTTCTGTAATTTTCATTCAGTTGCCAGATAAATTGGGTGGAATATACTGCAAATTGTCCTTTCTTAAGACATTGACATTTTTGCTTTAGCAGAGCTAGTTTAATCTGATCTGACTGGGCAGATGTGTCCACCCCTGCAGATTCTGTTGGAGTCAATGGAGCTTCACACAATTTAATAGTCATTATTTGATACAGAACTGGCATTGCTGTATAAAGTGTGTGCTACAAACACTCTTATTTTTTCTGGAATACAAAGCAAGTGAATAAAAAAATGCCAGAACGGGCCTGATAAAGAGGTAGAATATCTCACTTTCCTTTCTTTTATCAATAACAATTTGTTGCTAACTTAAAATTACAAATATTTTCTTAGTGAAAATAATACTAATTTTTGGGATGGCTTATTAACTTCTGTGCCAAAAGCAAGCACAATGAAGATGTAAAACAAGTGCATATTTCATGTTTTGTGTTAATTTATTCTGTTTCCAAGATTATTGAATGCATTAATCATTAAGGTGTTAAATCTTTGGAAAATTTGACTGTATAAAGTGTGAACATTAAGGTGTTCTTCATTTCTTGGGGGGGGGTCAGATGGGCAGGACTGAAGGCCAGGGAAGGAGAAAGAATCTCAGGAGAGTTTACAGTTTTTAAATCTAAATCTTTGGTTTAGAAAACAGAAAAATAAATGCAGCTAGTGATTAGAGTTTTTCTTCTCCACATTTGCAAAAACGTGTAATAAAAAAAAGACAAAAATATGTCATCAATGTTATTGATTAATAAATACATTTTATAAGCCTTTATCTAGAGAGACCACAAGTAGTATGTAAGCAGAGATCTTCTCAAATAGAAGATACGCAAGAGACTTGTGTTGCTAAAGAAAGCTTAGAAAGTTAAAGTATTCATTTTCATGTTAATGTAGCTAAGGCATCCTGATATTAAAAATGTGGATGCAAATGTAAATCTCAGAACAGTGCAATAGTTTTCTGCAGACCATGCTACAAACACAGAAGTTAAATTCTATATTGTATGTAAGCTATATGAGGCTATGCAGAAATTAAAATTATGTTAATCACAGATTTGTAATAAAGTCACTCAATTTAAGACCTTATAAATCACATAAATAGTTTTGAAACAACTTTTACAGCTACAGTAATATAGTTTGAAACAACATCTTAATATATCCGTCATATAAATATTATTAATTTTCTGCAGAATTTGACAGTGGAGAACCATGAAAAATACGTCTAGCTTTTACTCCTGTCTTTATTGTTATGAGAAACTCTAAAAAATTATGTCTGGTAGAGAAGATAAACTTGTGTTGTAGTCAAATCTCTTTACTGGAAATTAAGTTTAATCTGCTAATTGATTTCCTAAGTGCCACTGATGAGTATCTCTCACACAGCCACAGAGATTTTGTGTTCATTGCTATAATTCTTTCAACATTGTGTTGCATCCACTTAGAGGGACTTCAGAGTATCAGGAAAATGCAAATATACAAACAGGTAATAGAAATATTGTGTCTTTTCAGGAGAAAAATATCACTTGAGTATCCTGTCTGACGTGTTATCTTTTGGATCCAAAACAGAGTCTTGAAATGTATTGACCTGGGCTGTTTCAGAGATTCATGACTTTATAAATCTGCTTTTAAAGGGCTAGAATAACTTTGAGGGGTCCGTTACAAGAATAGTTCATTTGAGGCCTGTGGTCTGTCTGCTTTGAGACTCCAGTAGAAGCAATGAATTTCATTAACAGTAACAGTGGGAAGAGATCAGATAGAAGATCAGTAAAGTCTTGGTATCTCTATGCATGACACCAGTGCCTCCTGCTAGTCAGGTTAATGAACACCGTAACAATACAGACTTAGAACTTAGAAATTTATTTTATTTTCCACTCTTGGAGAAACAGAAGGAAACCCTGTTAACACTGAAGTGGGTGAGGAAAGGAACCCAACAGGTCTTCTTTCTTAAATTAAGAAGAACCCTGTGTTTACTCTCAGACATCCAGTTCCCCTAGATGCTACTGCTAGCCTGACCAGTCTTGGTCTCCCTACCTACAGCTTAGGGGTTGGAAGTAGATGTTTTTTAAGGTCCCTTGCAAGCCAAACTATTGTATGATTCTATGATTCCCGTTCCTAAACAGAAGGCCTTGAAAATATTTGGGCTCAGAATCAGACCCTCTTGGAATAATTCCAATAACCTAAAATTGTTTATATTTTCAAAGACATCCATCTGTATCTCCTGGTCCTTAAGCATGCACTTATCTTGTTAAAGGAGTGTGCAGAGTCCAATTCTTGGTATGTTTTTTACTTAACTAAAAATTCTGCGTGGTGAGTCTTCCTCTGTCTAGAACTTGATAATCCCTTTAGCAATCTATCACTCCTTTCTAATGCCATTACCCTTGCTTTCTTCACTTCTCAATGATAGTTCACAATGCCATCAGTAGTACAATCTGAACCTTAATATGGATGTCCTTTGAATAATTAATCACTGGAAATTTGCCTTGGAACACTGACATCCTTATAGATGTGTGTGTATGTGTGCATGTATGCATATAGATTATTTAGCATGTATGTATATTTACATCCATATACACTTACACACAGATACATTGTACACACACACTCAAACATGCACTAGAGTGAACACAACGTGAATGCATGATTCTGTATGATTCAGCACTTGTGGGAAGGCATCTTAATTATGGTGTGACTCCCCAGTAGAAGGAAGACCTTGACAAACCAAAGCAACTGTAATATAGGGCCATCATAATGATTTGAGGGCTGGAGCACACTATGTATGAGAGTAAGCTGAGGATGCTCGGTATGACCCTAGAATGATATGAACCTAAAGAGAAGTGGGCTGATGGCAAAATTTTGGGCTTGATAGGTGTTTATGAGCACAACGTTGGATACTATGCTTAGGTAAGGATAAGAAATTCCACCATAAAAGTGCTATGTTGGGTTGCCCTGATAAAGTCTGGAGAGATCTTCCGAACTTGAGAAGGAGAAATCTCTTCTAGGTGTGAAGGCAGTCCTCTTTTAGGCAGAAATGTTGGTCAGCATGACCTGCAAGACCTCTTCCCAATTTAATTATTCTTTGATTCAGCAATTTGAACTGTTTAAAAAAATGTTAAAATTCAACATTGAAGAGTAATCATGATGTTAGGTAATTGGAATGGCTTTAAATAAGAGAGTAGTCTCACAAGGAAAGAAAATACTTGTTTGAAATAAGATGAAAACAATAATTTAACCAATGTGCTTTTATCCATTTACCCAGTGCAATACATATTTCTATTCAAGTTTTACTAAGATGCTTATAGTTAATTTCTGGCTCTAATAAAATTTATTTTAGCCTTAGCAGAGGTTTCTATTATGAACAATGCAATTTGGTATTTTGCTTCTTTGTCAAGATAATCAGGTGTATTTTGGGGACGTCTCTAGGTATCATGTTCAAAATGACAATGGATCACTTGGAAATTTGGTCATATTTCACACCTGAATTTTTTACTGAATTGCTGGGCTGTAAGCAAGTAATAATACATCTGAATCTTGAAACTTGGAACATACATTACAAATGCAATTATATGTTTTGGGAAGATAGAAACAATAATTCTATATCCCAGTTCTGAAACCCAGCCTATAGGTTTTCCTTATCTGGAAGAGAGGTTTTATTTTCTTGTGCTATATACCTTATCTGATTCATTATACTGATTAAACTTATAAAGAAATGTTTTTCCAACAGGTCAATATGATAGTAACCTTGGTCTTTTTGTGAAGTAAAATCTGTAAGTACAGATGTGGCTAAAGCAAATGCAAATAGCCACAAAATTATCTTGGTGCTTGCAAGGGTTTAATTCAGCATGCAGAATCCTATGAAATCCTTGAGAGTCTAAGAAAACCATATTAGAGAAACAATCAGGAGATGAGTGCTAATAATCGTAAAGAATTTAATATGAAACCTCTCCAATGTGCTAAATAAGACAATAGAAAGCTTGATGAAAAATGTGAAATTATACAAAGCTGTGCAGATCAGATGCCTGCACTCCATAGTGTTATGTATTTAGAGGAGAAGCGGGTACATCAACATGAACCTGGGCTTAGGCACCTGTGCTCAACCTGTGGGACCAAGTGTGCTAAATCTATATCCAAATCTTATATCTTCATATATAAATCTGTCCATATGGTAAATGCTAGGCTATTCCTCTCCCTCTTTTGTCTTACAAAGTGTTCTGACAAGTCTTTCTGATGATCTTTAAAAAGCTGATGTGATCATATATATGTAAACCAATTTAAATAAAATCTGAGCTGGGGGAAAAGAATTTGTCTGCAAATTTGAACTTGACAAGGACTTGACTTTTGAGACTTCTGCACTAAGCTTTTAAAGGTACTTTGAAAAGTACATTTCTTGATGTTTGCGAGCATCAACAGAACACTTACTGTTCAACAGTGTATTTAAAATGTTTTAGAATACCTTGAAAAGTGTGCTTTTTGGCATATGGTAATGATTACGTTCTGCCTCCTGGAAAGGCCAGTAGCTGCTCGATGGTTTCAAGTATCCTAGAAGCAGATGTGTGAAAACGAGTACCGCAGGAATTTAGTTATTTATTCAGAACCAGACAGCAACATCCTGCATATCAGAACTGCACAGTATGAACTTTTGAGTTTGCTCACATGGCATGGTGCTCCTCAGAGCTGGTTGGCCTCTTTTTATATATTCCCCTCCTATACTGGCAGCTGTGGATGTCTGGCTTTTGCCTATTATGCTGACCATGACCTCAGTCACTGCTCCAGAGCTGTGAGAGAATGCAGAGAACCATTTTTGCACTGTTCTAGTCACATGGTGTGGTTCCTCCATACAGAGAGGAATTTTCTCCTGGATATGTCTAATCAGTCTTTAGCAGTTTCAACATCTCAGGTATTTTTAGATTGCTTTAATTTTCTATGGAAATTTTGTTCTCTTACTGTCTGTTATTGGAGAAAGGCTACACTAACTTTCTCTAGGTGCTTGAATAAAAACAGCATTTTAAAGACAGGATATTTCTTGTTGAATATCTTTTAAAATATATTCTATGCTTACAGGATTTACCCTGGAATTTAAAACATTGACAAAGTGAATATATTTAATATGCTTTGTGTTAGATTCCTCCTACCCCCTTTCATATTTTTACTCTTTCACCCACTTTTGTAAATAGTGCCTATTTTTTGAAAGACTTCTAGGAGTCCTATTTTCACAGATCTTTTTGTCTATTCTGATGAATGTACCTTGTAAGTCAAATTTATGTTGCTCAAAGAATTTCAGTAGAACTCCAGTGGCTAAAAAGATTTTGTCTAGCATTCCTCATCTTCTGCTGATAAAAATGTTGCCCTATTTACTACAGAATTTAGAGTTGGATTTATTTAAAATTAAGTCTAATTTTAAGCACTGCCAGTAACTATATTAAAAAGTGACTAATTATGCCTTAAAATGAGAAGAAAAAAAAAGGCATTCCAATTTTCTTAGATATTTCAAAAAATCTACTGTTGAATAGGCACCTGATGCCCCAAAATGCTTTTCACATTACAAAAATGTGACAAAAAGGTCTGTTTCAGTAGTTCTAAGGGACAGATGACCTTTTTTTCTTTCAAGCATTGTGTACGGAAGTAACCTAGGAGATCATTTTTCCAGAAAATACTCTTAAATTTGCCTTTCCTTAAACATTTCTGTTTGAAAATGATGTTTAATTGCATCAACTGTTGTGTGCCAGTAAGTCTGGATGGAATCCAAGTCCATTCTCTTTGTCTTTTCATTAAATGTGGCTTTAAAACAGTGATTGTGTCTG
This sequence comes from Lycocorax pyrrhopterus obiensis, assembly GCA_014706295.1. Lineage (NCBI taxonomy): Eukaryota > Metazoa > Chordata > Aves > Passeriformes > Paradisaeidae > Lycocorax > Lycocorax pyrrhopterus. The sequence continues at coordinate 39,212,008 of JACSVZ010000014.1, read as the reverse complement.
GTTTCTCCTTAGCTCCCTCAAGAATCAAATTCTAAGGTTTTTGTTAACTCTTCCTCCATTTTCTCTGTGAAACTGTGGATCCTTTTCCATGAAAGAAGAAATAATGTCTGAGCTTTCTCAAGGTTCTTTGCAGCATAGATCATGCTTTTCAAAACCTATAGATCCTGCAGGTTTAAAAGTATGTTATAGACCACATTTTCTCCTTGTGGAATTAGCAACTTACTAAAAGAAGTGTTCCTGCTCAAAATAAAATTAATATAGTAGCTTGATGGTGAGAAAACTTAATCCTGTCAAATTTAGCTTCATGAATAATTCACAAGGTACAATTTCATGTTTATCTCATTATTAAAGATAGAAAGTGTGTGTATGCCATCCATGCTTTCTAATAACAATTTTCTAGTACTTGTAGAAAAAAAACCCATGCTGTTACCTCCGCAATGCATTTTTGTTTGTTCTTATTTGAATTTTGATACTGAATGTAAAACTATTGTAGACATTCATATTATAAATTATTTTCTTCCAGAATATCTCAGTTGAGTGTTTATTAAAATGTATGAAAAATACTACAAACCCAAGAGAAATAATAATATTTTTTAGAAACTGATTGCCTGTGAATCTTTTAGAAGTAGCACAGGAGTTCCAGAATGTTCAAAACTCAAGTTTAAGTCGGTAGAAATTACATTAGAAATGTCAAGGCAAGATGTTGCAGATAATAAACAATATTGTGTCTTAAATATATTCAAAACAGAATGAGAACAACCCAGTCCTGCTGTGTGTTAATTTTTCCATGATCAAGGGTAAAAATATGCCCTAACCATTGAGAGCGCACCACCTAGAATATTGTCAGGATAATGCCAAAATTCTCTTCACTTAAGTTGTGAAGGACACTCTTATACTTTTCTTCTATGTCCTTATACAAGTACATTATTTTAGTAGTTCTAGTGCATTATGAGAAAATGTTGGAAAACTATTTCAATTAAAACCCAAAAAATGGGAAGAAGCCAAAACCAGTAGTAAACACAACAGTCACCACTGAAAATAAAATAGAGTTAGCTTATGAATGAATGACAAAAAGAAAATTTGAAGGAAACAATGTAATAGAAATATTTAATCTTAAATCAAATGGGTTAATGAGGGAATGGTGGGAAAAAAGGAAAGCAGAACAGTTCATGCTCCTTTTTCTTGCATATTATCAGGTGTGTTTATTAATTATAACAACTTTAAATGGTCTCCCCTCAAGAAATTTTTCTAATACTTTATTTTCTAACAGTGTGTCTTCTTTATGCATCCCAACCTCATGTTACTGATTGTTTTCAGATGCCCATGTTGAACAGTACGCATGTGCTGTGTTGCTATTGTGTTTCTAGTTACACAATTCTAGCACAACCGCAGTGTGGCTAGTTCGTTGAATGAAAAAAGTAAAAAGGAGAGTTTTAGTTGTGTAGAGATATTTACCCTATCAATATGCAATATTATAAACTGATCTTTAGTCTTAAACGTGTCTCAATTATATTCTCATCACTGAATAATGTTTTGTAAACTCTGAATAATAAGTCACAAAACTCATGCTAAACCAGACTAGAACTAGGCACAAAATATAACAATTAGAGAGGCTTTACCTATTGAGTTTGGTTCACAATCAGAGAAAATGCTGAAAATACTACTATATGAGAGAGATTTCAAATAATTAACAATTTAAACCCATCTTTCCATATTGTTCCAAATCCAGACTTAAAATAAAACTTGACTATTGCCAGCCTTTCAGGAATATCTCTCTGTACAGAACTTTTGCTTTTGGAGACAATATAAAATACTAGACTCTTCTCTAGTTGTGAGTGTGGCATTGGAATCCAAGCTTAGCACAAATTCCACTTTGTTTATGGTCCCCCATATTGTTCTTAGTTATTATTTACCCATTCATTTAGGCCTCCTGCTATATTACCATAGACACTAATCCTTATATTTTTGTTTTGTCTGTGCCATCATCCCCCTTAGGACAGGTTAGAATTCTAATCCCCAAAAATACTCTCATTCTGAAACAATTTGACTTCTCCTGAGTTAAATCTTGTTTATCAATGACTAATGCCCTACATGTACTCTCATGCATATATTCTGCTAGACAATTAATGACACCTGGTATGCAGGTGTGCATAGAAAAACTACGTACTGAATCTTAACCCCTTTGTTGCCACAAGGATGTAAATGGGTTTTATCAAAATACAGTTTCATTTTTTTTAATGACTTGATGTCTTTCATCTTCCACCTGGGTAAATTATAGCTCTAAATCTATTCTTTGTCTTTTGTCCCTTGATTTCTTAATGGATTCTGGTTTTAGTCAGTCCTAACTATGCGTTAGCCTGGGTATAGCTTGATTCTTATTTTAGCCTGTACTTTTTATTCCCACTATCAAAACCCCCACAACATTAGAAACTACTTGCAGATGTGCTGTGATCTTGATGATCTGCTGAACCAGTTGCATTTGGCACATCCTCTACTTAGAGTCCTTCATCTGCTTTTCATGCTTCCACAACCAGGCATTCCCATTCTTTCTTTGTTAATACCAACTTAAAATTTTCACTTACTGTAGCATTTTAACCAAATTTTTAGGAAACAACAACAAAAAATTGTAAATAGTACAGACTGAAGAATGACATGTTCAAAATTCAAGTGGGAAAGGATCTTCAGTGTCTGTCTAGTCTAGCCTGTTTCATGCCTGCCCACTCTGTTTTTCCCTAAAAACTCTGTACATCTTTGTAGCAGCACTCCATCCATAAGGGTTGTTCTACCATGTCTGTGCAATCCCAGTGAGGTTGTGGACCCCTCACCTAGGTATTCTCTTGAAGCAGCTCTGCTCTGCTGCTCTCTGCTCTGAGGATGGTGTCAGCACCTGTTGTTCCTACAAGTGCTTCAACCCCTGTTAGCATTTCAGGTCTGTGAGGTTGTAACCCCCAAACACTGAATGAAAGAGATGTTTAATTTAGGTGCTATTGAGTGGTTCTGGTAACTGTCAGACCCTTTGGGTTTTCATATTTTCTGCTTTACAGATTAAGATGATGGTTTTTGCACTTTGAGTTACTGCAGAGAATCACTCTTGTTTCGTGAAAGCTGGAATAAAATATTAATTAATACCTAGACTGAGAGAGATCATTAATAGTTTAAATGTTTTCCATACGTACCTTCAAACAAGGCTATAGTTAACAGACAAAAGGTTAATGTGACAACACTAGAGGAGTATGTCCTGTAGTAGAAATGGCAGTGTAAACTGTGCCCTGTTTTGTACCGTCTAGGTTCTCTGGATTGTTTTCATCTTTAATTAGTAGCTATGGGTATCACAGCAAATTTCTTTGGAAAGGAACAAGAGCCAGAAGGGTCTCAGAGACAGGGGAAAGAAGAACAGTTTACTCCTCAGTTGCAGCTGAGAGCTCGTTATAAACCTGAAGGCTTTTATAATACCACATATCTGAAGATTTTGAAGCTTTTGGGAGAAAGTATGCTTTTAAAAATGTAGAATCATAGAATTATAGAATGTGCTGAGTTAGAAAGGGCCCTTCAGGATTATTAAGTCCAAGTCCTGGCCTATGCAGGATACTCCAAGAATCACACCATGTAGGTATGTTGAAGACTATTGCCATACCTATTTCTTCAAAGCACTTGTCTCTTCTGGTCTGAACAAGTAGTTGGTGGTTATTTTTGGGGGGATGGTGGTGGTTTGTTATTTTTGTGAGTAGAGGCTGAGGAACATTTTGGGGGAGGTTCTGAGTTGAAAATGACCCAGCTGTGTTGCATATAGAGTTAATTTTCCTTAAAATTTGTCTCATAGTGACAGATGTCATTTCAGCGTCAACAGGTAGTTGAATATCTGATGAAGTAACACTGATATGTTGTTATTGTTGAAGTCAAATGCTGAGTGTTCTTGTTTTTCTATGTGAGCTTGCATGGATGCTGAAGATAATGACTGTATTGTGTATAATCTACTCTGCTATCTTTTTGATTAAAAGAGAGATTGCAAAGAGTACTAGGCCACCTACTATGGCAGTAGATTGTCTGCTCTGTGGAAAGAAAACTGTTCTGCTCTGAAAACTGAATAAAAAATGTTCAGAATGGTTTTTTGAGCTCTGTAAGTGGTATTATTATTCTGAGCAGTAGTATTAAAGTTGTGGGCATAGTAGAATGGTCCATAGTGGTTTATAGAATCATAAAACAAAAACCATAAAACCATTACATTAAAAAAAAAAAGGAATAAATATATGTGATGACCTCCAAAATGGGGGATTATTTTTGTTCTCAAATGTTTGTAAGACATTGTTCTAAGTAACAGCAACCTAGACAAGAAGTCTTTTTATGGAAGTTATTTCCTAAAGATGGTGAAAAATAACTTGAAGGAAAATAGTAATCATCTTTGGTGTCCTGTTTGAGTTTTGGCCAGCTATCAATCTAAATGTCCTAAGTGAACTAAAATAATAGAGTAAAATACCTGGTTCAATTGCTCTTTAAAACCTTAATTAGAATATTTTTTCCATGTCAAAACACAGTGATTTGAAAATATATTTTAAAACCAACTTTCACTTATCTTGTGTCCATGTATGTACATTGAAATAGAGATTTCAGTTTAATTGTAATGGTTCAGGTGGGTCAGGGCTCTAAGTTTGCACAATTTTTGTGGTAGTTTGGGAGTGGCACTCCTGCTCCCCTCCTCCCACCCACTCTCCTGAGAGAGACAAAAGGCAGAGATAATGGGCTGAGGTAAGAACAATTTACTGGAAACAGCAGTGAGGTAAGAAAACAAATAGTAATGGCAACAACAATGATGACAATGGTGTAAAAAAAGAGGGTGTTTTATATGCAAAATGCTCACTCACCTAACCTGACATGGCACAACCCTGAGAAAATGAACAAAACAGGCAGGCAGACCCACTTCACCCAGACCTTTGCCCACTCAAAGCCATTCTCCTTCTTCTCAGAAGTGAGGACCCCGGACTTCCACCCCCTAGCAGTGAAGTGAGGTGGTATAGTGTAACAACACAGACATGCCCTCACACCTCCAGGTTCCAAACCCTCATTGCTACTGTGAAAAATTAGCCCTGTCCTTGGCTGAAGCCAGGACAGCATGGAAAGAACTAATATCCATCCCTTAAACATACTGTATCACTTTTGGTTGATTTTTCTAGATCAACTGTACTATCCAGCTATAAAGCTTGGAGCTGCAACTTACTAGCATCTTGTACTTGTAACTCAGCATTTTTTCTTGGTGTCTTTAGTGATAACCTGCATAATAAAAAAGCTAGTTTACTAACATTATTACTACACGTTTACTAATATGTAGTAATAAAATCCTTTTATAATTTAGGAAGTGTGTTGTGAAGACAGTAATACAGACAAAAGATATTCAAGTAAGTTCGTATTTTGGTTTTTTTTTGGTTGGTTGGGGTTTTTTGTGTGGGGGGGACTTTGATTGTTTGATTGTTTTCAATTTATTTCCCCCCCTCCTGACTCATTCTACTTGATTCTACTTTTATCTTCTGCATAACCCTATGTCAATGTACAATGCAGTCCAGTCTTTACTTATAACTCTCTACAATTATTGTAATTCAGTTATTAACAATAAATAAAGTAAAATTGTGCGTGACATAAATACTGGCATGTGATCCAGCATATGAAGACACTGCTGTTTGTGTTGTTACATACAAAACCAAAAGTATTTAAAATATCCATCTTTAAACAGCGGTTTTGATCACATTACTCCCATTCGCTTTTAGCTGTACGAGCTGACAAGTGGATTGAGCACTTCACTGGTAGAGTGCAACTTGTTGAATATTGGTGCCCATACTAATATGTCTGTTAAAGTCTGAATTTCCAGGATTCTGAGACCTTTTTGCATGGTTCATCTCATGCAATATATTTGAGATCCAAAATTGTGGACTGTGCTTTAAATATTATTGTAGCCTGTGTCTGTGGAACAGTTATTTTTCTTTGACACATTTTTGGAGGAGGACAGGGTGAAAAGGGTTTCAAATCATACTTCAGAAAAACTAATTATAAAGACTCAGAAAGCGTTCTGTGTAGGAATTGTGTTTTCTTTACATTTGAACTCCTATCAGTTGGCACTGTATAGAAAAATAAAAGGAAGCTACTTCTTTTTTTGCTGATTCAGCATGTGTTCAGCAATGCTGACACAGCTCCAGAATGAGCTCCTAAATGTACGGTAACATCCTCCCTTAATAAAGAGAATTTCAAGTAAAAAGGAAGGTTTTCCCATAATCCTTCGTTCAAAGAAGTGTAACTCATGAAATAAGTTCACGTGCAATACTGTCTGACAGGATTCTCCTTGTAGTTCCAGCTCAGGAAAGATACAGTGCGTAATACATCAATAACTTGTTCTTTAACCATAGGCCATCACCTCAGATAAAAGTCTTGGCATTTGGGAGAGATATATAAGTGGATCAAAATCCTCAGCTGGATCACCAGTCACAGGAATGTCAATTTGACAGTTATTCATGCGTGGGTTGCAGTCATTTTCTGAATAAAAGGTCCTTCTATACTTGACCTGTATGTAGCTTCCTCTTAACAATACAAAGACACAATTTCTTTTACACTGCACTTTCTAATTTCCTATTTGGAAACTTAGATTATATAGAAAAGGCAGTCTATGATAAATTGTTCAATCCTGTGTTCTTCTCTCAGATGACCTTTAATCAGTTCTTGACTTTTTTTCTGTGGATTAGATTCCCCTCAGAAAGGGTGTCTATTTAAGTCTTTTTCAGGGCTACTTTTATCAGGAGCTGCACCATCACTTTTGACCCTGTATTGGTTTCTCTCCTTCAAAGAAGAAAGGTATTAAACCCCCTTAAAATCTTTTACAGCTTAAATATGTGTGAGGGGAGAGTTTATAGGATTAAAAATGACAATAAAAATTCATTCAAATTAAATGCAGAGTCCAGTGCATGAAACAAATTTCGTCTGAAATAAAGGTGTAAATATATGTTTCTGTTGCCACAAGAACAGAGTCTGTATATGACTCTCTAGCATTTGCATTAAACATTAGTTTACATACACCTATTGAAAAAAATCAGAAAATTTGCATTATTCGTGGATAAAATTCTCTGACTATGCTGCCAATGTTTGTGAAACCAAATAAAATCCTCTATCATACAATTCTATTAATTTTGCCTTAAATGAAGCACCAGAAACTAACGAACCTAATTTTTGTATCCTTGTATATTGACATTTTTCTCTGCTTACTATGCTTGAGACAATACTTCAGGGTTTATTTTTGGTTTTGGCAAGATCACCAAACTTTTTCCCCTCACTAGTTTCCCATCTCAGATTAAACAATTGATGGTGACCAATAAAGTTGCAGAATGTTCCTCAGAGCATGGTAATAAAACAACTCAGCACTTTCTCCCAAATTGCTTAAAAAACACTAAAGCTGGAATTTGTCTGTTGCTGAACATTCACATTTCATTGGCACAAAGGCTGAAGAGCTAGCTGACTCATCGAAGCCTTATTTTTTTTAATACTTGTACAATTTTGCTGGGCCAGATCCGTTTTGACACTGAGACAAGGTTAAGAAAAAATCCAGATTTGGAAATAAATTTTCCAGCTAAAAAGAGTCTGATTTACATAATCTCCCTATCCAACTCTTCCCCAGTACTCCAGGTGGAGAGTTATTATATGAAGTTAGAATAATGCAATCATAGAACAGTTTAGGCTGGTCATATAGTCCAATCCTCCCTGGAAGAAACAGGAACATCTTCAACTAGATCAGGCTGCTCAGAGCCCTTTCCAACCCAACCATCAATGGGTCATCTACCACCTCTGTAGGAATCTCATACAATCCTAGAATATTTCAGTTTGGAAGGAACCTTTAAAGGTCATGCAGTAAACAATGCAATAAGCAGCAACATCTTCCACTACATCAGGTAGCCCAGAAACCTGATCAACTTGACCTTGATTGAATGTTTCTAGAGGTGGCACATCTACCACTTCTCTGGACAACCTGTTTTGGTGTTTCACCACCATCATCACAAAGAGCTTATTCCTTGTATCTAGTCTAAATCTACCCTCTTTTAGTTTAAACCCATTATCCTTTGTCCTATCACAGTAGGACATACTAAAAAGTCTCTTTTCATCTTACTTATACATCCTCATGAAGTATTAAAAGGACAGAATAAGGCCTCACAGAGCCTTTTCCAGGCCAAGCAACCCCAGCCCTCTCAGCCTCTCCTCTCAAGGGAGTTATTTCATTCTTCCAGTCATTCTCCAGGCCCTCCTCTGGATGCACTCTAACATGTCTATGTCTTTCCTGCGCTGGAAGCTGTAGAGACGGGTACAATACTTCAGCTGGGGACACACGGGAGCGCAGTAGAGGGAGAGGATCACCTCCCTTGGCCTGCTGGTCATGCTGTTTTTGATGCAGCCATGGATATGATTGGTTTTCTGGGCTCTGAGTGCACTTTATTGTCTTGTGTCCAGCTTTTCATTCACCAGGACACCCAAGTCCTTCTCCAGTCTTCCTCCAGAGGGCTTTCAATTCCTTCACCCCACAAACTGTATTGAAACAAGGGTTGGTTCGACCCAGGAACAGGCCCACTTCTTGAGCTTGTCCAGATTCTTTTGAACAGCATCCCTGTGCTCAAAGTCCCACTGAAGGACTTGAGTAACTGTTTTTCAAAGTACAACACCAAAACTTTCCCCTGTGATTTATTGTAATTAGAAATCTTATAACATCTTAATGGTAGATGAACATCTGCTAGAAGAGAAGTGAGACAAAGAGAGGATCAGAAATTAAATTACTCATTAGAGCACATGCTTATCAATATCTTGTAAGATTTAAATGATATTAATTACTCTTATTGCAGTTAAGGTATGATTTGGGTTAGCAGTTTCTCAATCCTCTACAGCTGTCCTGAGATGGTGCTGAAACCAGTCAGATTGAACATTAGTTTATTCAATCCAATTGAATAATATGTAGCAAATGAAAAGTCAAAAGGAAACTGACTATAAAGTCAGATCACACTTTGCACAAATAGTGAGCATAATTTGTCACCTGAAAAGGAAATGAAGCGGATTAACTGTAGATAAAACACTGAATTTTTGAGGAATATAAATTTAATGCAGGAGGTAAGTTCCTTGAGTATAAAGAATGACAGGTAACTTGATGACTATCACAAACAGAAACTGAAGATCAGTTTATTGTTAGGATTATTTTCACTTTGAATTATCCTCTGATTCAGACATGCAGCCTCAAGTGTGAGGGAATCAAAACAATTCAAACTGCAATTATTGTAAGTCTTGGTGGGAATCTGGAGTAGGAGAGAAGACCTAGTAAGGTAACAGCATTCTACAGGAAAAGATACCAATCATGAGTTTGTGTGATAAATCACAAAGAAGATTTCTCTAAATTAAATAATGACATTGCTAAAGGAGGAAGAGAGTAATTTAATGGATAATTTAATGCTGGGATAATAAAAGCAAATAGTCGTATTCTAGCCAGATGTTGTTGAAAACATGAATTTTGAAGCAGATTGGCAGGAACCAGTGTGAGTCAAGTGTTGTTAATACTATCAATGAATTGTGAAATTTGAATCTCAGTCTTTGTAAAGTAACTTCACTGGTTGAACATTATTAAAAATATCTAAATGAATAATTTAGACAAACTTGATTTTGAAAAAAAATCTGTTCTAATGCAGAAATGATAATCACAGTATACTGAATTCTGGTTTTGATTTTCAGAGCAACATGGAAACATCCTAAGTCCTAACCAAACACTAAGTTTTCCTTTGTCATGTGGTAGTGTTTCTTTCCTCACTGCTTTTTTTCAGTCCATTTCAATCTTTCTGAGTTTGCAGGACTTTCAAAATACTCAAAAAATTTGAGGTTTCTCTCTGTGACTATTCCAAGAAAAGAGAATGATATGTAAATTTTCTTATTTTTGCTGAAATGTGTACTAGTGAGAGTTGTTCAAGCTTAGGCAAATCACTAATCCTCTCTGACCCTCTATTTAGCTACATGTAAAACAGGCCTAATAAAAAGTCCTAGTAGCAAGCATGGAATTTAAGCTAGACAAATAACTTTTAGCAGTAGAAGAGTAAAAGTGGCATAAATTAATTGAACTGCAGTGAAACGAATCCTTCTGGCAGCAGTAAAATTAGTCAGTCACGTAAGTTTTGTTTTGTTACAGTCACAAAAATGCTCTAACTGAAGTAAATATAATGCCAATATCCTTCTCCCCAGTGAAAGGCAGTAGCAGAGGCAGTGAGTATATTTTTGTTCATGTTGGTAGTTATATAACACTTAAGCAAAGGGAGAATAAAATTTATAAATTCTGGTGAACCTGAAGAATGTTCTTTTAGGAGGCTACTGAGTTACCATTGAAACAGAAGTTGCAATCTCAATTTCAGCCTAGTGAAAAGATACACATGTGAATTCTTAAGTTCTGATTGTATTTCTCTGTTCTTGTAAACTCAGAATTTTAAACTTCTTCCTTGGAAAGAAGAAGGCCATAATCATGATGTTTATAAGCACTACTATACTTAGTAGTATAGTAACTGTTAGAGCTAATAACAAGGTGAGCAAGAAAACAACCCACAAACTTCTTATCAGTCAGTTTTATTCTGCTTACTTTTCATAAAGTAACAATTTAGTAGGAGCTTAGATTTGCTGATTGAGAGCCCTCTGAGAGCAACTGATAAACCAACTTATATGAGAAAAATCTTGAAATATTTCTGGTAAGTTATAAAGCATTTAAATATGTCAGTTAACAATACTTTAATTAGATAACTTACAGAGGAAAAAAAGGTTACCAAAGAGAATTAACTGCTGGAATTTCATCCATGAGAAAATAACTGAGTCTAGCTTTTAGGATTCTTGCATATTTCTGATTTATTAGTTTACATTCTGCAAATTCTTAACTATTGTTATAGACTGCTATAGATGTATTCATCTTTTTCTCTTGCCAAGATACAGGTAGCAAGCTATGATAAAGATGTGAGCTATTGTTGACCTATGCAGACAAACAACAGCTCTTTTGTTAAGATGTTGAGATTGCCCCAGGCACTCATACAAAAATGAAAAGGATAAACACATAGATGATTAATAATGTAACTGTGGAAGTCTTTGACATCAATACATTGATTCTACAGTCAGTGGGCCATAAAATCACAGACATACATTCTTAATTAAAAGAACCCTAGCAAAAGTCACATGCTCAAAATAGAATTGCTACGTGCAGCTCTGGACAAAGCATCAGACACATGGAGAAAAACCACAGTATTGTCAAAATTTTTCTGTCTATGTCATACAACAAATAAGTTCACTTTGAATGATCTTATGATGCCCAAAAAATCATCGAAACCTTTTTAATTCTGATACTGAAACACAAGTTTCAAACGTTTTAATTCGGATCTGGAATCTTCCACAAACGACAGTGCCTAGCTGTTGGCAAGACTGATCAGTAATATGTCTGTGTTAATGTGCTGAGACTTAAATCATGCTGAAAAAGAATACAATGTTTAAAAATACTAGAATCACAGAACCATAAAATAGTTTGGGTTGGAAAGAACCATCAAAGACCATCTAATACAGACGCCCCCTCGCCATGGGCAGGGATACCTTCTAATAGGTCAGGTCACTCAAATCTCCATCAAAATTGACTTTGAAAACATCCAGCACTTCCAAACACCTCATATTCTTCATTCCATTATGAATTTTCTGTGGTTTCCATGTAAACCCAAAAATGTATTTATCCAATTATATTGGTGTCAGGCAAGGAAAAGAATTCCCATAGCAGAATGTAGGATATTTATAGCATTGGAAGAAATCTCAGGCTAAAAAGGGTAGGAAGGAAATTCCTAGAAGGGTAAATTGCATGGTCGTGGAAGTTTGGAAGACACTAGATACTTCAGGGCTTTTCTTATTATAATCGGTTATTTTTAATTTTATCCAATTAAGCTTAAAAAATATATAATTGTTAGAGCTGTTTCTGTTGAACATATAACTCTGTAAAAGATGTTTCAAAAGACTCACTTTACTGGGGAAAAGAACTGTATTTCACACTGAAATATGTTGACAAAGTAGGGAGGGGAATGGATTTTGGAATCTGCATTTGACATTGTTCAACTTTGTATGACTTAATGTTTCTAGGCCACTCTGAATCTTAAAATAGTTTTAAGTCATTCTAAAAGGTTCTACATAATTCTAAAGTCCTAACTTTGGATTTTTTCAGCCCAGTGCTCAAAGAAATCACATTTGATATAGGAAATTCTCCATTCCATCCCTTACCATAAGTGAGCATGGTCTTGGCCTTCTTCGACTTTTCCCGACCATGCTTAATTCCAGATTTTTGACTAGGCCAATTCATATGTACCTGAGAAAATGATACCCTTTTGGTCTTGTGCAAAAAGCCCTACAACCTTGGCTCTTTCAAGAAGAATTGGCCTTGAAAAAGGAAATCACTAATGCTTGAAAGATTAGTAATAACTTTGCTGAGACTACCCTTGAAACTCCCATTTATTTGGACAGGTCCTCACTGTTGCTTCCTACTATGTCCATGCACCATGATAAATCTCTGAGAGCTGTGATATCCACGCCTTACCAAATGGTCTTATTTTGCATTTTAATGATTTTCTTTAAGTTTGGTTGGATGGGATACATGAAGAACTTTATACAGCTGGGCCCAGGAAAGGGAATTTTTTGTCATTAAGGTCTTCAGTGGATCCTGTATACATGTAAAAGACAGGACTTTAGATCTGTTGGTCAAAGGAAGGACAATACCCTTGAATTTTCCAAAGAGCTAGCAGATAGTCTTCCATCCAAGAAGTTGTTTCTCTTCAATAAATCTGAGTATGGGTATTATGAAGTTGCTTTGTCCATTTTGGGGTCAAAAAAGTATCAGTAAAACCTTCCTATATGTCAATATACACTTGATCTGCTATCGTCAAAGCACCAGCTAAAGTAATAAAGTTTCTTCAACTTCTTATTTCTGACAATCAGCTGATGCAGGTCAAATGTGAGAGTGAATTTGCATAAGTTTAATGATATTATACATAGACAATATTTTTCCTTCTTTAGGTAAGGGAAAATAAATGCAGAAAATAGAATGGTACAGAAAGAAAAACAGATTTAAAGGAATAAAAGAACACAGTGATAAAAACCAATAAGCTTTTTCTGCTGTATGTTTAGAAGGGTTAAATTGGTGTAAATCCACTGTTATGAAGAAGAAAAAACACAGCACACAAGTGACAGAAGGATTATGTTACACCACGGATCATCATAGAGTCGCAGACAGAGCTGAGGGCCTGGTAGATAGTTAAATCAGCTTAGTACTCATTCTTACCCGATTCCTGTAGGCTTATTTGGATGACAGCGGTATGATCCCCTCTTGGGTTTTCCAACCTAATAGATCATCAGAGTTTCTTGACTTATGATGACATATTCTTCCTTTGTTCTGAACATTTCAGGGTTTTTTTTGTGGTTCTACACAAGCATATTATATTGCTAAATTAGATACCTAAAGCTTATATTTTCATCATCATGTTGATTGCCTTGTTTTTTTGATTTAAGAGTTGACCAGATTTTATATTTTCATACTAGGGTCTGATTTTTATTGTCTTACAATTCTGAAGTACATTGTTTTGGAGTAAATATGTAATTGATGAATTATTCCTTTGAAATTCTTGAGTTACTCAGAAGAAACTCTTGTGGAAAACTCTGCTTTCTAATGTTCAGCTAATAATTGCTACTTTGTTTGTGTTGAATATGTTTTATATTCCCTGGATTGCATGAAATACACCTTTGAATTTGTTGCAAATGCATCATCTAATCAGCTTTTAAATTTTAGTCAAGCATTGAGTAAGATGAGGAGATGTAATAGTTTTTCCCTTCTGACATGTTTTTGCTTAGTTTTACTTCATGAAAAGTGTTCTTAGTCCATTCTAAAGAAATATAGTAATCTCTGAAAATGGATGTTAAATGTAGCAAACAGTTTATGCACAGTTTTCAATTTATTTTTTTATTCAGGAATCAACTTTTTTAGTATTTTGAGTCTGCTTTAGTTTCCAATATGAGGAGGAAAGAGAATCTGTAGAGTGATTAAGCAGGATTTGCACATCTTTTAGCAAATTAAAGCACATAGTGTAGACTACTGCACTACATCAGCGTGAATTATGTATTCTAGAGATATGTATCTGACAAGCTGTCTTGGTTTGAGACAAATTTGGAGGAAAAAGTCTGAAATGAATGTCCTGTTAGAAGGCAGATTTCAGCAGCCCCTTCCCCACCAGGTTTGGGAAGAAATTCCTCAGAGGAAAGTGAAAAAAACCTTTTTATTTAACAAGCAAAGTGCACGCAGGCACACACACACAAAAAATGAATAATGTTAAATAATAAAACCTCTCACTGTGGAGAAGAAACCTGGGTAGATTTCTTTCCGTGGGTGTGGCTTTGCCCTCTCTGGAGGTTCAGCGTGGGCCCCTCCGGGCCACGGTGTCGGGCCTCCTGGTGATGCTCTTCCGGACCGGAGCAGAACAGTTCCAAGAAAAGTCCTTGCCTCAGCCAGCAGGCTAGCTAAAAAGCAAAGAGTTTTAACTCTCTGTCTCTCTCCTGAGAAAAGGAGCCGAGAGCTGGGAAAAAAAGCAGGAAGGTGCTTTCCTGGTCTCTGTAGCAGCAGGAAAGCAGGGCAGTGTGTGTCCTTGAGCACAAACTGCTCTGAAAAGTTCACCTGGCTTCTCTCCCTCCCTCTCCTGAGAAACAGCTTAAAGACACAGGAAGGCAAAGGATTCATGTCTGGCATAAGGCAGACGATAGGGAGTACCATACAGTCAGCCCAGTACACGTGTGGATATTATTTGTGTTTGGAGCATGTAATCTGAATGCAAAATTAATCTCCCAATGCAACAAAGCTCCACCTTTTCTAAAAGACACATTTAAGCTTGTTATTTTGTTTCTGATATATTTATTGACAGGATACTCTTTATTCTGTCTCATATCTAGTAGTATGTACTTTCAGCAATTAGGCTTTCACGCGGACAATTCTAATCTTCCTCGTACTGTCACCTGGATTCTGATTCCTGCAGACAGTGAACTTTTTCACTGATTTGCTTCCTGGGATTATCAGGAAAAGTACAATAATGCTGGGTGGAAAAAAAATCCAAGCCTTAATGTAATTTTTGGTGGTGGTAGCTGAAAAGTAGTACTTGGTCCTTAACATATCAAAAAGATGCTGACACAAGTACCTTCGCATTTAATTTACAACAGGCAAACAGATGGATTTCTAGAGGCCCAGGTTTGAGCAAACAGTCTGGACTTCAGAGGATCTTGGAGCAATCAGATTGTTAGCAATTAAGTCCTATTGACATGGAACAAGCAATCATGAGAGAAAAACTTTCTGCTAGATTGAAGATACAATGTAGATCCCCTGGGTGTTTGAGCCTGACCGAGTGAGGGGGCTCTTTGGAGTGTGATTTGCTGTGTGATTTTTCTTACAGTGGATGTTTTTATTTTTTTAAAACAGTGAAGACTGAAAGACAGGAGGCTGGGGCTTTCTCCATGTGAGTCTAAATAGATCTGGCTGGTTCTAAGGGTATATAATGAAGAAGAAAAGCAAAACAACAGTGAGAAGATAAACTTCCTGATATTGTCTGTGATTGAAACAAAATCATAATATTGAAATTGGTATTTATATACTTAACCATATGAATAAGAGAGGCACAAGCTACATAAAAGGGGTCAAAATGGTAATTATTTCATGGATATGTCCTTTCTAGAAAATTATAAAGTTTTTGTAATACAAGTAGTGACTTGTAGCAACTACAAATATACAGAATTACGTGTAGCCCTTACATCTACCAAAAAACTCTGTTGTATAGTCCACTGGATGTACTGAACAGGTGATGTAATGAGCGCTTAAATTATAATATAACTTACAATCAGCAGGTTGCCTTTTCAGTAAATTCATTGTATTGACATATTCTGGGTTTTTTTCATGAAGATACTAGGACCAAAGTCATTGTATTTGGAACAAAAAACACAATAATCCCTCTGGAAAGGTTAATCTCATCCAATGTAGCACCGTTTAATATATCACTGTGCTTTAAGTAAAAACAATTATAAAATTAAAATTTAAGACCTTAGAGGTTGTAGAGAAAAAAATGTTTCTTGTCATGATCTAAATTTATATGTCTTTCTTGAAAAATAGCATTTCATTTATGGGAATAAGTTGATTCAAAACTTCTGTGGTTTTGCCATTTGAATAATTTAGTTATCTAAGACACTTCCAAAAGAGTAGTGGCTTTTCCCCTCAGGATAATTCTATTCACATCATTTGGAACAAGTCATTAATATGCCATTTTACAATCTTGACCAAAATTGGATATTTTAATTTTGTCAATATCCAAGACTAAATATCTGTAAAGCTTCATTTATAGCAGTTTTGATTTAATACAGACACAGGACTTAGGAAACAATCAGCATGAGACAATAACTTTAAAAAAAGTTGTTTTATCGAAAGCAAATAGTAGCATAGTGTTAGTTTCATGTACTTCAAATAAAGTAATAAAAGCAAGGAGAAAAGAAGACAGGATTTCCACTGCTGGCTGAATCCATAAATTTTACTCAAATTCTGATATTTGTTTGACCTTGTTCCCCATAATGATGTGTTAATTGTAGGGAGAAGACTGGAACTGAAAAGGTTGTGGCTTGAGAAATTTTGTGCAGTACATCTTCTGCAACATTATTCTACTTAGGCACGTATGTGTCCACACAATATATGAGAGCAGAAGTAAAACTATACAGAAAAATCATTGACGGTAAACCAGCAGAATAACATTTTATTGATGACCACCGGAGAATACCTATATTTTAATGGACAGCATTATATTAATAAAAACAGTCAGAATTGTCCAGTTGGAAACAACCACCTTTTCTAACTGGAAGAGTGAAAAATTTCCGTTTAATTCTAACTGGATCTATGTTGGGATGTTGGGTTGGCGGAGTTCCTAAAACTTTTCTCACAGTGATAAGCTGATGAATACTTGCTATTTCCATAAGCACTTCAACATACATTTACATAAATGTAAATGAAGTAGATCACATACTTGCATTACGCCTGTGATTGTTCTTACTTCCATCCACTTACAGTCCTCTTCTGTCTGAGGAAGGATCTACTTGTTCCCTAAGAGTAAGTGTACCTTGAAATGAGTTTCAAGAGCAAACTTGTCCTCAAAAAGCTTGACTAGTAAATAAATTAAACAAACAAACAAAACAACCCCAAACCAACCATCCAACCAGAACCACACACACACACACACACACACACACACACAACCCCTAACCAGCCAACCAACCAACCAGAAGAAAAACAAACAAAACCCCATAACCCTGAGAAAATAAGCACTTATGGCAGATTTCAAAATACAATAAAATACTAATAAGATATTTAGGCTTAAGCAAAACCTTTTTATGATACATAGTAAGCAAAGAAAAAAGTATCTGTGAAATGTTTCACAAAGGGTTTATTTAAAGAGCTATTACATTCAGTATAAAATTCACTAGAGAATTCAGTAAACCTTTTATCAGACTCTAAGAATAATGAAAAAAGGTGTGTTCTAGGATTCCATTCTTTCTTGGAAAAAAATAACTTAATGAAGTTTTGATTCCTCAGGAGTACTCTAGAGTCCAAATGAATGAAACAAAGGGTTTGCTATGGAAAGATGAGAATATATGCTATAGTGGACAGTTTCCTGAAGTATTTGTTCACTTATTGTAAAAATAAGCTGAGAACCTTTATTTATACATGTGTCTTTCAATGATGGATCATGGAAAGGTAAGAATTTACTGTTCAAATGTGAAGACCGAAGGTTTTGTGACATTTTGTCACAAAAAAACTTAATCCAAAGGTTTGGCACTGGGCTGAGAAAATGAAAAATAACAGTAATTTCTAGGAAGATGTAAAAACAGAAATTGAGGAACAGAAATTAAGAACTTTTTTCTCTGCCCCATCTTTTTGCAAGGGTAAGTGTTAAAAAAAACAGGTGGTGATTTATCAGCTTATGTTACTCAAAGCATACTCTATCTAGCTGGACAGTCATGCAAATTGTTGCGAACATTGGAATTTTTACAGAGTTTAGTGACAAATAATGTTCACTTTAAAAGTGGTCATTTCAACTTTTGTTTACTATGTCTCTGCTAGTATGGTTTTTTTAAATTTCTTTTATTTGAAATTTATCAGTAATATTTAGAGGAAAAAAGAGTAAATAATTGCACATAATAATTTCTGACTAATTATTCAACAGTTATATTTAACATATAAATGCAAATAAAAGTATCCAGGATTTAAATTGTCATACATATAGATATAATTTCCTTTCTAGATGTTGCCAAAAGCAGAGAAAGGCTGAAATAGATGAGATATAATATTGTTGGAAATGCCACACAGAAGTAAAGAACAAGAAAAAAAGCCCTGCTAAAAATACACTTTTGAAGGTCTTTTATCAAAAAAGCAGAATCAGCTGCTTTTGATAAGGAAAGACTTCCAGGAAGGCACCAAGACAGATTCCAACGAAATGCCAGTCCCAGAAGATTGTCTAGAAGAAGAAGAACTGTATATCCAAGAGGAGAGGGTAACAATGAAACACTGTTTAAAGGCTTTAAACTTTATTGAGGTGCCTAACAGCATTATGCTGCATAAAGGATTTACCACAGTATCCTCACCATTGCTGTCATGATCATAGAGGCATTATTTTTTTTATACATACACACAGTGGAAAATACAAGTCTGTGTAATATGAAATTCATATTATTGACTCTAAATATTGCCAAATAAAGCAATGCTGCATTTCAAAATCTACTTATATTTGTTTAAAAAAATCACTGCAATTCTGAAAGTGATTGTGCTATCAATGCAAGAAAGGCTAGGAATAAAAGATTTTACCAGGAAACGGAAAAACAATTTTAAAACCCCCTCAATTTTTGTGCAGATTCAAATAGATATATTTATCATATGTATATATACAATTTTTGTAGGTTTATTTTAACAAAGGTATTTGAATGTTTAAGTCAAGGTTGAAAGCTGACGATAGATGTTAAGGTAGTGAACATGCATTGGTGGTTTGTAGTCCTGAGGGGAAAGAGTCGGTAAGCAGTAAAATTAGGCCCCCAAACTTTAGGAAAGCAAACTGCCAGCTCTTCAAGGAGATAGGCAATAGGATCTTCTAGGACACTGCTCTCAGGGACAAGGAAGTGGAACAGAGCTGGCAGATCTTTAAGGAAGTCTTCCATAGAGCACAAGAGCTGGCAATCCCACAGAGAAAGAAATCAGGGAAGGAAGGCAAGAGACCAGCATGGCTGAGGAGGGACCTGCTAGTAAAATTAAAGGGAAAGAAACAAATACACAAGTGGTAGAAACAAGGACAGGTGAACAAGAAAGGTAAAAGAAGGTTGACACCCCTGGTCAACAACGCTCGAAAACTGGTAACAAGGGACGAGGAGAAGGCTGAGGTACTAAACCACATTTTTGACTCAGTCTGCAAGGGAAACCTCTCTTCCCACACCTCTTGAGTAGATGGACAGCAGGATGGGGACAGGGGAAGCAAAGTTCCTCCCACTGTAAAAATCAGGTTCATGACCACCTGAGGAACCTGAATGTGCATAAGACTATGGGATCCCATGAGATGCACACCAGAGTCCTGAGGGAATTGGCTGATGTAGTTTCCAAGACACTCTCAATGGTATTTGAAAAGTCATGGCAGTCAGGTGAAGTCCCAGGTGACTGGAAAAACAGGAAAAACTGTACCCATCTTTTAAAAGGATGGAAAGAAGGACACTGAGAACTACCGACTTGTGAGCCTCACCTCTGTGCCTGGGAAGACCATGGAACAGATCCTTCTTAAAGCCATGTGAAGGCACATGGAGGACAGAGAGAGGATTAAAAACAGCCAGCATGGCTTCACCAAGGGCAAGTCCTGCCTGACCCGCATAGTGGACTTCTATATTGGAGTGACTCCATCAGTGAACAAGGGAAGGGCTACATATGTCATTTATCTGGAGTTCTGGAAAGCCTTTGACATGGTCTCCTACAACATACTTCTCTCTAAAGTGGAGAGAAATGGATTTGATGGGTGAGTAAGGAACTGGTTGGATGGTGACACCCAAAGGGTCAACAGCTCAGAGTCCCAATGGACATCAGTGACAGGTGGTGTCCCTCAAGGGTCTGTGTTATTAACACTGAGTCCCCCCAGTGTTATTGAACATCTTCACTAATGACATAGATAAAGGGATCAAGTGCATGCTCTGTGAATTTGCAGATGACACCAAGCTGAGTGGAGGATCTGAAGGACAGCATGCCTTCCTGAGGGACTTGGACAAGTTCAAGGAGTGAACCCACATGAATCTCCTGAGGTTTAACAAGACCAAGTGCAAGCTGCTGCACCTGGGTTACAGCAACCCCCGGTACCAACACAGGCTGGAGGATGAACAGATAGAGAGCAGCCCTGACAAGAAGGACTTGGGAGGGCTGGTGTGTGAGACGCTGGACATGACCCAGCCATGCGCAACAAAAAACATCTGAGATAAGCACTAGGTTGTCAGCACCAACAATTTTGATCCGCCAATCTGCTTACTAGCTGTAGTGGTTTGGTTCAAAATATCCATTATTTACTTATTTACTTTCTGTGAGATAAGAATTAGGAGAAGGCAAAACAGGCACAAAGCTTGAAAGAATATAGAGAAGTATATTAACAGACCTAAAAGAGAGGAAAAAAAAAAGTCAGATTAAACCTTCAGAACACTTCTTTTCTCTCCACCTTTTTCCCTTCTCCCACTGGCAATGTAAACAAAACAACCCTTGAGATTTTCAGTTTACTACCTCTATAATATTTTTTTTAGTTCATTTAGGGAGAAGAGTTTCTCTTGCTCATGCTATGGAGACATCTCCACAAGAAACAGTTTCTTGTGGCTTTAATGTCACAGCAAGACAGCCGCCCGGGATGGTTTCTCTGCTTGCATGTGAAAGTCCCTTCCCTTGACTTACAGCTTTCCCCACAACTGCTTCCGAGGGTTCAATCTTAGCTAATGGGGTATTATTTTAAGGATGAGCTGTTCATGCGCAAAAGGTTCTCTTCACTTATCAAAGCGTTTGAGAAAGGTAAAAACACTCTCTGGGAGCATCTTATCTCTGGGAACAGAGGTCTTCGTCTTCTCTGAGGTGTCTGTTCAAGTTTCTCATTAAATCACAGTTATTTCAACATTAACTTATTTCAGCACAGGTACTTGTGCTCATGATTACAGTTTGAACGCTTTACCCCCCCCATGCTTTCATGAAATTACGAGTATTCTGATGTACTATAGTCCATCACCATAGCTTTACAATAGAATTTCAGGTTCTAGGATTGAAGCATCTCTTCATTCTCCTCTCTCTCAGGGTTTCAGCTCTTTGTTCTTACTGACTTTAGTGTCTCTATAGTGTTTTCTTTACATGCCTTCACTTTTCCTTTTCTTTTGACTTCGAAGAAGATTGATGTCTGCAGGTTTCATCTGTTCTGGAAGAAGCAGCACTAAAAGAGTTAATCTTACCCGGGCCTTACAGCTAGAATTCCCTTATCTCTGTTGGCAACATGATCTGTGCCGGGAAGCGGCTTCAGATGAATTTCGGCCGCATTAAATCTGGTCTGGCTGGCCGCGCCGCAGGCTGCCTGCACGGAGCAGGGCTGAGGGAGCCGCAGATGGAACAGGGCCGGCAGCTCCAGGGTGGCTGTGTCCTGGCCAGGCCCGGCCGAGCAGGGCCTGGCCTTGCTGGGCCATGCCACGGGCCCGCCAGTTACCTGTTCAAAAGCCGGCAGCCAGAGAGACTTTCCCAGGGTTTGTTTGTTCTTAAAATGTGCATCACAGAGGTGTGTCAAGCTCTTTAAGTGGCTTAGAAAATTGCTAATATTCAAACTAGCTAGTTGATTGGTTCTGTCATGTCTAGAGGAAGCTTGTAAGCAACCCTCTGTAGAAGAGTCACTTCTGTGGCTGATGGAGCCCCTTTTTAACTAGAAACCCACACTATGCTAAACCATGACACTAGGTCTCACTAACGCTGATGTACAGATAAATGAATAGCCATTTTAGAGAACTTGAGGTCTTAGCAGAGGCACCTCTTAGTGGACCACTAAGTGGAGGCACCTCATAATTAGAGTTAATCTGCATGAAGTTTGAAGGAGTAATTTAAGTTTAGAAAATATTTCTACTATGTCTACTTGATGACTAAATTAATATTTCCTTACCTAGGTTAGGAAATTGATTGTGCTGGCAGTGATTGCAATAACATCAACTATATTTGGAACAATTCTTTCTAGTTACTCATTTTCATGGGTTAAATCTCTAAGTGAAGTGTATCACAAATGCAGGGAAAACATATTGTCTTGATAATGCATGTCACAGCAATAAATGGATCACCAGTCCTCAGAGGAATCCTGGAATTCTTGAGGTTCAATTGTTCAACAATTGAATATATGAATATATGCTAATAAAAGAGTAAACAGAAGTGTATCAACTGAATTTCAATTCTATAACTCTGAATACCTATGATGCATACATCAAATCTGACCCAGACACCTGAGGTTTCCATTGTAATCAATGTAGAAAAGAAGTCATTATTAGAGTGCAGTTCATCTTAAGGCAGATGTCTGAAATACTTTAGCCTACTTTTAGATGTACTGAGTAAGGTAAGTGGGATCATTCCCATTAAGTGCCTATTGATTGAAAAGGGAAGCTTAGACGACTAGGTGAGGTTAGAAAGTAGA
Organism: Lycocorax pyrrhopterus obiensis; assembly: GCA_014706295.1. Taxonomy (NCBI): domain Eukaryota; kingdom Metazoa; phylum Chordata; class Aves; order Passeriformes; family Paradisaeidae; genus Lycocorax; species Lycocorax pyrrhopterus. The sequence continues at coordinate 39,189,233 of JACSVZ010000014.1, read as the reverse complement.
CTTTCAAAGTTAGGTGACTCTCACCCACAGTATTTTACAAATGCCTCACAGTATATTTAATACGTCTTCATGTTTAACATTGCTTCACTTGCAGTGGTCTAAATATTTCTATAGCTAACCAAAATCCATCCTACACACAACTCCAAAAAACATTCTAAAAATTTTCTGCATGAGGTGATACCTACAGACTTTAATTTTTTTTTTTCATGTTGGCTCATTGATTATGGAAGAAGGAATTTTATTCTTCAATGTATTTCATCTTACTCCCTGCATTTCTGACTTTTATTACACAAAGAAGAAAAACAGATGAACAAAGCAAAGTATTATTTCTCACTCTGGAAAAAAATCTGTGAGTAGCAGGAGATGTTGAGGGATATTTATATGAATCATGATCAATCAATTGCTACCTAAAGATGTTAAAAGCCAGCATACAAACAATCACTGATTTGGTTTCCAAGAACAGTATTGCAATTTCATATTACTGGATTATTTATGTATGATTTGACTTATGAAATTACTCTTTCCCTAGAGTATTTTTGACCTCCAATATCATGTTTGCAAAAGAATGAAAGTTCTTGCATTTGAAAACTTATTTTTAATTTATTTTTATAACGGATGTAAGGTTATTTCCATTGACCTCAGTATACTTCCCACTAGAGTATTCATAAGCATTGTAGTAAATGTCATGTCATTAAAGTAGTTAATTGAAGTAAACTTGCAGTCACTCATATAGTTTTTATTTGCAGAGAAAGAAAGAATAGATTGTATCTTCTGTTTTTCCCTGTCTGTATTTAGAAATTAGTCAGCTACTGAGCATTTTAATTAGTATGTAAAAATTTTATGAGTCAGAACACTTTTTCTCAGCAATTCTAATGTCTTCAATCAAAATATCTATCAATTCACTGAATTATTAAAATTTGGAAGTCAAGAAATATACCAAAGAAAAAACTAACTCCACTTTGGGGACTATAAAATTTGCATCAGTAGTGGCTGTGCACTTGTAGTCCTGTGAAGGTGTCTGTGCAACAGTTGAGTTCTATGTGCAATTAGTTAAATAAGGGGGAAAATATAATGTAGGTACACTTGCTCTTCAAGATTCACTCAATAAACCTCTATAAAAATACAATACAATTTTAATTTTCTTGTTTCTGTATTGGATTTCTTATGACTTATGAACACCTTTACTATTGTACTCAAATTCAATTATTGTCATTTAGGGATGCTGGGGTTTTTTCCTGCTTAGAATGAATTCCTTAAATGCTTTCTACCTCTTGCTTGAGGAAGTTTGATATATGAACAAGTGAGTCTATTTGGAAATAGACCCTAACCCTTTGTATCTCTTTAGAATTAAATTTAAGATTAAAAAATACTGATTACAGAACTAATGTACATGACAGCAAAAGCAATGTACATGAAAGCTTTGAAACATTAACATTTCTTTTGAAACTGAATTTTAGACATATGGTGAAGGAAAGGAGGAAGAAACAGATATTTTAACTCTAAATTTGGGCCAAACCCAAAGGGTCAATAGTAATTGAAGGCAGAGAGTCAGTATATCCTGGGTCTTCATAGTTCTCATTTTTACTTTAGCAGACACTAGTAACTGTCAGTTTAAATTTCATTATTTTATGTCAAAAGAATGACTCTACATTAAAAAGTCCACGTATTATTCAGTCTGTGGGGCATGTCAAAGCTTTATTTCTCTTGGTTCAAGTGTAATAAATTCACCTTCTTATAAAGGCACAATGTAATCATTAACTGTATTATGCCATTGTCATTATGTCTTTGTAATGCTATGTTTCTTTCATTCAGGAGGCTATTTCACGTAAGAGGAATAGGATTTAGCAATTGTAAGAAGTGACCTTATCACTCCCTACAACTGCCTGAAAGGAGGTTGTAGCAAGGGGGTGTTGGTCTCTTCTCCCAGGTGATAGGATAATTGATAGGATAGTGGTAGGATAAGAAACTGCATCAAGCTGCACGGACTGCTAGAAAAAAAATTGTTCACTGAAAGTGTTGTCAGGCATTGGAACAGGTTGCCTCGGGAAGTGGTGGACTCACCATCCCTGAAGGTGTTTAGGAGATGTGCAGATATGACACTTAAAGGCATGGTTTGACATGGTGTAGTGGTGGACTTGGCAGTGCTAGGTTTATGGCTGGACTTGATGGTCTTACAGGTGATCTAAATCATTCTATGACTCTGTGATTCTGTGTTTCTATGAAGAATGTGAAAGGAGTGAAATTAAAAAACATGTACAGTGATATGTATTTTTACAATGTTGTTGCTTAGCTAAGGTTTCCTCCACATCACCAATGAAGACCAGAAGTTTTTATTAACTCTTAAAATTCCAGGCAAATTTTTAAAATTTGTATGTTGTTGCCAGAATCCATACAGAAACCACATTTTAAATTTTCTAAAATATCAGCCATGAATATTTAACATCTGTACAGAATTTTCTGAATTTATCTTAAACTACACCAAAATTTGCCAGCCTTAAGTATAATCTTGGTTAACTTTCCGAATTAGTACAAAAGTACTGCTTTTTAAAGGGTGCAAAACAGGACACCTTCCTGACCTCTGAAAGAAATATTACATAAATTTAGCTATTTGAGCGACATTTCTCATTCAGAAGTTTAGGGGAGCTTCAAGATTACTATGTGAAGATTACAGGAGACTGTTAAAGTCAATTTGACCTTTATAGTACTTTTATATTTCAGCTGTCTCTGTCAGCTTTCCAGAAACTTCATTATTTATAGCAAGTCGTCGAAGTCTCCAGCCAAGACAAATGGCAGCCTGAACCCTGTTTTAAACTCCAGCTAAAGCGAGGAAACTCACAGAGAAACTGCCACTGCCCTCCAGTTACTACACGGACTTTATTAGAACTGAACTTCAGTCTATAAGAAAACCACAAATTTACACATTTGACTTCAGGCATTAAGTGGTTCCTAGGAGTAGTCTGAATCATTCCAAAATCAGATATTTTTACAATGAATTGTACACATCTTGTGTTCTATTGGTATCTTGAGGATGACTCAATACAAGCTTTGTGGCTAACCACAGCCAAAATATAAGACAAATCTAAAACCATGATCAAGAGTATCTCTCTTTTACATTTTCTAAAATTTGTTTTAAATCTTGTTCAGAATGTAATGTTTGAACTTATATCTTTGTAATAAAAAAATCCTGATTATAGAGCAATTTCTCAGATAATATTGTGCTTGTCAGACTCTTTTTTTGCTAGATGGAAAGTGTATGAGATCTTGAATAATGTCTAGACCAACCAAAAAACAAATAAAAAAGCAAACCTGAAAATATATTCTACATATTAATATTATGTACTGGAGTACAAAAAAAGAGAGACTTTTTAAATGCATGTATATAGTCTATATATACTCAAATCTGACTACTCTACTATTCATAATTTACAGTAATTAAGAAATCTCAAATTAATTTTTGGATAAGTGTTTGTTTTTCTCTTCCTCAGTGTTTTGGAAATCTGTGGCAGATGCCAACACATTTATAAGAACCACTTAAAAAAGGTGTTCCCTGTATGTGAGTACAAGATAATGGATGCATAATATAAAGAAGAGCACAGAAAATTTTGGAAACTAAGTCCTTTACCATGCTCTAAAACAATCACTTTATGTGAGGTAGAACTTTTTACTAGCACCCCTGGAGATGTTTTGGATATCTTCCTGACCCCACCCTGCAAAAAGCCCATCTATGGACTTTTGTAACATTATTATCTCTAAAGAGTACAAAACTCTGTTTCAAAAAGGAAGGATTTACATTTTTAGAACTCTGCACTAAACGCCAGTTGCAAAACCAGAGACATTCAAATTCTAGCTCTCTGTAAACTTACACAAAAGAGGCCAAATTGCTCAATAAAAGTGAAAAGACCTCACGAGAATTTGAACATTAAATTCATGCAGGATCAAATGACAGTATTTCAACAGATTTAGCAGAAGAGATATGGCAAGAGAAATTATAGGAGGGAAGTAAATTTGCAACTTAATCTGAGGTTTGATAATGATCAATCTGATACTTCTGAAAGGAGAAGAACTAGCTAATTAAAGGATCACTTTGATGTGATTCTGCACTCAGTTCTGTAAGTGCAGTCTACACACATATAATTTAAATTCCTTAGTTTCATATTCATTACTTAGGAAAACGATTCTGTGGCCAGTGCTTCATTATGGATAGACTTAGTTTGTATTGACCAGTTTGAGACTAATTTTAGAAATGAGCAGTTTTTGTTAAATGCAAACTTTATAAAAAACAAAAAAAATCAGAGAATTGTTAAAGTTGGAAGGGACCTCTGGAGATCATGTAGTCCAACTGCCCTGCCATGGCAGGGTCACCTAGAGCAGGCGACACAGAAAATCATCTGGATGCGTTTGGAACGTTTCCAGAGAGAGAGAGACTCCATGACCTGCCTGTGCAACCTGTTCCAGTGCTCTGCCATCCTCAATGTAAAGAATTTCTTCCTTATGTTGAGGTGAAACTTCTGGTTTAGTTTGTGGCCATAAGTCCTTGTCCTGTCACTGGGTACCATTTAAAAGAGCCTGGCACCATCCTCTTGGCATCTGCCTTGGAGATATTCATATGCATTATTCAGACCCCCTCTCAGTCTTCTCTTTTCTAGACTAAAGGTCCAGGCTCCAAATCGTCTTTGGGACCCTTGACTAGACCCTCTCCAGTAGCTCTTTGTCTCTCTTGTACTGAGAAGCCCAGAACTGGACAGAGCACTCCAGAGGTGCCTCATGACGGCTGAGTAGAGGGGGAGGACCACCTCTCTCAACCAGATGGCTACACTTTTCCCAATGCACCATAGGATACCATTGGCCCTCTGGGCCTCAAGGGCACTGCCAGTTCATGGACAGCTCGTGATCCATCAAGACTCCCAGGTCTTTATAAAATAAATGTGTTACAGTTGTAAAGAACACATAGCCCTTTGAAGTATTTTGGAATAGATAGTTTTATGCCTCAGGTGACAGACTCTTAATAGGAATGTTAATTGTAGTACGTTCTGAAATCTATAGATAGCATGATTTACAAATATGCAATGCAACTATTATTACAGGATCACAGGATCACAGAATCAATCAGGTTGGAAAAGACCTCTGAGATCATCAAGTCCAACACATGACTTGAATACCACCATGTCAACCAGACCATGGCAGTAAGTGCCACATCCAGTCTTTTCTTAAACACCTCCAGGGATGCTGACTCCACTACCTGCATCATCAGCCCATTCCAATGTCTAGTCATCGTTTCTGTGAAGAAATTCTTCCTAATGCTCAACCTAAACTTCCCCTGGCACACCATGAAGTTATGTTCTCTTGTTCTGTCACTGGTTGCCTGGGAGAAGAGGCTGACCCCCACCCAGCTACACCCTCCTTTTAGGTGGTTGTAGAGAGTGATAAGGTCACCCTGAGCCTCCTTTTCTTCAAGCTAAACAACCCCAGCTCGCTTGGCTCATAAGACTTGTGCTCCAGACCCTTCACCAGCTCTGTTGCCCTTCTCTGGACATGCTCCAGCCCCTCAATGTCTTTCTTGTTGTGAGGTGCCCAGAACTGAACACAGGTTTTGAGATGTGGCCTCACCAGTGGCCTCAGGTGTGGCTGAGTACCGGGGACAATCACTGCCCTGGTCCTGCTGGCCACACTATTGCTGATACAGGCCAGGATGCCATTGTCTACTTGTCCACCTGGGAGCAGCTGGCTCATGTTCGGCCACTCTCAACCAGCACCTCCAGGTCCTCTTCTGTTGAGCCACTTTCCAGCCACTCTTCCCCAGACTGGTAGCACTGCCTGAGGCTGTGGTGGCCCACAGGCAGGAGCCAGCACCCATATATTTGGCCTCAGCACACTGATCCAGCCTGTGCAGATCCCTCTGTAGAACCTACAGATTGATATTCTCACTCATCTTGGTGTCAAACTGCCCAAAGGTGCACTCAGTCCCTCATCCAGATAATTTATTGAACAGAACTGGCCCCAAAATTGAATTCTGGGGAGCAGCCATCAACTGGACTTATCTCCAATCACTATCACTCTGTGTGCCCAACCATCCAACCAGTTTGCTCAGTGGAGAATACATTCATCCAAGCCACAAGCAGCCAATTTCTCCTGGACAATGCATTGGGAAACAGTAGCAAAGGCTTTACTAAAATTTAAGTAGATAACATGTTTAACCTTTCCCTCATCCGCTAGGTGGATCACCTTGACATGGAAGGAGATCAGGTTGATCAAGCAGAACCTGTGTTTCACAAACCCATGCTGGCTGGGCCTGATCCTCTGATTATTCTGAACATTCATGTAATGGCATACAACATTATCTGCTCCACGACTTTCCTGGGCAGGCCTGTAATTTTCCAGATCCTCCTTCCAAACTGTCTTGTGGATGGATTTCACATTTTCTAATCTCATCAGCTGGGACTACTGCAGTTAGGTCTGATGGTAAATGATTGTAAGTGGATGTTGTGGTTTAGGAATGGTGTTCCCCAACTTAGTGTTCCCACTGAAACACTCCAAATCATGTACTGCTCACTCCCTCCTTTCCTTCCCTTCCTCCTTCCCCATGTAGCAGGCTGGAGAGGAGAATTGGAGGCACTGAAGGTAAAGATCATGCTTTGAGATAAGAACTATTTACTGGAAACAGCAATGAAATAAGACAATGAACAGTAACCGCAACAATGTTAATGACAGAGCACACAAGAAAGAGATGAACAATTCACACGTGATTGCTAATCACCTAGAAACCCCTGACAATACCTAATCCCTCCCACTGCTACATGACCTGGAAGGGAGCCCTGAACCAGAAATGACATGAGGTACAATAATGTCTGGGTCCTGGCCATGCCCCGTCCTGGCTACTGCAAAAATTAACTCTGTCCTGGACAGAACAGGATAGTGGCTTTGTGAACCCTTTGGCCAGCTCCCTCAGTACTCTTAGGCAGATCCCATCTGTTGCCATAGACTTGCAAGTGTCTAAATCATGTAGTAGGTCACTACTCGTTTTGCACTGGATTACGTGGTTTTAATTCTGCTTCCCATTCTTGTCTACCAGTTGAGGAGGCTGGCTGCCCCAACAATAATTGGCCTTGCTATAAAAGATGGAGTCAAAGAACGTGTTAATTACCTCAGTCTTTTCCTCATCCTTTGCTACTATGTTTCCCTTCACATCCAATAAACATAGGATGTTTATATATAGACATAAACATCCTGTCTTCTTACAGGAACCCATTTGAATTTACCAACTGGTAGAATGCCTACCTAGATTAATTACAAAGGAAGGCTTCTGATAATGTAAAGCTGAAAAATCCCTGTTTTAGATAATGGTAAATGTATATGTTAGTACTGGATATGTATTGTTGTCTGCTTGATTGATTGAATTTCTGTGATTTAAGCTCTGTGAAAGCCAGACAGAACCCCGGTGATAAAAAATGTAATGTCTTCTAACTCGTCTTCTTCATAGCCATTAAAGATTCTGTTTATTGAAACCGCAATAGTATAAATTATTTTGCAGGTAGTAAGACAGTGTCTGACATCTTGTGCTTGAAGTCAGATGAAAGACTGCCAGCAACAGAAATTTCTCTGCTGTGGCTGATTTATTTTCCCTGTTTCCAGCTTGTGATGAAGTTCAGTATTTGGAAGTTTTATGCCTGCAGTAGTTAAAAAGCATTCAGTATAAAAAGCAGGCCTGCAAAAAAACAAGTTAATAAAGTCTGTATTCTCTTTAGAGGAAAATAGTTTCCTGTGTTGACCGAGATTCCAGCAATGAAAGTATTTTGCAGGAAAGTGATCTTGCTGTAATTGGGTGGGGATTTTTTCCTTCACTTTAAGAACTGTATCCATAAAGAAAACTCCTCAGATTAATCACTCTTTAAATTTTCTCCCAAGCTAGCAATAACTTATGTTGTCTTATCCTTTGGAAAGATCTTTACAGTTTTAGATTAGGCAGGAATTTATTTCTGAAGCCATACCTCATAATAATGACAATAGCCTCAGTGAATGTTCCTTTTCTGTATTGTTCACTTAGAACATGAATGATATTGGAGGGTAGGATTTTCTTTATAATTACAAATGTTTGATTTTCATGGGAGAAAAAAAGTAATGGGTTAGTAAAGCTGTACTTTGGAAATGTCTTTTTTTTTTTTTTTTTCTGAGGTAATAATTACTGGTAGAATGTCAGGATGTCACACCTTTAATTAGGACCATGAGTTATTTTCCAAATAAGTTTTTACTTTAAAGAGATAGGTTTTGTTAAACCTCCCTTCTCCTGCTTCTTCAGAAATCATAGTGGGTAATCATAGGAGACTAGGGGGATAAAGTCGTGCTTAGTTGAAACAGAACTGAGAGCAGTTCCACAGCCTCTGCTGAATATTTTAGGGAAACTTGTTAGAAGCTTTACAGACTACTTTTTTGTTGCTTTGACTAGTTCTGCACTTCACTGATGGTAAGTATTCTTGGTATCCACTAAAAATGCATGAGATATAAGACCTGTCTTTGTAAACCATCAATATTTCCTCAACATTGATTTAAAACAAGTTTTCTTTTAGTGATTTAGAAAATATGTGTATATTTGTAAATCTATAAAGAAGTGGAAAGATCCCTAATTTGTAAGCTATTATAATTCTTACCCATCTGACACTGTCTTCATCATCTCATCTTTTGTTCAATGAAATCTGAAGTCCTTTTAATTACCTACCCACCCAAATTCAAATAGGATCCCACAAATGATTTTCTGTTTCATGAAAATTGTAACAGTGCAGTAAATTGAAAATTTGAAATGTTACTTTGACAAGTACTCGTTGATATTCCCATCTATCAAAGTTTCTTGTCGTCTTAAAGATCATTATGTATTACAGGTTATGCTGTTTTCCCATCACGATGGGAGTGTCGTAGATTCAGAGCAATGTTTTATTGTGACAAAAAGAGACAGGCTTACTATGACTAAAATGCACAACTGTATGACAGTGATTTTGTTCTTTATTATAAACTCAAAATTTAAAACTACAGTAGGCTCTTAAAATAGCTTATAAAAATCTACTCAAACAGTTGAGTAGCACAAACATGCTTGCACTGCAAATAAAAACCCAGACCCTAAATATGTCTCACCACTATGTACAAAGGATATTAAGAGATTACATGAAGGCTGTTGGTGTTTATATTTTGGCAAATATGAAATTGTACATCATATTTTTATACTCTTCATTCTTACAAATCTTCAGACTTTGAAATTCATATGTCTTATTCCCAATGATCATCCACTTGATAGAAGTCTGTAAGATGATTATCATTCAAGAAAATAAGACTGTTGGAAACCTGTGCCAGTCCATGCTCCCACAGATAAGGAGAAGTCCTTCTATCTGCTGTCTGGTCATATTCCAATAGCTAATCTTACATGATGCCAGGCATATCGACAAACAGGCACTGATAATATAAAAATAGCGTGAGAAGTAGGAATATTTGCTCAGAATATCAGGGGTGTGTCAAAAACTGGGACCACCAGTAGAGGTTATGACATCACAAAACCTGCGAAGAATTTTTTTTCTCCTGTTGCCATTATAAAACACATATTAGTGAGCAACAGGATAATAGACCAAAATTTTGGCCTGAGGGGTTAGATTGACAGACAGTCTCCAGTGGTAGGTATTTCTCAGGTCTCAATTTTAGGCCCAGTTCTTTTCAGTGTTATTGTAAGTTACTTAGACATAGGAGTTCAGTGCACACTAAATAAGTTTGCTGACTTCCATGAAATTCCTTAAAATGATACCAATAAAGAAAATTCTTGTTTCCTCTAGAGATTCTTCTAGATTCAGTAGTACCTGTGACATACCTGAGATGTCAGTGGGACATTTGAAAATGCCCTAGAGTTACAGTGCCACGCAAACAAGTATTGTAAACATTTCAATTATGGAGAAAAAAGGACCAACATCTTTGGCAATCTAAATCCATTACAAAATATAGTAATTGAAAAGCAACTGGTCACTCTCTTCCAAATAAATTGCATCCCTTCCTCTTTCTTTTTGTTCACACTATTTCCTTCACTTAACCTGATGAAGAACATTCTTATGAAATAGCGTGGGGGGTTTTCTGTACGCCAAGCTAAAACCAATACCTTCAATTTGTAGTTAGAACAGAAGGGAGTCTAGTGAATAACACTAACATGAGCTTTCATTCACTAATTAGAGGTAGACAGAAAACCAAAATTTAATTCCTTCAAAAAGCTAGCATTTGATGTGGAAACAAGTAATTCTCATTTTGAGTGGGATGATCTGGCAGCCAGTGAACTACTGTAAGTCAGATACAAAATATTTTGGACTTTTCACATTATAATATTAAGAGTGTGAATTATCTGTCCAAACTTTATTCTTGCAGAATTTGCTTATATTTCCCTATTGACATTCACTATCCTTGACACATCTTTTTCCTTTTAGCAGCTGTGACTGTCTTCTTGAACCAGACTGATCTATTGAACTTTATTGTTCTTCAAATTACTTTCCAACCCTTTAAAATTCTGTAAAGTACTTTAAATTAATTTTTAAGTATTGCAAAGTGAATTGAAGATTGGTAAAACGTGCTGAGCCGATAGAACAAGTTACAGTGTGAGCAGTACATCAGATCTTTATCACTGCCTTTCCTGACCATTCAAATTCTGACATACAGATAAAGACCACACCATAGTAGTGGTGTGACATTGGCTGGATTCCAGGTGCCCACCAAGCCACTCTATCACTCTCCTCCCCAGCAAGACAGGAGAGGGAGAAAATAGGATGGGAGAAAGCTCATGGGTCAAAACAAAGGTGTATAATAAAGAAAAAGCAAAAGCTACATGTGGGAACAAAGAAAGACAAAATACTTATTCTCTATTTCCCATCAGCATGCAATACCCCACAAATTCCTTGGAAGCAGGGCTTCAGCACACATAATGGTTGCTCCAGAAGACAAACATCATAAAAATGGATGCTCTTCCCCACTCCTGTGAACTTTCATGTTTGGGCTGATGCCATATGATATGGAAAATCCCTTTGGTCAGTTTGGCTCAGCTGTCCAGGCTGTCCCAATGGTACTGAATAACTTATATTTCTTTGAGAAGAAACCTATGCAGCAACGGGGAAAGATGTTGGAAAATTCTTTTTACTTTAGCACAATAGCGTATATTCCCGATATTTGTGGTTAATGCTTAGTTTTGTATCATACAGTGCTTATTACCATTATATCCATGGAAATTATAATCATATACGCACGTATTCAAGAAATGAGATGAATATGAGTTAGTTTCAAGAATATAACCTGGTCAGTCAGGTTACCGGGCATGCATGCTTTGAGGAGAGTTCCTCATACAGCCATCACCATTAGTAAAGTAATGTCAGCTTTCTAACCTAGTAAACTAGTTGGAGAGTTTGTTTCCTGGCTTTTGGTAACATCAAGGCCTTGCCCATGTGACCCCAGTGTGCTGATGAGGGGGGAGGGTTGGAGAGACAGCTTGCCCATCAGTAGCCAAAACCTTGTGTGTTATCAATCCTTCTAGCTAGCAATGCAAATGAACAGCACTATGAGGCACCCGTGGGGAAGGTTAACTCCATCCCAGTCAGACCCAATACAACCACTATGGAAAGAATAGTTCAGACCAACAGATTCTCGGGAGTTCTGTTCAAAGGAGTCCTTTTTGAGCCATAACATTAAATTGTGTGTATGGTTATACTCATACTACATATGTGTGAGTCCATTTACACATGTGTATGAACTTCTAATTTATACTTTTAAATATGACCTGTCTATGATATTGTCATCATTTATCAAAGACAGTCTCCTGTCTTCAAAGCAGAGAAAATGACCTTGTTCTTTCAGTCAAAATAAGTCTCTGAAAGACCATAGCCTTATGAATATTTTTGCACAACCTAGTGGTTTTTCAAGAATAGTCTCAATCTGGTTTTGTATAGTGATTTATTTAATTTACATGAAAAACTATATTCATTTGACATGCAGTGGTATGTGGTAATAAAACCAGTAATTTCCGGTACATAATTATGATTCTGCTGGACATAGTTTTATTTATGTAGGCTGTATGTATTTATTTTCATTTTCAAATTCTCCTGTTCATAACTTTGCAGCAAAAAGTACAAAAAATGTTGTGTGTTTCAAGCTAGACTTACTGAATGCAATGGTCTCAGTAGTATATGCATTACATTTCTAATGACAATGCATAACTAGAAAAAGAGAGTAGAATAAGTAAGGGATGTCATTCACATAAACTAATTTTTTATGCTAACTTCACGAGGAAACATTCAACCTTGTCTAATTTATGTAGCCATAAGAGAATACTGGATTTTTCTTTGATTTTTTTTTATGTGTGCAAAAATGCATCTGTTTTACTTTGCAAATCAGTGTAGTATGTTTTTCTTGATATGAAAAAAGAAGTATTTTTCATGTTTAACACAAGTATATTTTAGAAGTATATACCTGTAGAAGTGTTGATCCAGCTATATTTGGGCACCTTTTAAATTTTTTTTAAACAATGTAAGGAAACGCAATCATATCTATTTATATATTTAAGAGTTCATAAAATACTGTTTTAAACCCATAAATATAAACAGAACAGGAAAGTTAAGAAATATAATATGATAAGCCAGTAAACACTAAATGTGACCACTCCAAGTGCTATTGTCAGCAAAAGTGCTTAGGGTGTTTTTAAGTGACTCCCAGTTCTTGTTTATTTCTATTCTTAACTGCCAGCTTGGTGACACTAAAAACTAAGGCATACTCACTTTATTTGCTTTAAATTGACTGTTAAGGTGTATTAAGAGTTGTATCCCTACTTTAGATGTCCCATGCAGAAGGACATTCTCACCATTTCATTTAACACTGTCTAGTAATCACTATTTCGCTCTAGCCACTTGGACTACCTCCTTGCAAACAGATATTGTTTTTTCCTCATCTAATAGAAGGGTGGAAACATTAGTTTGGGATTGAAGGGATTAATGATGCTCAGGCAGTTTCCTGTGGCTGCATAGGATGACAGGTGGGTAATGCATTGAGCACAATTGTAACAAAGGTGAAATGAAACCAAATTGTTGAAATAGTCAAATGAAGAGAAGCATTGGGCCTAATTTACCAAGCAGGTGATCTCAGGAAATGGATACGGTGGACTGGTGTCCTGAAAGAAGAGAAAACAGGGGGACTTCAAGTCATTAAAATCTCAAATTCGGGTATGATGGAGCTGAGTTCAATTTGAAAATTTTATTCAGATGATGATGGAAGGGTTTCATGAAGCACTTTGTGGCATGCTTAGAAAAGAGATGAAATGGAAGAGGCCATTAAGGAGGACTTATGTTCTAGCTTGTGGACATAGCTGCAGAAAAGATTGTCAAATACGTCAGCTTGGACAATAATTGAAAGAGGGAGCTGGAGGTGCAACGGTGCAGTGAATCTTTGTCTAGGGTGAGCTTCAGACTAAATAACAGCTGCTCTCCCTTTTCCTGTGTAGGACACACAGATTTAATTTAAATCTGTGTGTCTTGAAAATGCTGGGAGATGTATCGCTAAGGTTCACTGGGAGTTGTGGTGTTTACAGATAAAGTTATACAGCAGAGTTAGTCTTGTGCATGTGTCTTTGAATTCCACATAGCACTACTGGAGTCTTGAGGTAGCAAAGTAGATAAAGAATGCTGTCCCTGCCTCTCTTACTGTGGGAAAAGAAAGTAAGATCCTCTCTGTTTGTTCTGTGCTTGTGCTTTTGTTAAAGATATGTTATCTGTATTGAATGGCTGCAGCTGTAATAAGGTGTTTTTCTGTGATGGGAGCTCTTACTACAACTCTGGACAAGGCAGGATACTGGCTTGGAGATAAAATTTTGAGAAGGGAATGCAACTGGGTCACCCTGGATATAAATCTCCTGGAAGTCTCTCCCCTTAATCAATGTAAAATATGCAAGCATGAAATATATATTCAGGTCTAATAGATATTTGTTTTGCTAGAGTTGGTGTGTTCTTTAGGCTTTTGCAAAGTACTACAGTTTGAACTAAAGCTTAGTTTCTTCTGGTATGGGAGACTAAGGTGTGACTGCTTTAAAACAAAAACTCTTGGTTTAGGATATCCCACTGTTGTTGAAATAAGAGAGTTTAAAAAGACTGAATCCTGTTTGCAATTGAAGGACATATTTAAGAAATCCTTCAGCTGATCTATAATATTTCCATTTTGTTCTAATCATGCAGCTCTCAGATTTGGTACAGTAACTGCAAATGACCAGTTAAAAAATATCTGATTACACAGTAATGAGATTGCACTGCTATTGCAGTGCAGAGGGAGCCAAAAAGGAGGCAGATTTGTGATCTGTCATTTCTCTTTATTTCTAAAGAAACAGGAACTCTGAGTTCACAACATTTAATGAATAATAAATTTAATATTATGTGTCCAATACTTCAGTGAATATCACCATTCTTCTTGGATATATCTACTGATAGCCTTACAATACTAATACTAGAAATGAGCTTCATAGAAAATATCTTGGTATTGACAGCAAAATAAAAAGAGGTATTTTCAGAAATGAATACTTTAAAATTATGTGATACTGTTTATAACCTATTTTTCAAAACTCATTATCCTTACTTGCTCAAATGAATGGCTCTTTTGTTAGAATGTATAGATTCAAACTGCAGGAAAGTAGAAAAATACATCAATGTCCTTCAGCTACATGTAGATTTCCAACATTTCGATTAAACACCCCTAGTAAGACACAGTATATCCCTGCTTAATTTTTTTTTGAGTAGAGTATAATATAAACTTTATTCCACTGCTGTTATAAGACCAGATGGTAGCTCAGGCTGACTGCCAAAAGACTGTCTCATTCGTGAATATTTTCGTATGTTCAGTGTCATGTGCTTGCTTCATTAAAAAGAATATCAAATGTGATTCACTTTTGGTGTGAACAGTGCTTGGACGGCATTCCTAGCAAAGGATGAACTTTGGGGTACCCATTCTGTTCACAGAACTGCTCCTCTAGTGTTAGATGATAATACTACTGAAAAGGATCCTGCTCTCAAAGCACAAAAATTGTAAAGCTTTTCTTGATACAATAGTGTTTGAAATAATCAAATATATAAGAATTACCTACATTGAAGAGACTTTTTTTTTTTCAGTCTCTCTCAGGAATCTTTAGCTTTCTCTTAGGCCTTGCAATTCCTCACTGCTATAGCAAACAAACTGAAGTCAGTACCTTAACACCATTTCAAAGACTGGCTCTTGAGGCTGTACCACAATGTGAGGATTATAGGATGAGCTATATGTGTAGATGTCAGTTGTGGTTCTCAAGAGAGTGAAGACTGGTGGTGTAGGCTTACTGCAATTCAGAATGTGGCTTAGATGTGTGTAAGAATTTGTCTTAAAGACTGTAAACTTGACAATTTTCCCACAAATTTGATCTCAATTGTCACATTTCTTCCTCAAAATTATGCACAGAATGTGGTGGTTTTCTGTTGACTATAGTGAATCAACTCCAGAACCCTTTTAGCCAGAAGCTTCAGGATCTATCTATCTATCTATCTATCTATCTATCTACCTATCTATCTATCTATCTATCTATCTCCTCAAAAGTCTTTTAAATAAAGCAAGTTTATTTCAATCCTGAACAAGCCAGTGCATTTAGGGAGATAAAATGAGTTTGCTTTTTCAAGACAGAATTCAACCTGGCTGCTGTGACACCCAACCCAAACATTTTGCACTGAAATGGAAATGTGTAGCAAATTTGGGTCAAAGGATTCTGGGGCACAAGCATCTCTTGTTTCTGTCCTCTAAAAGCCCACATATACTCTTTTTTGAACTCTGGGAAATCCACTCACTTCTCATGCTGCTCTCTGTAAGCCCTAGCAGCTTCTCAATCACCTTTTTTTGCATTCAGTAATTTCTAACATCATGTTCTGTTGTTCATCATTAGCTAAGTTAGCAGTTAGCTAAATCTCAGGCATAGCTGCCTGTTTACTGTACTGCTTACTTGCCTTCATTACTTAAATGTGAAATTTTACTGATGGGGTGCAAATACTGCTGAACAGAACAGATTGCAGCTGAAGAAGCTTCCACCTGTACGCAGTATACACTTCATGATTATAGGGACATTCAGCTTGTTTTTGTGAAGTGGTGCTATTAGATCAGATATGTAGAATTATCCCAGCTCTTGAAATTCTGCAGCTGCTACAGGCAGAACAAGAGAGCTTCATAAAGCTGTTGAGCTAAAGTTTGTCAAAACAGCTGAGTGTTAAGCCATGATGTGTATTAGACCTTGGTAAGCAGAAATAACCTTTTCTAATGGCTACACTGAGACTGGAGGAGTAGGGGAAACTCTAACTACAATGCTAGTGTTGCTACTGTTCTTTCTCAGATGTTCCAGGTGCTGATGCTTTGCAGTGTCCTAATTGACTACTTGTCATGCTTGTCTGTGACTGAAGAGACAACATTTCTGTCAGGTTTTCCTTTTCTTCTCCTTCATGTTTACTTGCTTGTATCTCTATCTGCATTATTAGAACCACAGAATGGTTTGTTTGGAAGGGAACTTAAACATCATCTAGTCCAACCCCCATGCCATGAGCAAGGATGCCACCCACCAGACCAGGTTGCTCAAAGATTTATTCCAACCTGGCCTTGAACACTTTCAGGGATGAGGCATCCACAACTTCCTCTGGACAAGCTGTTCCATTGTCTCCTCATCCTCACAATAAAGAATTTCTTCCTCGTATCTAACATAAACCTACCCTCCTTCAGCTTAAAGCCATTCCCCCTTACCCTGTCACTCCATGCCCTCATAAAAAGTCCCTTTCCAACCTTCTTGCAGGCCTCCTCTAGGCACTGCAAGGCTGCTGTAAGGTCTCTCTGCAGGTTTTTCTTCTCCAGGCTGAACAACCACAATCTCTCACCCTGACTTCATAGGAGAGATGCTCCAGCCCTTGGATCATCTTTGTGGCCCTCCCCAAGAGCTCCTTCAACAGGTTCAGATCCTTTTTATGCTGATGGCCCCAGAGTTGAACGCAGTACTCCAGGTGTGTCTCCAAAAGTGAAACAGTTGGCAGAGCAAGGAAGACACGCCCCAACAGATGATCAGCTTTCTCTGCCCTGGGCTCACTGAAGTCTTATGAAGACCTGTGATTTATACAACTTTCCACTCAAGATTTCCATGGTTCAAAATTATCTTCCACACAATTAAAGAATAGATAGCTGGGGATACATTTCTTTTCTTTTGTGTGTGGTCTCCTAGCAGCAGTCATTTTGCCATTACTAAACCATTTATATCAATGTAATAAACATTGCTTAAAATTAATGGCATGGTTTTCAAGACTTATTCTGTTTCCTTGTTTTAGGCTGTGTCATATTTTCTGCATAAAATGACAGCATGAATATGTTGTCAGATAACTGTTTTGAATAAAAATTTACCTTACTCACACAATCTACCTAGCTCGTACAATTTATTTACACTTTGGCAACATATTAGTAACTAATGCGTCCCGCGCAACTCATCAAGTTATGGAGAAAAACAATGTGCTGCGCTTGCCACGGAAAATGCCTTGAGTAGTGTGCAAGGAATATTCAGAATGAAAGTGAAAATATCTAGTTAGGTTTGGTGAACTGTATTATTGGGTCTATTACTGAAGTAGACTCCATCTCTCCAAACTTCTCAAATTTGTACACATTGTGTGAGTTAGAGTTTTGTTTAGAGTTAACAACATGATTGACAACTATCATTTCATCTCCAGAAGTTTTTCTACAGGCGATTCTAGCATGAAGCTGAAATCACAAACCTTAGAAACACAGAATATATTCTATGGAAAGTTTAATCCCAACTGAACCATTTTAGCATGTATATTTTATGACTGCATCTATATATATTCAGCCAAGAGTTTCTTAGACTTTGGGTTGATATTTTGAGGGATGATGTGTTATACTTCTTGTCTGAGAAATGCTTAGACACCGTCATTTTGTTCTGTGGGAAACAATACAATCTAGATCTCAGTTAATTATCATGATTAATTAGACCTAGATATATGATTGTGAAGCTGTAATTAATATAAATAGCAATGGTTATCTGTATCTAGGTCATTCTCCCATGCTTGACAGTGTCTGAGAGTGGATCTTTTGCATCTAGCAGTTTTTTCTTCCTTAAATCTGTCGAGCTGCTCTTTGAACTACTCTGCAACTCTACTACTACTTGCATCAAGTGCCTGAAGATCCATACTCAGTTTACCTTGTGCCTTCTGTAGAAGAAGGCCACCCTTCGCAGAAAACACCAGAAAACTTTGGGAGTCTTTGTCATAAAAAGGGAGTACGAAGAGCTTGGCTAGAATAAAGTAACTGGACTGATTGACACTAGTAAAGTTAAAGAGCTGCTAAACTTGCATTTCTGACCCAAGCTCAAAATCAGTTCAAGACAAGAGTCCTGGGAAATAGTATACTTACCTTATACTTCATTTTCTGAAGACAACTATCTGTTCTGTGGGATGCCAGGCCATTTGAACCTCTGATCTGACTTAGAATACTCACAGGGGCTATAATCTTACCAAGAAAGACCATGAAGGCACTTGTTCACTATTTTGATTGTGTAGGAAACTGTCACTCCATCTGATCTTCTTTCATACCCTTTTCCAGGCTGTTTTTTAAAATTAATTAGAATCATACTTTTGCATAAGGAATTCCGTGTTCTGATCTCATGTTGCTGTCTTTAATTTTTGTTCTAAATTATCTTATTTGTTTAAGAGGGGCATGGAAAAATCAGAACTCTGTGACTTAATAAACAGACAGTGGAAAGTGAAGCCTGAAATGGCAGTTAGGGAAGAAACAGGCTTAAATAAATGCTCTACAGATTGCTTTTCAGTCAACGTTAGATAAATAGACATCAACAACTGTTAGAGGTACTGGGAGATGCATACACTAAAAAAACCCTAATATTAGATAAGCCAATGCCACATTTATTCTTTAAGTCAGCAGGAAGTCACACAGTAATATGATGTGTTTTACTTCTGTCAACTTCATTATCTGAACTGCGAACTAGCCCTCAAATTTTTAGAGACATTGTATATTGATGAAATGCTTTAAGGCAAGTACTTAATTGTATTTAATGTTACTTTTGCTGTTAGAACTTCTAAAGCAGTGGAAACTATTAAAACAGTTTTCCATCTTGACTGGTTTATTCAACTTCCACTTAAGTGAAACTGAAGACGATACTGCATGCTGTCTGCTGGTCTTTAACTATTGAATGCTTGAGGTAATACTTTCCTAAAATACAGTCAAGGTAACATGTTGAAAAAAACATTCTGTTAATGCATTTTAATTATATTTAATACTGTTTCCCCACAGTTTCCTCTATGAAGTATATTATTTGTGTTCTTGTAACTTAGTAAGAATAAGGAAATTAACTGTAGATATTCCTTTTAAATTACATTTTTAAGGAATACCAAATATACAGAACCCAATCAAAATGTTCCACTGACCTTTCCTTAAGAATGATAATTAAAGAGATATGCTCTGGTTTTGTCTTCGTGCTTTCGAAAGAAAAGAGCAACTTGTGCTGTCTGTCAGGGGCTGAAAGTCTGATGCTCTGATTTTGAACCTATTACGGAGATCTAAGTAGAATTTCTCAAGCTTTAGATAACTTTGGTGTGCTAGGAGAAGTCTAACACAGGCTTGCTTAAGAAAATATTGCCCTCAGTTTAAGGAATAACATCCCTAAAATGTTTCAGTACCGAAAAGCTTTGCCTTCTGTTCTTAACTGGTCATGGCTGGAATAGATCATAAAAGCTGGTGTGGGACTGTGTTTTGGATTTCTTCTGGAAATGGCATTGATAATACAGAGGTGTTTCTGTTATTGCTGTACACATGGCCAAGGCCTTTTCAGCTTGTTATAACCCCCTGCCAGCGAGCTGTCTGGAAATTCAACCAGGTGTTGGGAAAGAACACAACTAGGACAGCTGACCCCAACTGATGAAAGGTATACTCCATACCATTAGGCCTCATACGCAGCATAAAAATCTGGGCATTGTAATCTGGGGGTCACTGCTCAGGGACAGGCTGCTCATCAGTTGGCTGGTGAGGATCAGTTGTTTTCATTTGCATAATTTGTCTTTCTTGGGCTTTATTTCACTAATTTTTAAATTTTCCTTTTCATTACAGTATATAAAAATAATTGTTATTATTATTACTATTATTATTATTATTATATTTCTATTATTAAACTGCTCTTATGTCCACCATAAATTTTCTCACTTTTACCCTTCTGTTTTGGTGTAAGAAAAGTTAAGAGGATGGACATTAAAAAATTATTTACCTCCCCTTTAGGTTTAACCACTCCCATTCCACCAATAAGGAGAGACAAATATGAGTAGATAGAAGTGGAAAAACAACAGTTAACTTAAAAAAAGAAAAAAAAAGAAAAAAAATCACAACAGGCAAGAAAAATTACAGTAAAAATTACTAGTTACAAGGTAACTTGCTGAAATCTCAAGGACTCCCCAGGAACCAAGAGAAACCAAAAATGGAGGAGAACCTCCTCCACCAAGATGGTGCTCTCTGCAGACGGCTGCCTGTGGAGAAACAAAGACAAAGATGGCAGCTGCACTCACGCCTCTTCCTACTATGAGTGGAGAGACCGAAAAAATAGAGCAAAAACCCCACAGAAACCAAATCTACACAATTACAAAACTCCCTTGTCTCCCAAACAATAAGCAACAGAGAACATGGGTAAAACAAAAAGGAAACCTGGAGTCCAAAACTAGTTAAAGGCCCCTCTTATCTCTCTGTCAGCAGCATCTGTATCAACAAATGTGGCTGACACACTCTGGCGGCTGGAACTCAGTCACTCAGTCAGTGGCTGGAATTTGTGGTGGGATTGTGTCTTTTCCTCATCAGAAATGGCCAGCATCTGGCTGGGGTGATGGCATGGAGAGGGACTGTTCTGCTTTTCATGCACAGACTGTTCATGACTATTCAAGACTTTTCATGACTGTTCTTTTTTTCATGCACAATGCCGCATCTGTAGACAGGCACCTGAGGAATTTGCTTTGGAGCAGTTGAGAACTGCAAGATGCAGCCTTCCAGAAAGTCCACCCAAAGCAACCCCCTTGGGAAAAAAACCCAAACCAAAAAAGGTAAGAAAACCAAGGGAAGCTGTCACGGCGGTTTTGGATGGTATAGTGCTGTGACCTTCCCAAAAGGCATCTCCAGGAGAAAGCCTCTCGGTGCAGCCACCACACTTGCACACACATGTACACACACACACACACCGGATAGCTGGCAAAAACAGTCTGACAATGAATGAGTAGGAAGTGTCTTCACATGGGGTTCCATGGGAGAGATTTATTGCAGCCACACTCATGCAAAGTTCCAGAGAAACTAGCCCCCGAACAACGGGGCGACCAGGGTTACATAGTGGAGCGGAGAGAGCATCAGAGACCAACGGTCTGAGGGCAAGGGGTGGTATAAAGGCGGGGCCAGGGTAAGGGAACAAATAGAGAAACTCTGAGGGCATATAAGGTAACAAGGGGTGAGGCGGCCAAGGGAGCCAACCAGGGAAGCAGAACTGGGGTACATGAACACAACAGGACAGAGCATTCTGGGGGAAGCTTTTCCAGTCACCATAAGCTGGAAAGGAACCTAGGACTTGTCCCACCATAGGACTCCTTTCATTTCTTGTCCAGCAGGCCCACTGGTCTCTACAACTCCCTCTTCTCTATTAATTAAAAAACTTTCTCCTAGGGATCTCAAAAGCAAATGTTTTAAGCAACTGAACACACACAAAACAACAAAAACGATTAAAATAATACGCAACGCAACCTTCAACAGGGAAGCCAACCACCCTGTGAGTCTGCAGTGTCCCAGCAAGTCCTCAAACCACTCAGGTAAGTCCTTCATCTTCTGGATGCTGGGATGGATGCTTTCACTGTAGTCAGGTTGAAGCAGCACAACCCTTCAAACTCCTGGCACCCATGTCCGTGGGCGAGCAGCAGATAGTCAATGGCTGCCCGGTTTTGAAGGGTAGCATGCCTGGTGGTCTCCTCATCTGTGAGGAGGTCGCTTCACGTTATCCTTGGGCTGCACTACCAACCAAGCATCCACAGCCAATGTCGTCAAGAGCATCCAGAAGAAAGTGGCGAGGCAGGTGCTGGGCATCATGGTGTTGGGTCCAGGTATGAGCTCAGGTACCTGCTTCTGTTGGAGTTTTCAAACAAGATTGTTAAAAAAGCTTGCAATTTTTTTGGAGGAAGGGGGCCTTCCTTTCCCTCCCTCTTTGTATTACCCTGTCTTTATTAATTAAAAGCTTGGGAAAAGGGGGATGGTAATAAGGTGACAGGGATATGGGGTTACGTGGATGAAGAAGGGGTAATGAGGAGTAAATAAAAGGGGGGTGCAATGCAATAGAGAAACTCTGAGGGGGTACAAGGTAACAAGGAGTGGGGTGGCCAATGGAGCCAACCAGGGAAGCAGAACTGGGGTACATGAACGTAACAGAACAGAGCATTCTGTGGGAAGCTTTTCCAGTCACCATAAGCTGGAAAGGAACCTAGGACTTGTTCCACCATAGGACTCCTTTAGTTCCTTGTCCAGCAGGCCCATCGGCCTCCACAGGAAGCCTCCTGCTGCACTGCCTCAGCTCTCTTCCTTTGATAACAGAAGGGAAAGAGCAACAGCCAAGAGGTGAGAGAGTTGTGCCTGAGTGACCCCGACTTTAAAAAGAACTGGCACCCCACTCCAGTCCTGCAACTCTGTTTCCAGCTGCAGGGTCTTAGAGAGACAGTAACAATTTTGGGCACAGATAAATATAGAATAGAGTAACATTTTGGATTACCCAGGCCACCTTCCTATTCTCTTCCCCCTATCCTGCTGTGGGTGGTCAGGAATGAGAGAGAGCTGCAGTTGACATCTGGCATTTAACTACTTGCACTGTATGTCCTTATACTGTTTCATACTTAAAACATTCACTATTGTTGCTCACAAAATTTCTTTTGAGACAATCAATGGGAAATGTTGAGACACTGCAAAGGGAGTTTACAGGTCCGAGTAGATCCAGGGTAGATTAGCTTCCCATTTTTGAACTCTGAGAAACATTGGCCGTCAAGATCTCAGTAAAGGTTTCAGAGACTGAATGCGTTTGTAACCTCTCCACAACTGTTATCAATACTGTAGGGCTGCTGTTATCATGAGTACGGTAGAGCTGCTGTGGTCTGGCTTTTGATGAAA
Source organism: Lycocorax pyrrhopterus obiensis (assembly GCA_014706295.1). Classification (NCBI taxonomy): domain Eukaryota; kingdom Metazoa; phylum Chordata; class Aves; order Passeriformes; family Paradisaeidae; genus Lycocorax; species Lycocorax pyrrhopterus. The sequence goes on along the minus strand of JACSVZ010000014.1, from coordinate 39,166,016 downwards.
CTAGTACACAAGTGGTTGTACATTTTTGTTTTGTTAGACCTTTTGTTTTGTTTTGTGTAAACCTCTGCTTTTAGCTAAATATACAGTCAAGCGTCAAAACTAGTTGAAACCTAGGTTTTTATGACCTACATGAAAACTGATGCTCAGTCTTTTAGGGAGTAATATTATGAAAAGTTTTTCTAGAAGTCGTGGTCAAGTTCCGTTTTACCTGTGAAATACATCTCTCAGTGGGCAGGATGATGGAGCATGTTTCTTGAATTTGGCATTGCTCACCGTCACAGCTAAGTGATATCGATCTTCCTTTCTGCTTCTGTAGCACTTCCTAGTCATAGAGACGGTGTTACTACAAAAAACAGTAATTTGGCTTCTGTATTTCATTATGCTATATTGCCTCACTCTTTCCTACTTTCTTCGTAACAGCAAGACATAATGGTTTATGGTGCTCATTGTTCCCCAGGTGTCAGTAACGAGCAGAAAGAACTGCTTTAAAACATGCTGAAATAATGGTGTGCCTCACAGAAAACTGTCATTCAAAGGATGGACCTAGGAAACCCCTTCCATTTTAGGACTGTGAATACCTGAGTCTGATATTTGATCCATACTTGCTGGAGAGCAGCACTGCAGAAAGATACCTACAGGTCCTGGTTGATGGCAAATTGAATATGAGTCAGCAGTGCCCTGGCAGCCAGGAGGGACAGCTTGGGTAGTAGCAGGCACAACGCTGCTCACCACTCAAAGGAGGTGAATGTCCTGCTTTGCTCTGCACTGGTGAGGCCTCACCTTGAGTGCTGTGTGCAGTTTTGGGTACCACAATATGAAGGATGTAAAGCTGTTTGAGATCATCCAAAGGAGGGCTATGAAAATTGTGAATGGTTTGGAGGGGAAGCTGTATGAGGAGTGGCTGAGGGTCGCTCTCAGGACTTAAAGAATGCAGCCAATTTGTTTCAAAGCACTATCAAAGGAGGAAGTTCCCACAAGATAAGCCACCAGAACAGGCACAGATGGCAAATAGGAAGGTGTTAATTTCAGGTCTACATGGAGGTGAAAAGTTTGGAATTAGCACACCAGACAAGATTCCACTATGCAGTCTGTGAGAAAAGCCTGGACGCAACAAATGGAGGATGCCAGGTCTGGTGAGGCAAATCTGGATAACCTATACAGACAAAAATTCCCATCATAACAAACCATGGGAAAGGAAGCAACTGCTTATACACATGCCATTCCAAGTTGTGGTAACAGCACGTACGTCTCTGGATACCCAGGACTTGGACTGTATAAAGTGTACCTCCAGAACAACACTCTAGAGACACCCACCACTGTGAAGAACAGAAGAAGGGCCAGCAGGATGCCACAGGAACCCATGTGATGGCGACCGTACCCTCTCTCTTCTCTCTCCCTCCCTCCCCCTCTTCTCTTTTCCCTCTCTCTCCCTCTCTCTCTCTCCCTGTCTCTCCCTGTCTCTCCCTCTCTCTCCTTCTTTTCCTTCTTCTCCCTCTCTCCGTCCTTCTTCTCCCACACCATTAACTATTAAATAAAATCTGTACTATTGACTTTGTCATGTGGTCTTTTTTGCACCTTAATTTAGGCAGACACATCTTTTAATAACAAGACCATAGTATTATTTCAGGGGTGGGATCCTAAAATTATTCCAGTGGATCATAAAGGTTACTTGACTTGTTCAGCTTGCAGAAGAGGAGACTTACATGAGACTTCTTTGCAGTCTACAACTTCCTCACAAAGGGAAGTGAAGGAGCAGGCACTGATCTCTTCTCTCTGGTGCCCAGTGACAGGACCCGAGGGAATGACCCGAAGCTCTTCCAGAGGAGGTTTAGGTTGGATATTAGAAAAAGGTTCTTCACACAGAGGGTGGCTGGGCACTGGCACAGGTTCCCCAGGGAAGTGATCACAGCAACAATCCTCATAGAGTTCAAGAAATATTAGGATAGCACTCTCAGGCTCAGAGGTTGTCCTGTGCAGAGACAGGAGTCAGACTTCAATGATCCTTACAGGTCCCTTTGAATTCAGGGTATCCTATGTTCTGTTCGCACCAGGGCATGATGCTGGGGGTAAAACTGGAAAACTTTTAGCAGTGGTCATGAAAATTCTTGTCTTATTTTTTGTCTTTGATAATGATTTCTTTTGTTCTGCAAGCAGAGTAAAGAACATATTGTGAAAATATGTAGTGCTTCCCTGGGTTTTCCTTCCAAATGAATCTCCATATGGCTTCCAAGATATGGTATTTGAGTAAAAGACTTTTGTGTTTGTAAATTATCTGTTTCCTTCTTAACAGTCTTTTCTGCTTAGAGAAGAAAATGCACTACCACTGGTTGTATTTGTTTCTTTCAAAGAACATGTTTCAATTTATATATGGAATTCTTTAGAAGGTTCTAGTTAAAAAAAAAAAAAAAACAACAAAAACTTTCCTATACATTAAACACAGCTTGGATGGTTATTTTTGCAATTAAAGGAATTTCTTGAGGTAGTGTGATATAATGTGTGTGACTTGAAATATCACTTTCCTCAAAACACCAGGATAAAAACTTCTTTTAACAGTTTCATTTTGGCAAGTGGCAATATTTCAGAAGGGAGATAGAGGGGCAGATTGCAAATTGAAGGTTGTTGCAGTGATGCCATAGACCTTCTTCAGCAAATCCTCCTCTTGCTGAACTGCTGGACTACTGAACACAGTCTGCAGCAATCACTTACTGCTCTTTGGTTTAGGACTGTTAACATAGACTGGTAGAGATGATATTTAGGATCCTGAGAGCACCTCTTCCTGGAAAGTTGAAGTCACACCGGATATATTTTTGCTGTTATTCAAAAACAAGCAAAGAAAGAATTAAAGGAAAAAAGCTCAAGGTTCTTCTGACAGTTACTCAGTATAGAGATGACTTCAGGGACATAGAGAAGACCCAGTCTGATATACGGGACATATCTTCGCGCTTCAAGTGGAATTAGAAGAGTCTGAGAAAGCACTGCAGAATGTGAAATGGGATTTAGTGGAAGAAATTACTATTTTTTACTACTTCTTCCTCCACTTTCCCCCTTTCATGGAATTACATGCCCTAAATAAAGTAAGACACAAAAATATCTCATGTATATGTATGTACATATATGCATATATATATATATATATATATATATTTATAAAATATATTGGATACAAAAAAATTCTTTGGTGTTTTTGATTGCTTTTTGGAACAGGTCAGCTCTGTTTCCACACGTGTAGGCATATGTGTCTTTGATTTCATTTGAGATACTTGCTATCCTATATCTCATTAGCTGAGGAAACTTACCCGGATAAGAGTAACTCGTAGAAAAACTTCACTCAATGAGAGTGTGAGCATGCATTCTTTCTTCCTGAAGTTTATACTGCTCTACTTTGACTATTGGAATACATAGAATGATTATGATACTTTTAAAAATTATTAAAAAGAAGTGTTTTAAATAAAATTCTAAGTTGTTTCAAAATGGTATGAAATGGTTACTGTGAGAAATGACAGCTGCACATAATCCTTCGAATTACTGTAAAGCATGACTTAGGGAATTTCTTGCTTGATCTTCTAAATCCTGTTTTAATTCCATGTCCCATGAATGCAAGTAGGCTTTCATTCTAGACATTCAGTGTCCGACACAGTTTCTATAAAATACTTCTAGAAATAATTTTTATGGTTTTCAAATTAATGCAAATGTATCATAATGATTCATTTCTTTAGTATTTATTTATTAATTGTTTGACTATCCCTTTTAAGTGGTGCCAAAACTTGACTGTCTGAATAGCTAAGTATTAAGATAGCCATGTGGGTTTGTTGACTTAGAATGCCTATCAAACAATTACTAAGCTTTGGTAACATGTTAGTTTCAGAATTCTTAGCCACTACTTTTTAAATAATTCTTTGGGTGTCTTTGATTTTCATACAGATTCCCAAGCTAGAACCAGTGTGATTAAAGTTTGACTTTATGCAGTAATATCCTTAGGACTTCTTTATATTTGGTTAGTTTCAGTTAAAGTGCTTTTTACCAAAGCATTCATTGTTTTATTAAATAGTTACCAACGTGGTGGTAAATATATTTAAGCAATGAATAGCCTATATTTTTGTGATCCTTATTTACGGATTTGTTTTCCTAATTTTTATTTCTTGTGCCTTGATCTTCGGTACATCAAGACAATTTAACAAGTTACACAGTTACTCCAAATAATTGAATGACCAAACTAGAACACTAGTTCCTCTTTTATTGTGGGACTAATGGACAGCTATACTTCAAAAACAAAACTACTACAGTGCTCTATTCTGCTTTCATGTAAAAGCCAAAGTAGACGGGATCTGGTTTTGGCGTAGAGGATGGATGTTTATTAAATTTAAACATAGCACTATGGGAGGACAGTGCCTGCGCATTCAGAGTCAAAGTGGTGCTGACAAACTGAAAAGTGTGGGAGTAAGTGGTGTACTCTCCAAGAAAGGGGAGTACCAAAGCAGAGATAATCAGACATCCAAGTAAAGTATGCAGAACAACTGCTCAGGTATGTACAGTATGTCTGTAGGTTTGTTTAAATTAAGAACTAAGTATGAGGTACTGAATGCTCCAATAAAATGGAAGAAGCCAACACTATACTAGGGTCTTTATGAAAGGGAATTTGGACTACAGGATGAGGTAATCTTTATCTTTCCTCCAGCAAACATTATTTTGGCATGTTGCACATAGCAATGTTTTCACATGCTTTGAAAGGAGCTCAGTGAAATATCAGGGACAGTGATTTTCTCTAAAATTCATGATTTATGAGGAAATTTGACTTTAAAGAACAAAGATTGAGATTGTCTTCATGCTCAAGATGTGCTGATTCCATGAAGAAGGGAACAGTGTGTTCATTAGCCAAGATAAGATGTGGTGTTTTGACTTAAACACCCTTACCACAATTTGAAATACTAGGAAAATATTTTAATAGCAGCTTTAAGAAAAAATAATGCTTGCAATATGTAATATGCCTTGGGAGCCTGTGGTCTCTGTCTTGCAGGAAGGAATTTTCTAGGAACACTATAAACACAAATCTGTAGAGAAAAAAGTCAAGATTATTCCATTTCGAGTTTATAAAGTTCTTTGATTAACATCTCTTTTGATTAGTTGCTTAATCACAGTACTACAGAGAACAATTTCATATCTGTTATGTTTTTTGTCTGTTCAAAATTTTCTCCATCTAAAAAAAACCCAACCAAACCTCTAGCACTGCAGATGCTAAAACTGGCAGTGTAATTGCAGTGCAACAGAGTAAAATGTATGGGTACTATAACCTGCAAAATTCTTTTCCTAAGATATGTATACCAGGAAAATATATGCTATCTGGAATAATGTTTAGGTTACTGCATTTGGGCTGGTTTTTTCCCATAGTTTTTTCTTTCCAGCAATTCAACCATCTTGTGAATGGATTGTGTCTTTCTTTCTGGTTCTGTTGAAGGAGAGCTTGGTACCATGTGGGTAGAGAGAGATTCAGATCTGTCACCTGTCCTAACTTATTAACACAGTCACTATGCATGTGATGCCTTCAGTAAAGAAAATTTTTGTATAGTACAGTACCAAATAACGATCTCTGGTGAAACTTACGAAATTACTTTTTTCTTTTAATGTTCAGTTGCATATTTAAGATTCATGAACTAGCTGGTTTAGTCTTTATAATATAACCTGATAACTGTATATCACTCAGAGCACTAAATTGGTATGTCATGGAGTAGCAAGTCAAAATGCTTTGTAGAAATGTACTGGATTAGCACTGCTATCTCATCAACTAAGCTTGTATTCCCATTAGGAAAAAAAATCTACTTAAATTGACAAGATCTGCTTTACCCCAAACCTGTGTTGATCGGCATTATTTATATTAGAGTCATTCAAGTCTGAATCAAACTCTCACTAGCCATCTTGTTATTTTGAGATTTATATGTTCCTGTTATTACCTTGCTCATCCTATTTGTCCTTTTAAATATTGAATCTTCAGTGAGGTTTCTCCCTGCTCTATTAATTTCTGTTTTTTGGGAACATCTAGGGGCTTGTTGAGAGTAATATTTAGAAGACAGATAGCTGAGGAAAAAAAGAGATGGATAATTTACTTATATTTACATAGTGGGTTTTTAGGAACATTTGCTTTACAGTTTAACTTATTTCTAATATGTTCCTCAATTTCTGCAGGGTGTAAAACAATTTACCGTAGTATGGGTACATAATTGAAAATGCAAAATACCTCTGTTTAGGTTTCATTTGTTGTACATCAAGTGGCCAGTACTAGCCATGGGATACAGAAAGAATGAAAAAATGAGTTCCAAAACTATGCCTATTAGTTCTGCTTCACATCTAAGCAGGGGTGTAACTGTCAGACAGTATAGATTTTTTTTGTTCTGCCTGTGGTCTTGTGGATATAATATAAAATATTAAAATATTTGCAGGGTTGATTACTCCGTCATGGTTTAAGAACCATGGGTTCATCCCTGGGTCTTCATCCCTGCCATGGTTTAAGAACAGCACTGCCCAGTTTAGTGCCCCCCATGCCCCTTCCCAAGACTCTTACAAGCCAGAACCTGCTTGCAGTCATACCTCCTTCATGGTTGCCTCCTAGTCTCTGCTTGGGCAGCTATTTGTTTCTTCCCTGCTTGAGGGTCTTACCCTTCTCTGGGTCAATAGTTTTGCTCCAGCATTTCTCCTGGTCTTTTGTCCATTCTTCCTGTGAGTATTTCTTTTCTCTCCCTTGCTTCTGCTTGGGTGCCCCTCCTGTCCTGCCACTATGGCTTGTGCTGCCTTCATTCCTCAATGTCCTGCCTGCTTAAGTGTGACTTCCTTGTGTGTTGTCCTGAATGTCCTCCTGCCCTCACATTGTTTCTTCTTTTTCTTCAAACTCTGGTGGTTTTCTCTTCATTTTTTCCTCTTTCTAAAATATGTTTCTGCAAAGGCTCCACAAAGTCCTCTGCCTGGGAAAGGTTTGGTGCATGGTGTCTGTTTTGTCCGTAGAGGAGCCAGCTGGAGCTGTGTCCGACATCATTACAGACAGAAATGTTAGGGTTCATGGCTTAAACGTTGTTATGAAGGACTTTTGCTCATTATGGCACAACTATGTATAAAGAAGCTGTGCCCACTGAAGTCCGCTCCTCCCTGAAGATGCCTCCTAAGGGGAACTTCAGACTGTGAGTTAAGCTGCCTAACGAAACCGAAGATAAAACAAAGGTGACACTATTGTTCAATTATCTCAAGTCTAGGGAGAAGTAAACAAGGCTGAGGGAGAAGAATGCATCCACAAGAAAGCCAAACCCAGCAGCTATCCTGAAAATCATCCCTGGCTGGGTGAGGGGTGGGGGAGGCCATAGCCCACTGGCTCATTTGCTGAGGTCCAGTTTGCGCACTCCTCCACAACTGAGAGGAGAGAAGGAGAGGTTTGTGTGTGGCATAACCTCTGGTCAGAGGGAGTGAAGACCCATCTTTCCTCACACAAACTGGCTCAGCAGTAAAACCTCCCACCCTGGGAAGGTCACATGAACACAAGATGTTCACGTGAGGGGCAGCTGAGGAGGTTCATAAACTCTTAAATACCTTTGAAGTGTCCCCCAGACTCATTCCTCAGGCCTTGCACCAGAGCACTGCACGTGATGCAAAGTGATGCAGCTGATCCAGAGTCTGGTGCAAGAGACCGTGTCAAACTGGCCCCCCGCCAGGGAGGTACCTGGATGTTCCCACCTGGCCCAAAAGTATATTAATTCATTGGACTCTCTGTTTTTTGGGGGACTCTCATTACCAAGAAGACCAGACGAAGAGGATGAACAGGATGCTGTTTAGATCCACAGAGTGGTGATATTTCCTACTTAATCTGCCTTTGTCACTTTCTTTCTTGCCCCCATCTCTTTTTCTATTTCTTTCTCTCTCTCTCTCTCTTTTTTTCTCATTTACTGTTAATAAAATTCATACTACTGACCTTGGCATATGGTTTTGTTTGGACCTTAATTCAGACAGAGGTATCTGTCTAAAATCTCCTTCTGCAGATTCCACCCCTGCTGCACCCCACTACCAACATCTTGACGGTTACGCCCTTTGCAATATAATCTCAATATTGGACACTGTTAATATGGTGTTAATTCATTCATAAGATGATTTGTGTTGGCTTGCAAGTACTAGGTGAAAGTGAGAATTTCTCTCTCCCTCTGTACACTACTTTCTCTGCTTGTCCTCTCTTGTCTGTTATGTGAGGGTCTTAGGTTTTGTTCCTGGGTTTCTTGAATTATTTGTGCTAATTTTTGGTGGGGGTTTTTTTGATTTTTTTTTTCTTTTTTTTCCAGGCAGCCAGCATGAGGGTTTTCAACCATGTGGGAGCATTAGGGCAACTGTGAACGGCGACCCTCCTCCCTACTGCTTTTTAGCTTCACATGCTCTGGCTGGCACCAATGGCTGACCCTGCCACACCCCTTGGCCACTCACAGACTGAGTACACTGCACCAGCACAGCTGATCTGAAAGAGTGACAGGGAGTGTAGGAACTGGAAGAAGGCACAGGAAGGCAAAGCATAATTGGGTGGTGGTGGTGCAGAGCAAGGAAGACTTAAACAATGTGAATTATATGCCATAGTTATAAGTATGCATAGTGAAAAATAAAGTTTATATGCCTGATGTGTTTTCTGCGATGGTATTATCTGGGCTTAGTGGCTATTTGTTTTTATATTTTGTGCCTTTAGTTTTTAATTCCATTGTACTAGACTGAATAACTGTCTATATATGTGCATGTATGTGACATAAACAGAACTTTGCCTGAAAAACTAGAACATAAAATACCTAGTATTTATGGTTTGATAAAGTGTTGCTACTTACTCTCAAGTTTATCTGCTCCTCTTTAAACAAATCTGACTAATGACTTAAAAATTAAAACAGCTGCTTCCTACCCCAACCCATCAGTGGTGGCCTATTTAAATGTTTTGAAGATTAAGAAGTTTAATTTTATAAATAGAAATTAATGCTTAAAAAAATAACATACAAGTTCAGTTGTTTTGGTTTTTTTTTAATAACACATCACAGAAGAATAGCTGTAAAAGAGGTATTAAGTCTGAAGGGAGTTCTACTGAAACTCTATGCACTGCATACTATATTCCTGTCACCAACTAGATTTTTATTCATGAAGTCCTGAACTGAAGATGCTAGAGTCAAAAGACTAATAGAGCCTTACTTTTTTACTCTAGAATTATTTTTTTTTGCTTTGATAGAATTAACCTTATAAACAGAGCAACATACTACTATTGTAAGTAAACAAATTCACTTTAATGCCTTTTTGTTCAGCAATAATGTTCATAAAACTGGAGGAAAGTAAAGTAGAATAAAGTATTCTTTTGCATTTTATACCTTAATGTACTTTTAAAATGCATTTCCAAAATAAAAGAAAAGGAAAACTAACGACATATTTCATGCTTGACAGGCAAAATACCTAAGTTTAGTCAAATTCACCCATATTCGTATTACAAACATTCACTTATGAAGAAATAGGACAACCAGGAAAGGAAAACCTGTTTATTCTGTAATGGGAGGAATACCAAAAATCATCAGGTTACTAGGAGTACCTGGTAGTTCAGATGCACCTGATCCCTAAAAATTATTAATGAAGAGAGATAAAATAGACTCCTACTTGAGCACTAATCCCAAGATTATATTAACTCAAACTAGAGAGGAAAACTAATGTGACTTGAATGTGAGTAAATTATCTTTCATAGAACAAATTCTGAGTAACATAGAAGTTATTGAGAATTATGTCCTCAGCTATTCAATGAAAAAGAGAAAGGGGAAGAATGAAAAAGGCAAGTGGAGATTTACAATGTGCTTTGAGGCAATTAAACGGTAAGTTGATTTCCTAAAAGAAAAAATAATAAAGCAAAGGACTATGATTATTATCTACATATATAGATATATATATACACACACAAAATTCCATTTCTGATAAGGAAAATAACTATAATCATAGACAGCTCATAAGACTTACACACATGCTTTAAATCAAGCATATTCATATTAAATTGAAGAGGCATACCGGCTGGTGCTGATGTGATAAATGTCATGGAATAAACTGATTTCTTTTGGGAAAGAATATTAAGAGTGATGAAAAACTATTCAAGTACACTATTCACGTAATCCTGTGAAACCTGAATAATTATCACGTAATTCAATTTTTCTCTGTAACAAGGATGGCTCTTTTCTGATTGCATTTAGCAACTATTTGAGACTTATACTTTGATTTACTAAATTATAAGTAATGGATATTTTTATTATTGTTGTAATTATGAATGATTGGTTTTGAACAAAATATGATGTTTCTGAATTCTATTTCTGTTGAAATTTATGAGCAGTCCTGCTCCTTTTCTATAATAGTTATGAAAATAAGTTTAAATCTTATTGTGCTTGATTGAGGAACTTAGAGTTGTTCACATTCAATATATTTCATCCCTTAATTTTTGATCTTTTTTCGCTGATTTTGAAAAACTTTTGAAAGTTTTTGCAAATATAAGCATAGAATTTGTGAAGGTATATCATAATAGTAGTGGAATCCTGAGCTCGTGAAGTTGCATTTCTCTGTTAATTGACTTGTTATGAAATTTAGACTAGAACCTCGCTTTTTGAAAGGTTATTATTGCTGCTGTGCAGCTAATGAGTCTGTCACTAAGACTGTTCATTATTTCTGAAGCAATAGAAAAAGTGAGTTGAAGTTGTCATTGTATTAACTATACAGGAGGATCTTCTAGAAACAGTATGCTGTCTATGCCCTCATTCAAAATGTGTGTGGGTTACCACTTTTTTTAAAAAAACAAGGCATCTGCAATGGCAGCATCACAAACAAAAAGAGGAAGGGCCTTTTCAAGAACATTCTTGAAAGGGACCAACAATTGTTTATGTACCCTTCTTTTCCCTAAAAATTCTAGTTCTTACTATACTATAGTAACATTATATGCGCCATGACGACTGAAAATTAGTCATTATATCAGTCACACGATTGTGAGAGCACCTGCCAATTAAAAAGTGATTGCAGCCTTTTCTGTTGCTTTATGTTGAATTGTGCTCAGTGCAAGCACAGAGGAGGATAGGATTGCCTCTTGGCCTGGAGCTGTCAGGAAGGTCGAAGCCTGATAATGCATGGCAATGACTTTACTAACACATTTGAAATAGTAGTCAGTTACTTGAACTGAGATCTTCCACTCTTCATGCTGTGTCGCCTCTATTGGAGATAAGGTTGGCCAGGATGAAATTGATGAAAAACATATTTTAGGTTGAGGAAGATAAACATCATCTGAAGAATAAGAGTATAGGAAAAATCTAATTTAAAAAAATAGAATAAAAAGCACATTATGATCCATTCTGACATGCCTAGTATGGCATTTTTCTGTACACTAGCAGATGACAGACCAAGTAACTTAGCAAAGATGTTCAATGAGCAGAAACTACAATGCTTTCTTATCCATATCCTGGCAACAGAAACTTTCATTTTATTCTTAGGTCATGTGAATGAGGGCTGTATTTCATAGGAGCAGAGAGTAGTCATATCAAATAGAAGTTACACGTCTGTGGAAGGGCAGATTTGGAAAGAAAGCATGATGTAATCATCTGACAGTGCCCTAGTATGAACACTGCAAATGCCAGCTAGTGACTGCCTATTGACAGGAGAACACACTGCCCTTTTCCTGTCTTTTGTCAGCTGTTACCTGAGATGTAAGGCCCTTCAGAATAAGTTGAAAAGAAAATTTACCAATATTAATGTCACTTAATGTGTTACTTAATGGATATCTCACTTGTTTGCATTTACATGGGTAGTTTTCTTCTGATTATTGTAACATTTTTCAGTTGATTATGGTTTCTATTTTATTATGCTTCTTATGGTCTGTAATAAAAGAAAAAAATTAAGTTTAAAATATATTTAGTTGTTCAGAGTCTAAGAAGGACCAGTTGAAAGTTCTGTCTCAGTGGCAGTAGATTGGTTATCAGAAAGGTTGTCTATATTTTCTAATATTTTTGCCTAGGGACATGTAGGGATTTCTCAATTCACAAAGGTAAAATAAGAGTGACTTCTGTCCCATTTCCTCTTGTTTTGTTTTTTTTAGTTAATCATAACGTATTGTGGAATCTTGGTATGTATAATAAGTTTTTGTCCTAAGATACAACTCTTTGCAACCATTTAGTACATTTGATAGTACATGCTTAGTGGAACAAATTTTGTGGGCTATAAATTGAAACAAAAGCATCTGCTTCATAAATTCATAAATTAATCGGTTTACATGATGGACAATCTGTGCTTCCTGATAGGATGAATTATGGCTTGTCTGTATATCAGTGTCCAGGTGTCCCACTGTATTGGTTTGGCACGGCCTGGTTTTAGGTAGCAGGGGGGGCACAAAGATGGCTCCTGTGAGGAAGCTGCTGGAAGGTTCCCACCATGTCTGGCAAAGCCAGTGGCTGATGGCTCTGAAGATGGACATGCTGCTGGCCAAAACTGGGCCAGTGAGAGAGGCTGGTAATGCCTGTGTGATGACATATTTAAGAAAAAAATCAAAAGTCACAAGGTTTTGCTTCTAGTCAGAGAAGAGGAGGAGGTGAGAACATGTGAGGAATACAACACAGAGACACCAAGGTCAGTGGAGAAGGAGGGGGAGGAGTTGCTTCAGGTGCCAGAGCTGAAGTTCCTCTGCAGGCCATGGTGCAGACCATGGTGAAGCAGCTGTGCCCCTGCAGCCCGTGGAGATCCACGGGGGATGCAGAGATCCACCCGCAGCCCGTGGGGGAGGTGCCCCTGCCGGAGCGGGGGGATGCCTGGAGGAGGCTGTGTTCCAGTGGGAGACCTGGTGGAGAGAGAGGGCCCTGCTTCCAGGCTGGAGCAGCCTGTCCTCAGAGGGCTGCACCCCGTGGAAGAGAGACCCACGGCACAGCAGTTCTGGGAGGGCTGTGTGCCCGAGGGAGGGACTCACGCTGCAGCAGGGGCGGTGTGGCTGCTGCTCCTAAGAGGGGACCCACGCTGGGGAAGTTCACAGAGAACTGTGTCCCGTGGGAGGGACCCCATGGTCTCACAGGGGGAGGACTCCTCTCCTAGAGCAGTGGAAGGATATCTCAGTGATGAACTGACCAAAGACTCTCATGCCCTGTCTCCCTGCGCTGTCGGTGGGAAGGAGAGAGGGGCTGGGGTTTGGATTTTTTTACTGGATAATTTACTTCTCATTATCCTCCTCTGATTCTATTAGTAATAAATTCACTTTGCAACTTAAGTTGAGCTTGTTTTGCCCTTGAAGTGTTTCTTATCTCACTCACGAAGCCTTCATTAATTTTTTCACCTTTTCCTTCCTCTGCCCAGCTGTGGCAGGGGAGGGTGAGTGAGCGGCTCTCGTGGGTGCCTGGCATTGAGCCAGTGTTAAACCACAACACCCACTCTCAGAAGTTTTATCATAAATTTAAACCTGCACAGCAGGTCTGTATGGAATCACTATTTTAGCATATTTTAAAATCTGTTATGGTTAAGTTTAGGTGAATTCAGTGCACCTAGGAGAAGTTTTCATCTCCAGTCACCTAGATATAAAGTTGGTGCACTCTAGAACAATGAGCTCACAGTCCCTCACAGATGTCACAGCCCTCACAGTCCTTCACAGGTGGGGAGATGCCGTGGATTCCTAGCCCTGGGTCCTGACAATAGTGAGTCTGGGTACATACTCCCAGTAGGCACATGCACAATATGCATACTCAGTTTACCATTAACAGATCAAGACAGAATTATGATTTTACAGGCATCATATACACATGAATGACACTCACAAAAATGTCAAAAAAACAAGAGATCATCCTGTTTTCTCACCATTAATTTTGCTAGTAGATCTGTACTGAAATGTACCCACAATCTCTTATATGGTTTTCCTCAGGCAGCTAGACCCTAGGCCTCTACTTCCTTCAGTATACAGTCCTCAGAACTCTTGTTCTACTTGGCGGCAAGCCCAGCTTGAAGTTTTTTATGTCTTGCACCCAAACCCTCATGGTACTCTCTGGCAGCTGGCCTGGCACTATCGTCCGGTTTGCAGGCTAGGTAATAGGTAACTTTGAAGTGCACCAGTGTCTTGCACGTTTACACAATAAATTGAGACCACAATCAGGAAAAACATTAAAAATTTTTTGAGGTTCAACAAGGCCAAGTGCCAGGTCCTGCACCTGGGTCACAACAACCCCATGTGGTGCTACAGGCTGGGGGTGGAGTGGCTGGAAAACTGCCCAGCAGAAAAGGACCTGGGGCTGCTGGTTGACAGCAGCTCAAAGTGAGCCAGCTGTGCCCAGATAACCAAGAAGGCCAGAGGCATCCTGGCCTGTATCAGCAATAGCCTGGCCAGCAGGATCAGGCCCTGCTGTGATCATCTCACTGTACTTGGCATTGGTGAAGTTGCACCTCAAGTCCTGTGTCCGGTGTTTTGGTCCACTCACTACAAGAAGGACACTGAGGTTCTGGAGTGTGTCCAGAGAAGGCAATGGAGCTGGTGAAAGGTCTGGAGCACAAGCCTTATGAGAAGCAGACGAGGGCCCTGGGGGTGCTTAGCCTGGAGAAAAGGAATCTAAGGAGAGAGAGTCATTGCATTTTACAAATGCCTGAAAGGAGATGGTCTCTTCTCCCAAGTAACAAGAGACAGAATAAGGGGAAACTGCCTCAAAATGCTCCAGAGGAAGCTTAGATTGTATATTAAGAAAAGTTCTTCAATGAGAGGGCAGTCAAACTTTGCACAAAGCTTCCCAAGGAAGCGGATGAGTGGTTGAGTAACCTTCCCTGATTTTCTGAAATAGTTTCTAATTAGAAGATAGAATAGGCTGTGTTGGTCAGTCACAGATACCAGTCAAACAACAAATACTGACCAGCATCTTGATTATGGGTGGCTGGCACCTTTTTAGCCCCTTTGTCTCATATTTCCTGTGCTTACTTTTCTCCCATTCACCTTCTTTTTTCTTCTCTCCTCCAAAGCCACTTTACCCCTAACAATTTTTTCCCCACTGGCCCCAGTTTTACTATATCTATACCTAAATTTGTTATGACTGTTGTGTTTACTGGAATGCTGTTGGACTAGCAAGGCTCTGCTCCTTAAACACTCTTCCAATTTACTTGTAAATAATTTTCCCCTAATTTAATGTTCTGTGAAATCTGGGCATTCCTCCTAACATTGTCACAGCTTTCATGACCTTCTTGCTATGCTGCTTTTTAGCACTCACCAACTTCTCATGTCATGTCCAGAAATTTCCCATGCTCTGTCAATTTAGTTAAACCTCAGTCCAAAGCATATTCATCTGACTTCAACAGGTACTACAATTCTAAAGGCAGATTTACTGACTTGTTACATATTGCCAGGGGTGGTACAGTTTGCTTACATACACAGCATACAATATTTTTGCTTTGTTATCTATATGGAGAACTATCTCTGACTTTAATTTCATTGGGAAAATCCCTTCCAGAGGGAAAATAAATAATTGTTGCTTGTACTATTGTTTTCTTCTGTTTCTCCTCTTTTTTCTCATTTTATTTGGAACTTGGTTGGATAGTGTAGTGTCTTGGGGAGACTCTGTCATGTGTATCCCCTATCAAGCTCTATGCCCAAAAAGTAATTTTGTGCCTTTTCTGTGCCTTTAAACTAAGCTTGAGGAAAAAAAAACCAAACGAATTTTTCAAAACAGTTTCTCAAGGACACAGAGATACACTCCTCTGCATTCTCTGGCTGCAGGAACACAGAGGGAGCACCCTGCTTGCTTTCTTCAGCCAGCATTTTGTTTTTTTCCCTTCTCGGCATGAGACAGAGATCTGAACTTTGTTTCCTGGGACTTTGGTTTTCTTTTTCCCTTCTTCTCTTCTGGACTGTTTCAACAACATCAGAACACATCGGGAGAATGTATTTCCTCCCTGAGGCCCGGGGGGTGGCCCCTCGCCAACCCAGCTCCAAGGAGGAGAGAGACCACACCTACAGAAGGACTCTGAAATCTTCCCAGGTTTCTCTCTATAGCGAGAGATTTCATTTCATTATTTAGCATCATTATCCTTTTCCTGTGTGTTTGTTAAAATAAATAGTTTTTATCTCTTTCACTTTCCTTCGAGGAAAAGTTTCCTTTTTTTCCCGAACCTGGTGGGGGGAAGGGTGGTTGTAACCTGGTTTTCTCTCAGGGGATATGTTACTAGATTTTGGCTAAACCAGCACATGTCGTCAGTGTTGTGAAGGTTCATGCTGGTAACATAAATCACGTTCCATCATGTTTAGAATGCTTGGCAAACCAAAAGAGGGGAAATTTTAATTTTATTTTTCTGACCTGGTTTGCAATGGTGCTGGTCTCCACACTGAGAAAGACCAAATGTTTCAGTAGACTTTTTTGGGAAATATATACTCTAAAAGCATATTTGCAACCCCTACAAGGACTCGTAGCTGTGATATAAACATTTTTTTCCTAGGTGCATGCTTGCAACAAGGATCATGAAATATGGCATTTCAGTAAGTTCTGTTAGGTTCATTATAGCTACGTCTTTGATGGCTCTGCGCTTCGCAGTGTGGCAGGCAAATGATGGTCTCTTTTGTTCCTTGAGATGGGATGGTCCTTCGTCTGGCAGTAGTAGTCTTTCAGCTCTTGTTTCCCTGATTCCTGGTAATTTTCTCTTGAGTTAATATTGATGATTTAACAATTTTGGCCTTATTGCTTATTTCAACTTTCTTAACTGACATAGTTTAAATTTGTGTTGCTGTATAAGTGAACCTGTCTGTGTGATTAACAAAGTAATGGCCCTTTAGCCCTTCATCAGTTTTTCTCCCCCTGATTTAAAGTGGGCTGAGTTCACACACTTGAGCCTCATGCAGCTGGGTTATATTGTGAAGGTGATTTTCAGCATTGGGTGGGGTTTGTTCATTCATCTGCTTTATTAATGAATCTACTGGTTCTTTAAAAATAAAACTGCCTTGTTTTTTCTAAAGAAAAAGAAATATAGCAGTATTTATGGACTTGATTAATTATAAATAATTGAAATTTCTCTTCTTTAGACCTAAGGAAAGTGTGATTGTGTACTGCATGCAAAAAGGTTCACTCACCTCTTGCTTGTAATTATTTTGTTTAAATTAAAATGTCAGTACTTTGTGATTAAAAAGCTGCCTACAGGGAATGTCTGAAATAAAAACCTTCCTTCTCTGTCCTCCTCATTTTGATGTTTAGCTTTTGCTTTAAGTTTTAGGGTAAAACAATTAACCTTTAAACAAGAAATAATACTTAAAAGACAGTGAGAATATTCCCTGGCTTCAGTTTTCTCTGCTCAATTAGATTTATACACTAACACTAGCATAACCCTTCAGTATCCTCACTAGTAAGGTCTTCAGGGTGAAGAAGTCCTCAAAGAACGTAAGGAGAGATCATCATCACTCTTGTGCAGAATGTAAAAGTCATCACTCTTTATGTGTTAGCAGTTCACAGTAAGACTTGTAATACCATAATGAACTATCTACAGTTACATATTTATTTATATCATCATGTAACATGTTCGTATACTATACCTTCTTTTGAAAGGAAAGCTTATCCAAGTAGACAAAAAATTAACTAATTTGATTCTAAGATGCTTCCATTCAAAAGACACTTAAAAAGCAGTTTTGAAAAAAAAAACAGGTATATTTGACTTTGGTCTTCTTGGGGGTTGCATTGCCTAAATAGGATACAGAAGCATGTGCAAATTAGTTCTTACTTTTTCTTCATGCTTGAACTAGGTTCATGCTTTGAACTAGCAACAAATCTATTAATTTATGTATATTTCTTTTAATATATATTTTAAATTTTCCCGACTTATGTATTCTGACTACTCAGAAGTGCGTTGTCATGATCAGATGAAAGGAAATATTATTTTGAATGTTCTTCGTTCCAAATAAAGGTCTAAAGAACAACCTTTGGAAATTTAGTCCTTCACCTATACAGTGTTGTCAAAGCTATCATTAATACGTTGGAGTTGTAAACCTTAAGTGTATGAAGAAATCAGCAGTGGTAAACTCTTTTTTTTTTTTTTTGTCCAGTGTTCTTGCTACATTACATTTGTCATCCTTCCAAAAAGAGAAGGAATAATTGGAACATGATGGTTATTTCTATGGGCAGTTAGTTGACACAGGGCAAAACTAGGGAGAGGTTGAAGAGAAAAAAAAATTAAAATATGCAGTCAATTCAATAGTATGTCTAATCTCTCAGCCAAAGATCTCTTCTGCCATGTAGTATCATCTCTGCTTTACAACATTACTTGTTTGTTGGTTTGAAAGATCTTTGCGTTCCATTGCTCACTACGTTTGGTTGCCTAGATGACAATTTCTTTCAGTGGGGAAAATTGAGGTGACTTAGGCAAATGGCACTAGTAACATGCTTTGCTTCCAATTTGACTTGTTAATTTTTGGTTCCTCCAGTGCTTCTTGCTCCACATTGATGGATTTTGTCTCTCTATGGAGTGCGGAGGTCAAGCTAAACTCTTCCTCCTTTCTGAAGGTATTCAGATCATTATCAAAGGTGACATTCATTATCCCAGAGGCTGAAAGGTCCATTCAAGCCCTTCAAACCTTCATGAAAATGTCTTTCAATTATAGGTCTCCATCTCTCCTCCTTGCCCTGTAGCTTAGCTGATCAAAATGAAGGCAACATTTTCAAACTGTGATGTAAGAATTTCTGTTCTGAATTCTGCAACTGAAGAAGTCCAACTCAGCAGGCTTGACCAGAGTGGAGCAGACATGAATTGTGTTACAAAACAGCAGATTGCCCTCCTTCCCATCTATATTAATACAAAATAACCTTCAAATATATGTTTGAAAAATCCTCTTGCTTCTGCCTTCAAGGAAGTGGTATTATAGATAGGGAAAACAGAAAATGAATGCTGTTCTTCACAGTCAATAACTTCATGAAGATTTAGATATATGAATTAGGTAATACAAGAAGGAAAATTACTTTTAAAAACTTATTAGATATTCTTTATTGTATCAGGCTGGCATTAGCTTTGTGATCTTAGTAAGCAATTCTGAAGGAAATTCAAGTTTAGAGACTTATGTTACCCATAGAAACAGGTAATAAATTTACTAACCTCCTTATTGCTCATAAACATCTGCTACTTAGCTCTAGTCAAAATAAAGTTCTTGAGGCAGCAAAGGAAACAGCTGCCACATCAAGCACAGTGTTGATATTGCAATGAATTTTATTGATTCCCCTTCCTCATGGTACATATAACTCTTCAAAACCTACAATATACATTTTCCTTTTCAATAATTTACATATCAGATTTGCTTGTCTATGTGAAACATACTGTAAATGCAAAGAAAATATATTGACTGACAGGAAGTTAAACTACATGCTTCTACAATGTCTTTGATAGGAAAACCTGTGTAAGAAGAAATTGGAAATTTGAGCTGATTTGGGGGAAGAGAAATTTTCTTTTAACAGTGACCAAGGCAAATATTTTTTAGTACTTACACTGACTTTTTCTTGAAAATTTCCTGAATTGATATTTTTGGTCTGTTAAAAAACCCAAAACACAAGTGTGTGAATAAAGGTTTTTTTCCTGGAATCTGTTATTCACATACGAGCCTTCCGAAAAACCACAAATGGGGAAATAAGTTATGAAACATGCTAAATGATCAGTCCTTTTCTGTGTCCATAACATACAACACTTTTCCATGTTTCCTATGAAGAGGAAGCTGAGTGCGAAGTCAGAATCATAGACTAATTCAAGCTGGCAAGCACAACATAATGCTGAATTTAGAACACATTGCTTAGAGTTTTGTCCAGTCAGGTATCTATCTGATCATGCATACTCAAAAGAACCTAAAAAAATCCCCTTTTTTTTTCACTGTGTTTATCAAGGGAATTGGTAGATGAACTGACAGTTACTGTTGCTTGCTACCTCAGTGTATTTTGAGGAAATACATTACCAGATATTGCATTGTAAAAATGGAAAGAGAATTATTCCCATCTCAACTTTTTTTTTCTTGTTCAGAGTGAAAATCATTCATTAGTCTCATTAAGTAGGAGATGATTCCTAACTGATCCCTCAAGCCAGACAAGAAGCATTAAAATTCAGCTTCTGTCCAGAGCAGATAAAGGTTTGTAGCTGTATGACAGCTTTTTTTCTAGATGTTTCATAAGAATTTTAGGGGACAAAATCTAATGTTAATGATTTTAGCAAATTATGAAATTAAATGCTCAGAAAGTATGCATAAACATCTGTAGGGTGGAGAAACTTGAGCTGGTCATGAAATTTGAGTCTGAGGAATATGTTCTCTGTCTGGGAGACAGAGCTTTTCTTTCTCAAATTATTCACTCTCCAGAGTATAGAATCATAACAACAAAAGCTGAAGGAAAACTAGTTAATCATCTTTCCTCTCTTCCCCCCAGAGGATAATTTTTCTGAATGCTTGTCAACCCTCCCCTCTTTCCCCTCCAAACCTTCTTATTAGAAATTTCATTTTAATTGTCTAAGGCCCAGAAGGCGGAAGTCAGGAGAAGTAATGGAGCTTCTGTGACATCTTAATATAGTCTCATGAGTCCTAGTTAAATTACAACAGTGCTATATAATCTGTCCCCCGGAAAATAGAGCATAGGACTGATGTAGAGATGTGTTTGCATAAGAATCAAATGTTTTTGCATTTTGTATGTTAATTTTGTAAGCTAAAAGTTAATTTTTCACTGTGTATGAAATTACCCAGTGGAGCAGGAGCATCACCTATAAAACTCTTGCAAATATATATGGATGTGGTTGAGAAAGAACCATGTTTTAGACCCTTTGAAGTGTGTAAATAGACATCCTCGACAAACCTACTCGTATTTGTTCCAGTGTGCAAAGCTAATCAATTGTACTATGGGACCTGAAGATGCCTTTGAAACCTGGCTGACTGACGCATGTTAATATGTGTATCTCTTGGGGATACCCCTCTATGGGATTTAAAAATCAAGACCCACTGTGTAATTCTATGGCTGATTTCAAAACATACTGTGATCACATCCAAGAGAAACTGTATTGTGGAATCACAAAAGTTTGGATGTCTCCAATTCCTGCAAATGAAAAATCAGTACTTTGTTGATGTGATGGAATTTGGACCTGCTTGTCCCCAGATATCTCATAGGACAAAACCATCTACAAACGCCTGAGGAAAGAGGATAAATTTACTTTTATGCACTGAGCTCTTGAAGGTTTGGGTAGTCATTGACAAAATGAGTTTTCTCTGTCAGTGATGAGAAAATTTGGGAGGAACTGAGGTTTTCAGGGTACAATGTATAAACTAGGTCTATAGAAGGAAACTGAGTTTCCTGCAATGCAGCATTCTGGCCTGACATTCTAATTTATCTCTCATTTACTCTTTCCTCTATGAATTATCTTTGACACTCTCAGTGAATGCTGTTATCAACAATTAACCTTAACAAAAACAGTGCCAAAATAATTTTATATGCAGCCAATTTAAAGGACAAAACAGCTTACCTATTTTCATTGAGGATTTGTCGTGATGTGGAAAAGTCTTCAGGCTTCACTGATGATTTTATGTCTTTTCATTCTTAAATAAAGAGAGGACAAAACTGCAGAAATATTTACTCCATTAAGTCTAAAAATACTTCTTTTTTGGGCATACATTTCTGTAAGATTGTTCTGGAAAAACAAGGCAAGACCACTTTTGCGCTCCATCTCAGCATCTGCACCTTGAAGCAGTAACTGGGTTTTAAGAAAAAACTGGCAGTTTTCTAATCACAGTGAGAGATCATGATTCAAGATGCAGGCAATGAATCAGGATCTTATTACTGTCTTTTAAACCTCAAACAATCTTTCAATCTGCTTAGTTTCTTTTAATGAAAGTTGTAATTATTTTATGTTTTTCTAAATTCAGTATCCATCTTAATCACCTTAGATGTGCTCAGACATGCTATATATGTTTTAGACATGGTGCAATTTGACATTTTGGAAAGTTGAAAACATGATGGCCAATTGCCAAAAACATAGTTCCTGAGGTCTTCTCCAGACTGTTACAGGAAGTGGGATGGGGCAGCTGTTGGAGTGAAAGCTTCTGTGGACCCAGGCCCACAGGACAGCCAAAGCACGGGGGTTGAATTAAAACCTTTGGATAAGCTGAGATACATGAAGTCACACCACAGTGAAACAGAAATATAGATTTTTAACTTTTAGTAGAAATATATGCTAAGTGCTTTAAACATTGAAAAGCTGCATCTAAGAAATCTTAAACACAGTTTTTACTGCAGCAGTGTTACCTTTTCACAGAATTTCTTTACTTTAGACAAAATATAGATAGAACTATACTGTTCACATTTTTTAGACGAGAGTGTTCACATAAACAATAAGACCTGATAGAAACTGTATATGCAAATCTGTGTAATACTTGTGTAAGATTTATGACTGTTAGAATTAGACCAGAGTAGGTTAAGAAAAGAAAAACTAGAATCGTGTGTTAATTTTATTGGTCAATTAACAAATATAATCCACACTTCTGTAAGATAAAAATAACAGAAGAATTAGAATTAGAAGAAGAGGCTGTTTGCTACTTGCTGTTTGCCTGCTGCTGCTGCTGTTGCTGCTTGGCCTCATCATGTAACCCCTTCGAACTCTGCCTTCAAGATAACTATGAGACTATGCAATAAAGAAATTAGCAGGACAGCAGCCTCCTCTGCTCTTTCACTCTCGTCCAAAAAGGAAGGGTATCCCATCAAAAGCTCAACAGGCAGCCCATCAGCATTTCAGCAACAGAGCATTTTAGTTCTTAAAAATAACTCTGAATAATGCAGAATGTATCTCCACTATAGTCTGCTTCCTAATTGTTATCTGGAAGGTCACAAATTTATAGACCTAATTATATGTATAATGTGTGAGTGTATCTATATATACATACACACATACATTTTATTTTTATATATCTATACATACACACACACATAATATACATGTATATATAATATGTATTACCTTTATCTCTCCCTGTTGCCATGTTGTTTCTATTCAAGTAGTTTTGTCTAATTTGTGAATGCTTTCATTGTTTTTCTTAGTTCTTCAGTTATAGTTATTCTCTCAAAGTCTTCAAATATACCAAAATGTATTCTCTTAGCTTATATTATAGTGCTGAATTTATATTTTGTGAGGCCAAAATCACAAAATAGCTGTGAAGATAAAGTAGCGGTGATAATGTATGGTGATTTCTTATTTACCAGAGTCGCCTTCCATGGTCCTGAAGAGAATCTCCTTAATACTGGTCTGCATTGACCATCTCCACCTTTTGTTTAGCAACATGCCTTTCCACACATTTGCTCATGATGTCTGTTTACATAAACTGTCAACCGTGCATCACCATGGCCTTGAGCCAATCTGCCTTTTCTTCATCTATCTCTTTCATCATGCCACAAAAAATTTATTTTAGAGTATAGTTTACTGGAGTATAGTCTGGAGTCTTCCTCTATTCAAGTCCTTAGCAAAATTTTGCCATCTGGGTTTGAGGTGTGATGCTTTATGCAGGTCAGGTTTACTTTATTTTTGTTTCTATATTTATAACTGGCATAAGAAAATAAAAGAGCAGAATGACCTGAAAAGACAAAATAATGCAAGAGCATTATGAACAGAGCCAGCAAGAAAAAGCTCTGACAAAACATAGATTCTAAGTGAGAGCCAAAGCAAATGTCAGAATACTTGAACACTTTGTACATTTGTATTTTATTTGTACAGGCTTTGGTAATCCTCCAGATCACAGAATCACAGAAAATATGCTGATTTGGAAGAGACCCATAAGGATCATTGAGTCCAATTCCTGGCCCTGCACAGCACCATCCCCAAGAGGCACTCCATGTGCCTGAGAGCATTGTCCAAACTTTTCTTGAGCTCTGTCAGGCTGGTGCTGTGACCACTTCCCTGGGGAGCCTGTTCCAGTGCCCAGCCACCCTCTGGGTGAAGAACCTTTTTCTGATATCCAGCCTAAACCTCTCCTGGCACAACTTCAGGCCATTCCCTTGGGTCCTGTCACTGGAGACCACAGAGGAGAGATCAGTGCCTGCCCCTTCTCTTCCCCTCATGAGGACATTGTAACTGCAGAGAGGTCTCCCCTCACTCTCCTCTTCTCCAGGCTGAACAGATCAAATGACCTCAGCTGCTCCTTACAGCTTCCCCTCAAGGTCCTTCACCACACTTGTTGCTCTCCTTTGGGAACTGTCTAATAGCTCAATGTCTTTTTCATATTGTGTTACCCAAAAGTGCACCCAAAGGACGTGAGGTGAGATCACAGCAGTGACGAGTAGAGCTAATAATGACCACAATATGAGACTCATAATAATTACAAAGCAGTCCCCTTAAAAGTGTTTCTTGCAAGTGCTTTGGACATATGGCAATGTGAACTACAAATAGCTAGTTCAAAGTTTCTGCAGAGTATCTATTCAAGGAATTCTAACTTGATTATGAATAGCACGAAAATCTATCTGGACTTCAGCCATATGGTTGTGATGCCTTAGGTCTTAACTTTCATATTTTTCAAATCCTGTACTGCCTAGTGTGTAACTCTGAAGTTTCCTGTAGCCTGTTAACTTCTGCTGTCTCATGCTAAGTAGATATAACAAAGCCTCTCCAGGCCTGCTCTCCAAGGTCACTCAGTCCTAGGCCCAAAATGTGTAAACCAAAAGCTTCTGAAAAGGGGGCAAGCTTGGGGAAATTACATCATTAACTGAAGCTTTAATTGGAGAATTTATGCTGATATGCAAATGAACCAAACCTATAAAAGTGTGAAGAACTTGTGACCTGTCATCCATCTTGGGGTCCATCTTAGCAGTAGCTTCTGGCTCCCCAGGGTGTACCTTTGAAGGCCTCTCAAATAAATACCTACCTTTATTCCCTTATTCCTGTCTAGTCTCTGTTTTTAGGTGGCCTCTCAAGGCATCAGTTGGTTTAGCTTCCTGAATTTCAATAGAAGTGAAAATATGGGAACATGGGTGGTCAAGGCTACAGAATATGAGAACTGAATGGTCAAGGCATACTCATATAGCGAGTATGCTCTATTTTGCATTATAAAGGATGGGAAGAAACTTTTTTTTGCTACATTGGTATCTATGGAGGTATCTGAGTTTAAAAACATTCTGCATACCTGAACTCTGTAAAAGTCATCTCTTGTTAAAGGGTGGTTAGTTCAGATGCCAAATTTGCTGAGTTTGAGTTTATTGATGTTCAGGTTGTCAACAGAATTAATCATAGCTGGGGTCAGTAAGAATTAATTTGATGCAAAAATGAGTAACCTAGCTGTAAAGCCCCACAATAACAATGCCGACAACATGAGGTGTAGTAGTGTTAGATTAGATTAGTCTGTTAATTCACCACTTCATCCTGCAGAATAACTACTATTTCTTTTCATGTCTTCTAATGGCCTGTTTGCATGTCCGCATCTCCTTTGCACTAAAATCTTCTTGAAAAGGGAAGAAAAACTAAAGCTGCATTTAAGTATTCATTTGAAAATGACATTTCTTCAGGGAAATTGATTATAATGAACAATGTTTACTAAAAGCTCTTAATATAATTGGTTACACACAAACAAAGGGAGAAGTTCCTAGCTGCACTCAGCTTGCAGCTCATTTTCTAGCCAATAGCTCTTTACCAGTAGGGGTTGTAATAAAAGATCAGTCAAATAACTACCACTGGCTTGTATCTCTCACTAGATGCAGTGTAAAATGTCTGTTTTGAGGCAGGAAATGTCTTTCTTTTCATGAGTAAAAACTCTGCATTTTCTTTTTGTTGAACATTTTTGTTAAAGCAGTAGGCATCACACCACAACAGTCACATACATACAGTTAGTATGTCACTCATTTTCAGTGTAAAAAGCCACTCAGTATTCAGATGTTTGTAAACTGGAAACACGTATTTGATAATCAGCAAAAGTGATATCCCTGTGAGTCAGTTGATGACTAGTGTTGGTTGCAAACTACATTGTTTAGAGTGGAAATAATAATTTGTACTTAGGGACAATAAGAAAGTCAGCTTTATGTAATTGCTGTGATACAATAGTGTGTTGTTAAGGCAGCATGTGCATATAGTATTACACATAAGTATATATGTATTTGTATGTATTCATGTATGTGTATTTGTGTACAAACAATACCTTAGGATTGTGTATTGGGACAGCATGTACCTGTGTGGTGTGTTGCCTATATTGTTCTTTCAGTTAACTGGGCATGTAAAAGCTGATGAGGTAAAAACCCCAATCTCTACCTTAAATTAATTAAATCACAAAATCCCTTAATTGGAACAGACAACTCAGAAACATATCTCCGAACAAGCACTTATAACTTACTTCTGTTTTGTTACATCCACTCTCTGGGGTTCCTTTCCTTTTTCCCTCCCCTATTCTTTGAATAGGCAAACTTTTGGTTTATGGAGCAAAACTTTCTTTGAGGTCAGTGGAAGATCTCACCATAAGAATGACTGCAGAACTGTTTTGCTATCCATGATATTTTTATTCACTGGAGGGTGATTAGGCAGTAATGTTTTGTGTCTGCTTATAGGGTAAAGCTAGTTGTAGCCTTAGAGGTCTTTTCAGGTTCATGGCACTGAGGTTCTTGAATGCCTCCTCTAAAATTAAAAAAACCCTAAATTTTAATTTAGAGCTCTACAAAGTCACAATAGCAGGATTCATAAGTGAATCTTGGATTCCCAGAGTCACTAAGGTTGGAAAAGACCTCCAAAATCATCAAGTCCAACCTTTGACCAAATAGCACCACTTCAATTAAGTGCCACGGCACTAAGTGCCATATTCAGTCGTTTCTTGAGCACTTGCAGGCATGGTGACTTCACTACCTCCCTGGGCAGCCTTTTCCAATCCTTGACAACCTTTCATGAAGAAATTCATCCTGATATCCAACCTGAACCGCCTCTCCTGCAGCTTGAGGCTAGTTCCTCGTCTTGACACTTTTCTCTTGGGAGAAGAGGCTAATGCCCACCCGGCTGCACCCTCCTTTTGGGCAGTTGTAGAGAGTCAAAAGGTCTTCCCTGAGCCTCCTTTCCTCCAGGCTAAACAATCCCTGGTCCTCCAGCTGCTGCCCTTCTGACTTACTCTCTAGACCCTTCATCAGCTCTGTTGTCCTTCTCTGGACATGCTTCAGCTCCTCAATGTCTTTCATGGACTGAGGGGCTCAGAACTGAGCACAGGATTTGAGGTGCAACCTCACCAGTGCTAAGTTCAGGGGGACAATCTCTGCTCTGGTCCTGCTGGCCACACTATTGCTGATACAGGCCAGGTGCCATTGGCCTTCTTGGCCATCTGGGCACAGCTGGCTTATGTTCAGCTGCTGTTGCCCAGCACCCCCAGGTCTTTTTCTGTTAGGCAGCTCTACAGCCACTCCAGCCCCAGCCTGTAGAGCTGACTGGGGCTGTTGTGACCCAGGAGCAGGACCCAGCACTTGGCCTTGTTAAACCTCTGCCCATGAATCCAGCCCATCCAGGCTCCTCTGCAGAGCCTTCCTACCCTCCAGAAAATCAACACTCACACCGAACTTGATGTCCTCCGTGAACTTACTGAGGATGCACTCAATCCCTTCATCCAGATCATGGATGAAGGTGTTAACCATCTGGACAGTTTTTAACCCAATGCAGAGAGTCCCTGTCCAAGCCATGGCTGCCAGCTTCTCCAGGAGAATGCTGTGTAAGACTGTATGAGCTTTGCTGAAGTCCAGATAGACAACACCCAAAGTCTTTCCCTTATCCACAGGGTGTGTCACTGAGTTATAAAAAGAGATCAGGTTTGTCAAGTAGGACTTGCATTTTCTAAACCCGTGCTAGCTGGGAGAGATCACCTGAGCTTGCATTCTAGCAATCAATTCCTCTAAAATCCTTCTACTTTTTTTAACTATGTGCAAATTTATCTGTCTTCTGTATATTGTTAATGCGATAAGTGCATTGAAACTATGTGCTTACATCAGTTAATATTTGGATGGTAAAATAACATTGAATTTAATCATGTGAGACAGAAACTGCCTGAGCCCTTTCAGCATGACCAGGACTTTTGTTCTATGCCTGTTATGAGATAGGGCTGTGATGGCTGAACTTCAGCATAGTATGCTGGCATTCTTGCTGGTATGCTGGCATTCTTGCTGGTATCCTCAGCTAGTTAGGGAATGGGATAAATCATGTGGAGAAATCTCAGATGGTTAGTGATAACTGAATAAACAAGGTTAACTCTGTTTTGCACTTTTGCTTACTTGAAGATAGAATTTTTGTTCATGTATCAATTTATTTTAGGCTGGTGATACAGTGTAGTGGTTTTTACTCTCAGCAGCCTTTTAGTAGCTTTGCAATCTCTGAAGAAATGAGTTTCCATGGATACTAGCTTATTCCCCCATGTTCCTAATCAAAAGTGTCATATGATCCGTATGCATTTGCAAGTGTTTGTATTTCATACATGACTATTTGTAAAGCCCTCTTTTAGACACAGATTGCATTCAACAGAAGTGCAGAAACATGTTTTCCATCCTAGAAGCAAAACAAAGCAATTTCCTCAAGTGACAGAGGAAAACTGTATTATTATATTAAATGAGACCAATGAAACCTCCGGTATAAATGAAATCAAAATCTGTATCTAAGACTAAGCTTGGAAACTGTTCCTCCAGTACATTCTGATTGTTGTGGACTGAAAAGTGCTTGATTTTCTTCTGAGATCCTATCTGGTTTCCTCCAAGTACAATTACTGTACTTTGGATTTTAACATCAGAGAGCTGGTGTTGTAACCTATTTGTAACAGTAAATTGCCATTAAAAAAAAAGGCAACACACTCCCCCCATCCCCCCCAATAAACCCACAACAACTTAGGCCTCTAAGCATCAGTTCTTGCTGTTAAGTTTGTATTTTTTCTTTTGGATAGGGAAAAACCCACAGAATGTTTGAAAATGCTTTGTTAGGAATGGAAACAAAAAATAGCATGTTTTGTAATAGCAATTAATTAATATCTGTAGTTCTCCTATGATCAGAAATATGTGTTTTCATTAGAAAGTTTCAACTCACTAATGTGAAGGCTGCCACAGCAAGTTCTTTCTGACAAGAATGGGCAAAATTATTGATGACAAGGTCACCGCTGCTCCTTAGGGAAGTCAGCTGTCCGTTCTCAAACATCTCCATGTGTGTACCAGCGCAGGTTTTCGTGTGGCCGTGTGAAAAGCCAGATTGATAAATTGATCTGACTTAGAAACAAGTTTGGGAAAAAAACAGATTTTGCATGGTGTTTTTCAGGTCCATCACTTTGTGATCTGGTGTGTTACTGTGCAAGTTCCTGTGCTGCCTAGCAGTGTATCATGTCTAAAGGGAGAAAGAAGAGTTTGTGAGACTTAGGTGGAGAAAAGTCTGATACACTGCAAAATTCTAATGAGGTGACTATTGAAGTCTATATAGCAGCCTTCAGAAATAAAAGGCGTCACACTGCACTTGAAAAAAAGCTGTTGTTTGCAAGCTAAAAAAAAGACATGCTGTTATATTTGCAGATTCTAAATTTAAGAACAGAAACTGAAAGCATATAGTCTCTCTCTGCATAGATAACATTACATGATAAGAAGACACTATCTACAATTATACAGACATCAATTGTTTGAACTGATATTTTCTCACATTTTAAAGGTCTTTTGTTTGTCAGTTCTTCCCTCTTACACAAAAGCTGTCACTGTAGCTTCATTATTTATACATATTTTTTTTTCTCAGTTCTTTGTCTGTAATTACTTTTTGGCAAGCATGCCACTACAGGTAGAAATATATCAAACATGCATATGGGCAGAGTCCTTTGTGACTTGCAAATATAAGTACTGTAATATTAACACATTTTTTGAATGTAAGATCTGTTAAGGAATGATCTTTACAAACACACAAATTTCTTTCTTTTTTAAACATCTCTATTTCCTTCATGTTGTCTGTTCATCAGTCAGAGCAGAATAATAGTCCTCTCAGCTTCAGTGGATTATTTCCAAGCTTTTATTGGAAAGTGAATGCTCTTTGCTGAAATGTGAAGCCTGCTAAGGCTTCATGTAGTAAGACTGTTCTGTTCAGAATTTGCTGGTTGTCCATGCAAGTGAAAGAGCATATTGATCAGCACAGACACAGGGGGATGAAACTTCACCCTGAGAACAGAATGTAATGGGAAAGCTTCGATTTATTATTTTTTCTAGGGTGAAGAGGGAAAGAAACATAACTACATACATATAAAAAATCACTTGTTTATTTGAATCCAGTATGAATTTACTTGACTGCAAACTGTTTAGCAGTATTTGGTGGTTGTCTCCATTAGAGGAGAATATACATAATGTTGCCCTTCTTTCAAAAAACAGAAAGGTGCATGTATGTTGAACATGTAAGCAGAAAGCTTGTCTTCCTCGTGTATGTTTGGAAAATAGAAACTGTTGAAATTCCTGGATGAAATGGACAGCAGCAACTAAGTACGAAAAAATAAAGCTTCCTTCAATAGTATACAGTAAGGTAGCACTGGGCTTAATAACTATCCTTATTTGGTTTTTTTTCCATGCTAATCTTAAACTTCAGAGACTGTGTGAAAAATAAGAGAAACTCTACAGAACAATATATTGAAACTCCTTCAAACAACTATTTTTTTATCTGGTCTCCAAACTGTGATGACTCTCACTTTTTTCTGTGTGTGGCATGCCTAGTGTCCTGGTTTGAGACAAATCCAGAGGAGTGTCCGAAATGAACATCCTCTGATAGAAGGCAGGTTTCAGCCGCCCCTCCCCCACCAGGTTCGGGAAAAAAATTCCTCGGAGGAAAGTGAAAAAAAAAAAGTTATTTATTCAACAAGCAGGGGGCACGCAGGCACCAAAAAAAGAAGAATGAATAATGTTAGATAATAATACCTCTTGCTATGAAGAAAACCTGGGTACTTTCAGAGTTCTTTATAGGTGATGGCTCTGCTCTCTCTGGAGCTGGGTTGCAGCTTGGGCCTCCCCAGGCCAGGGTGTAAGGCTTCCTGGTGATGTTCTGGTGTTGCTGAACAGTCCAGAAGAGAAGAAGAAGATGCCAAAGTCCCAGGAAACTCCTTGCTTCAGCTAATGAACAAGAAGCTAGCTAAAAAACCAAGAGAATGCAACCCTCTTCCCTGCTGCAGAGAGCCAAGAGCTGAGGAGAAGAGTGAGCAAGTTATCTGTGTTTTTGAACACAGCTGCTGAAGAATTCCACTGCCTTCCCCCCGCTCTCTCTCAGGTATGCCTTAAAGACACAGAAAGGCACAGGACTCATGTCTGGGCACAGAGCAGGCGATAGGGGATACAGCATCATGAAGTCACCCCAAGACATCTAGGGAAGATTAACAAGTTTATTTCAAATGCTATTTTCAGAACTCTCTAAGAAACTATAGAACTTGCAAAAATACCCAATGAATGGAAAGGCATGGGTATACTAAATATATTTCTGTAGTCTAGGAAATTTTGAAAATTCATAGTTTTTTAATCTGAACAGAAAGATCTTTTAGTCTCAAGATTTTTCTCAAATATCATATTTGAACTCAGGTGTTAATCTATAGCTTCATAACAGAAGAAAAAAGAATTGACATCAAAATGCTCAGACAATGGGGACAATGGATAGAAAGTCAATAGAGTATTTGGTTTTGTTTTTATTTTTCTTAGGCATAAACTTTTATTGTACAATTCCCATTTTGTATTCCATGGATACTTCTGGTAGCTGAAAATACCACAGAAATCTTCTTTATTTCAATCAGTAATGGCTGCTGAACCTTGGCTTTCCGTAAGTAAGTATTCTACAGTGTTTTTGAAAGATCACATCAGATTATCTTGTCTTCATTGTTTCTCTATCAAGTTTACTTCTTACATCAGCTTTAGACTTAGTCAATGGCACTGGCTTCACATAATTTCCCTTTTTGCCCATCACACGGGTTTGAAACCTTCCAGGCAGGAGTCATTTCTACAGGGGAACATATTTTGCTCTTGTCAGGTTTAAATTGCTGAAGTTTCAAGCAGAGCTCTGGAGAAGACTGATCATTCACTCTAGTTCTCAATTTTTCTCTGGAATTCTAGACCTGAGTGAAAAACTCCCAGTCATGCCTAATAATGTCAAAGACATAACACACAAAGTGAATTGTCATTAGGGCAGCAGCCTGAACCCAACTGTAGCAAAGTACAAAGGGCATGTATGATTTAATATATATGGAATTTTTTTCACTGAACTATAAATCTCAGTCTTATTGTAGTTGCTTGGGGGAATTCTTGAGACTTGAAAAAAAATGCCTATCCTTAGCCAAATACTAGAAGTTGCTCAGCTGAGGTGATGGAAAGCTGCTGCTTGACTTGTAGGATCTGTACCAACGTGTTATTGTACTAGAATATATAATCTCCCTATGTTTTCATTGAGAAGGCAAGGCAAGGAGCTTCTTTTGCGCTGAATAAAGAGAAGGAAAGGAACTAGGTGGATATCAGAACCCTTTCCAATTCTGTAATTCTTCAGGTAATCAAATGCTTTTGTACTTACTTTCTCTACAGTGAAGTTTTTAGAGGAAATTTTTTGTCATTGATAAAGAATGAAATATGTTTTCATTACCAAAACAAATGTTTTAGTTAAGTTACTTGTTAAGCAACTGGAAAGATTTAGTCTCTTGTAACTCCTGCAAGGGAACCTTGATCAGAGGATAAAGGACAAAATTTGCATAAATAATCAAAATTTTAAAAAAAACAAAGGAACCCTCACTATTGATTCTCTCATGTAAGCATGGAACACTGCCATTTCTCTGAGAGGAAAAGGTGGAAGGACTATTAAAAAAAAAAAGAAAGAAAAAGAGGAGAGGGATTATCTGAAAGCTAAGTGCATAATTAATGTTTGATAAGTCTACGCTGAACTCTTTCTATGGCAGATAATGTTAGAAATGGAGGTTAACAAAGTTGAATCAAGAAGATTTAATCTCTCTTTCCATCCTTGCATACTCAAATCAGGACTGAACGGTGTCAATAGAAATACAAATATTTTTTTCTTAAATGCTGAGGGGTTTAAGAATATCAGGTGTTTCTAAGCACAGTCTCTGCTTCATTCCCTGCAGAACAAGCCAGTCATTTGTTTCTGAAAGGGATGTCATAGGAGCTTTTCCTCAGCTAAGGCCTGCTAAGTCTATTAAGACTCAGCAGTTTTTTGAGAAGAGTGATTATTATGTGGGTGTATTTAATAAACAGTGGGAATATAAACTGTCAGATTTCATTAGCTGATCAGTATTCTATTTCGATTAGTATTCTTATGGATCACTTGTGAAAGAGAAAAAAATGTGTTGCATATTGTTGCTGATACTATGTTGGAATCACTTCCCTTTAAAACAAGACAATGGAAAGTGTTGCACTCAAAAGGTATAGAAAAGTGGAAGTCTTAGGTAAGGAACCACTACTCCTGTTCCGGACTTCCTCATCTGAGTCAAGTCAGGTTTTACTGTATTTAAGGACTTAACTCCCAGTAAGATCAAATTAAATCAAACACCTTTGAAAAAATCCTTTTCCTAATCCTGAGCTTATTCCATCTTCTTATCACTAAGGGATAAGCATTATGGAGTGAAAATTTTATGAGGAGAGGAACATATTTAAATTGGTGCTCGAATGCAAAGAGATCAATTGCTCTTCATAGCTTACAAAAACAGGCGATACTTAGCAAAAATTTTTGACACAAGCTGTGACATAAACAAGAATGTAAATGATTTTATCACTTGGAATATGTGTGAAAGACAGTGATATTTTTTCTCTGCATCTCAAAGTATTAGTCTGCCACAAGATTCAAAGCCAGTTTTAGAGATTGATAACGAAAAGCTGTATCTCACTAACTACTGAATAGATTATTTTATTAGCATAGATAAAAATCATCTTTTCAAAAAGCCAGTTTCATAACCAAGGAAGAGGACTGCTACACCCAATGCTAGTGAGAGAGAAGTTTTACTTGCAACCTTTCTAAGAGGGAAACTGTCAATACTTTGCTTTAGAAGATTCTGAAGCAGAGAGACAGGAAGAACTGCTGCTTCTGGAACACAGGTTAGCAGCTGATACCATGATTCATAAAATGTAGCTCTGGTGTAGTTTCTGTAACGAGGTTTTTGCCTGTAGATGTGAGATTATTCTTTTAAAATGTTTGTGGCTGAGATCTTAGGTAATACCTACAATTTAAGTTATGTTGTTCAACTCTCCTTTTTGCCCTGTATGCTTTTCTAGTTACTAATAGCAGTTCCATACTAGTGGCTCATCTTCTCAACATAGTTTTCTGTTGGTTTATTCTCAGTTCTTACAAAGGACAATATTTTAGCATCTGTGTGCCTTCTGTGGAATAGGAAACAGATCTACAGGCAAAACAGTTGCACACATAGCAACTCCATTTCTAGATCCTGTGTTAATTTAAGGAAAGAAGATTGAAGGAACACAGCTGTAAAATGACCTTTAACTTTTCATGTATTGCATTAATTTACCATGGTGGATTTGTCTTTGTAATTTTTTTTCCCAGTGTTTGAACTCTATGCATTCTCTTATCTAATGACTACTATAAAGTACTTAGGTAGCTACTAGGTCACTGAATAAAGGGCAGAAAATGTTCAGATGACTGCCCATCATTGTTTTGCTCCTGTGGTATTGAAATCCACAGGATATTTTATCCAACACCATACTGGTTAAGAATACACAGAAGTTAGGGAAATAGCATTGGTTATAAATTGATTAAAGAAGGAAATCCCATTGGAAGATGAAAAGTCTCTCTGTGGTGTTTTTAACTTAAAGCTGTTTCTCCCCATGTGAGTTTCTGATTATCCTAGGGGGAAAGAAACTCCATATGTCTTTTAAAATTAATTGGCTCGATGATTTTACTCAGTGATCACTTTAAGCCAAGACCATGCTTTTCTTTACACTGAATTCATAAATAATTCTGGTAAATCCACAGGCTATCTCTCTCCATTGTCCCCTCACTTTTCTACTAGTTAAAACTCTATGTTGCTGATTGTAGTTTAAGTCACAATACAAGAGACAATAAAGTATGTATGTGTGCAGTGTTTGCTTATATATGCACATTCTAAAAATAGCCTGTAAAGTAGTGATGGTCAGTTGTCTTGTGCCTCTTATTATGAAGTTGGCAAAGTCATCAGTCACCAAGAATTTTGCCAAGGGTCCAGGTGAAATAAACCTTACAGTTATTAAAATCACCTCAGTTTTTAATGTTGGCATTTGCATTGTTCTTCTCAAAGTACTCATACATTAATTTATATCTGGGAAGAGATTGAATGGAAATATCTTGAGGTTTTAAAAAAAAATCTTTGTTAATGTACTAATTAAAAAAATTAGTTATGCAAATAAAACATAGAAGCCTTAAAGATAATAAAAAAATACTGGTTTAGTAGCTTTGCTGTAGGTTAGTAAAATAATAGCCTGTGAAAACACTCAGACTTGTTTTATGATGGATAAAATAAAGAGGTGGAGGCAACTGAGAATTTAATGAATACACATCTATACTTAAATGAACAAAAGCATTCAGATAACATTATTTCCTTGAGCTATTTCCTTAATACCATCCCTCCATCCCTCCTGGTTTGACTGATTTATTGTCAGAACAACCCTAAGAACAGTTTTGCTTGGAATTCTGGCCAAATTACAATCTGATAAAACCCCTGAATGAACTTGAGAGCTGCCTTGGATCCTGATGTGACATTGTGCTGCAGTTCACTTGGCACACTGCTTGCACTGATTTTCAGGAGGAAGTCTAGCAGCTGACATGCATCTACATTTTTGGTGGGGAACATTTTCTAGAAGCAATGTTTCTCTTGAGAAATATTCACACTTTGTTAGTGGTGGATTTGTTTTTCATTTATATCATTAAATAAGGCGTTAAAACCAGCGTGAGATTTTCACTGACAAGTGTGTTTCTTCTGACAAGAGAACTGTTTCATAGCTTACTTTATCTCCTATATCACCTCTGTGTGAGTGGAATTTCTTTACCAGCTAGAAGAAATAAAACAAACGTACTGGTTAAAACATACTGTGCAGGTAACAGCATACTAAAATAATGTTGCAAGAACATTAATGCTGTGCAGAGGAAGTGTTATCACACAATTCATTTTGATATTAGTGTGTCTGCTACAGAGATGTTGCATACCTACAGAAGTGCTAATACCGCCTGAAGCCAAATGGATATTTTAAGTGGCTGTCAGATCAATATATTGAACTGCTCAATTAGATGACCTCATCAGCCCAGTAAGGACAAAATTAAAGTGTCACTGCAGGTGACTATATCTCCTTCAACAATAGGAGCAGAATGTCACTGTTGTTAAGAGTCTTTGCAAATATTTATAACCCATAATCCTGTATTACCTGAGTCAGATCTTGCCACTGTGGTTAAAACAGTTAACATGTATGTTCTTGCTAGTATTCAAGTTGTGCTTACACTATTTTGAAAGGTCCTTTCAATTCAGTGTGTTTGAGCAATCTCTGCCCTCAGCTCTGTCTCACAGATTTTGGTCAGAAGATGAGTTTGGGGAAATTTCTCAGCATAATTTACTCTTAGCCAAAAATCTACAAACTTGTCTTTGCTTTACCTGCCACACCCAAATGCAAATATTTCTTTTTTATTATACCCTTTTCCTGTTGCACTGAAATTTGGGCCTAATCAGTGGATGTACAGAGTTGCTGGTGCCGTCAGATTTTTGACAACACTTCTCTGACAGTTATAGATTCATCAGATTATTTCAAGTTGTTTAAATTTTAAAAGTGAGAATTTTAAAGTAAAGTTAGTATTGTTACACCAATTATTAAGATCATGTGCCCCCACCTGTTGCCAGTTAGTGTGTTTTAAAGTAAAATCAAAAGACTGAAGAGTCAGGTAAAACTGGATTTTACTATTGTTTTGCAGGTAGCACTGCAAAATAAAATAATTGAAAATCTTAAAGTTAGTATTTTAGGGAGATGAAAGACAGAAGATGGACTCTGATAATAAACACTTCTGTGTGAGAAAAATTGTATAGGAGAATTATGTACCGAAATATTTTTTTATATTCTTTATCATTTTGCTATGCGCTCTATTTTGACATACTGTATACAATACATAATGTTTTTACATATATGAAAATAAATAACATATATTTTGTGTATAGTAAAATAGAATAGCATTTTACATACTTAAATAATTTTTATACTTTTCTATGATACTTTAATATATTTTTCTCAGTTTCTAAAATTATAAGCACCAGGAAGCAATTCTTACTTATTGCATGAATCCTATACAAACTTCAAAAAGTGGAATAGTAAATTATCTGTAAACAAATTTGTCATATGAAATGCAGTGTTCTTATGGTTGATTTAAATTATTTTTATTGTGTATTATTTAATACAAATTTGTATTTGTATCATGCATATTAATTTTAAGTATTTTAATGATAGTAAAAGCATTAGTAAGAGCTGCTAATATTGAGGGTAGCAGAAGCTATCTGCAAGTAGTTGTGTGTAAAGATTTTATTCTGTACCTTATTCTCGGAAGAAAGTTGTTGAAAATATCTTTTGGCTTATTTTTGTATTGCTTACAGATCAAAAGCAGGTCTAAATAAACTCTTTAAGAAGAGTGAATGAAAAGTAAAGGAGAACTGCACAATGATTTCTCAAAAGACTTGTAAATAGTTAGTACTTAAGATACATCAGTTTTAGCCTGGATTTCAGATTAGAGTCTCCAGGAACAGCTACAGGAGTGTGAGCAGGAAAACAGAAGTGTAATTATGATATAGTTTTAAGCCTCCCAGAAGGAGGATCAGCTTGTAGTTCAGGATTGGCTTGGTAGACAGAGATTTATTCCCAGCTTTGCCTTAAACTTGTTATGTAATCTAAAATGTTCTGTGGGGGACAGCTTTTTATCAGTGGAGTTTATTGTATATGAATACTCAACATTGGAGACACTCAAAACTAAAATTCATTTAAAATACTGGCCTTTGCCTGTTAATTTCCTGTTTAAAATAATCCTGTGTTAAAAGAAGTTTCTAGATATCACAGAAATGCAAATCCTGTATGTTGGGGTGCCTCGGACCACTCGGGGTCCGCCCACTGTCCATCACGGCATGCCTGCCCAATGGGCAGACGACTCGGAGAGCGAGGACCAGTCCGTGGGCGAGACCCGGTTCTGAGCCCGTACCACTTCTCCAGAAAGTTCTGATAAGTTCCGTTGTTAATAGGTTTGTTCTGTAAATTCCCTCCTCTGTAACCTGGCCATTGGTTCTGTGTCCCTGGGACTCCGCTCTGGGCTTGCTTTCTATTGGTTATTTGTTCGGTGCCACCCCTGTAGAAAATCTCGGCGCCTCTGGGTTTCGTTGGCCAGTTCCTCCCCTCCGCTTTCGGGGCAAATAAACCTTTGGAAGACATCACGGACTGGTCCTCTCCTTTGCCTGGTTCGCCCCCGGAATTCCTGAGAGGCTGAGACCACCTGGTCCCCTCACTTTGGGTACGCCTGCTGATACCAAGCCAGTGCAGCCTGTTCCAAGCGGCCGCCGGGATGTGACACTTTTCAGTGCCACTGCGGGAAGGTCACTGTTGCCTCTGGGGCAGGGACGAGTACCCCCCGAGGCCGACCCATCTCCCAGGGCAGTGACTCCTGTATTTATTCTTTTTGATTGAACATCATATTTAACCAAAATGTAGGGGTTTGAATTCTGAAAACACTGCTACCCAAGGTTTGTTTTTCTTTCAGGATTCATTTTCCATCCTTTTCATCATTTGATGAGTTACCTTACCATACCTCTTTTTCCTTCTGACCTAATTTCTTTTAAAGCAGTGAATTTTGTCCAAGATTTCAGATTTTCTGGGCCAAGCTGGAGGAGGGGCTCTGAACAATCTAAAAATCTTTGTGCCCCTTCACTCTTCATGCACAGCCATCCTTTAACACTTAAAGAGGCCCTAAAAAGTTTGAAAAGCATCAAATTTTATTGTTTCCCTTGTGCAGATGTTTTGCATTTAAGTAGTAAATTGTGTATTTTTTCTAGATGGATCAGATGTATTGCACAGCTGTGTGTGAATGTGTAACATCTAAAACTAGATCTGGGACTTAACCCCAAATGTTGGATGCAAACTTTATACTGTTTGTCAACACATTGTGAAACCTACTGCAACTGTGGGTATCAAATCACCAGTCCTGAGTCTTTGTACCGAGCATCTAAAAAACTGCCCACATGCCAGAGTAGTCAAGCCTGGGCAGGCAGAATGAAAGGGAAGTCTCGCATAAAGTAACAGTAGCAAGTTGCAAACCCCTGGGTCTTGCTTCAGCTGTTTACATAGATGAAATTTACTTTTTCATATAGAAGAGTTAAAGAGAACTTTGAGGAAATAAAAATAATCTGGACTTTGTGGAGAATGGAACTTTATGAAAGTGCCCAGAGGAGGCCAACAAGTTGACCAGAGAGATGGAGCAGCTTTCCTAAGAGAAAAGGCTAAGAGAATTGGTATTGTTCAGACTGGAATGGAAAAGGCTTTACAGTGGCCTAATTGCAGCTTTCCAATAGCTGAAGGGAGCCTACAGGAAAGATGGAGAGAGACTATTTACAAGGGCATGGTCAGGACAAGGGATAATGGCAATAAATTGAAAGACAGTAGGTTTAGATGAGATACTAGAAAAAAATTCTTTACTGTGAATGTGGTGAGGCACTAGAACAGGTTGGCTGGAGAATCTGGAGATGTCCCATCCCTGTCAGTGTTCAAGGCCAGGCTGGATGGAGCTTTGAGCAATCTGGTCTAGTGGAAGGTGTCCCTGTCCGTGGC
Source organism: Lycocorax pyrrhopterus obiensis (assembly GCA_014706295.1). NCBI lineage: Eukaryota > Metazoa > Chordata > Aves > Passeriformes > Paradisaeidae > Lycocorax > Lycocorax pyrrhopterus. Next base: position 39,126,282 of record JACSVZ010000014.1, on the reverse strand, counting down.
AGTGGGTTTGGAACTAGAGGATCTTAAAGGTGCCTTCCAACCCAGGCCATTTTATGATTTTACGATATCTTGTGATAGATTCTGTTTTCCCTAGGGTACATTAACACATGTTACCTAGCATATTGTGCCAGTGGAAGTTAACACAATAGATCTAGCAACTTCCTTTGCAATATTAAAAGCCCTTGAGATACAGTTGGAGAAAAAAAAAAAAAGAGTAAGATGCGATTTCTTCCTTTTCCCTTCTCTGGAGTTCATTGGATAAAATGTCACTGCTGTGCCTCCCTGTCAGTGACAAAATCAAATAATCAGTTATCAGAAATTCACTGACTTGTCCGTAAATAGCAGGCAGAATACCACAATGTTTGTGTCACAGCTGCATGCCACTCAAAAGCCCATTCAATGGAACAGAGCAGGGTTTGTTCTAAGCCTCAGCTGGAGAAATTCTGTTACTGCAGTGGGAGAGCACCCCTTTGAATTTGGGAAGCTCATCTGTGCAGGCATCTTGATATTATTTTGTAGCCTTCTTCTCTGAAGGCCAAAGCTTCATTAAACCTTTTTAGTTCATTACTGGTGGAACTCCTCAATGACAAGTCTTGCAAACTGGAGGATGTTTCATTTTACTTTGATAGAAGGTGTATTTTTGTAAATTGAAGCAGACAGCAATAGGATCTTTGAAACAAGAACATAACCAGTATGTGTTGTGTGCGTCCCCTGATATGAGACCGTGAGCTGTCTTTTCCCCTGGTGGGTGACCAGGTAAAAACCAACATTTTGTTAAAGTATAGATTAATCTTCTTAAGGAGTCAAAATGGTATAGCTAACACAGCTGGTAATTGTCTGTGAAGTATGTGTTCTTGTTTATAAGTGTGGTTATTTCATAGAAACAAAATGTGGACCAGAATATTAAAAAAGAATCCATTTTTCTTATATCTGAAGGTTGTTACTCTTAGCACAATCTATTTAGATACTATCCATAATACTCTCCAAAAAACCAAAATAACACGTGAGCAAATGAAGTAGTTTCTGCAGATGTCAAGGAACTCAGTCATTTATTTTCTCCACCACACCTTGTAATTTCCATGATTAACTTTTCTGCACTTTTCTGAAGGATGTGAAATAAAGGTGTAAGTGAGAAAATTTACTGCAGTTTGCCAAATTTTATACTTCGTACATTAGTTGGGATTTATTTTCCAATTACATTGAAAACACATTTATCTTCCGGTTTGATGACTAACACAAAAAAAGAAAAGAAAGTCCATATGAAAGAAAATGTAGCTCTAATGTCATGATATATATGGGTTACTTTTTCAAGATTTCATTTCTCAGGTAATTCAAGATGGGCATGTGTAACTTAGATCATTATGTTTTTCTAACTTAATTTAAATAAGCAATTATTAGGTTTTCTGAACTATTCATGGCTCTTGTTTTCAGATAATTAACTGTCACACATAATTCAGATTCCTTTTATGCAAAATGTGTATGCTTAACCAGGAGTGCCTTAGGACATTTTCAAGATGAATACAAGCTTTTCATGCTTACATTTATCATTGATAAGTAAGTTAAGGAGGCTCATGGTGTGAATGAGAGAATTAGATATGTCTGTATAGGATCAGATAATACTGATATTTGTAACTAACAATAAAATAACCTTACTACAATCATTCATGCAGTACAAATATCCATAAGGCTAGATATTTTCAACAATATTTAACTAGAAATTCTTGGCAGGAATTGTCCTTAAGGAAAAAAAAGCAAAACAACACCAAATCTTTCAAATAATTCTCTCTTAGTTGCATACAGGTTTTGAGTGGTGCTTGAGGGAAACAGAGACAGTAATGAAGTTACAGATTTCGTTATGGTGACCGTTTGTCCCTTTAAGAAAAGAAAGTAAAAAATAGTTGAGTTCTCTTGCCTTGGGTCCTGAACCTCTCACTGACAGATGAGAAAGCTGAGGTTACTCAAAAATATGAGTCATTTAAGTGTAGGTGAAGCAGAAATAAGAAAATAGTTTCATATAACCATGGCACTGAAACATTTTTCATTTGTTCTGTAGTTTCCAGCAGGTGCAATTTGCCACTTCAGTTCTAAGCTGGTATAATTGAAATGGATAGAATCATACTCATAAAAGTAGCAATGGCTGTATTGTCAATTATATGCAGTCTTCTTAAAACTTCTTCAACTGTGAAAGTGATCTTTGACAAAACTGTGCTTATGTTGTCTATTTCATTTGAAAAGATGCTTGACAAAAAAGAAAACACTGAAATTAAAACATGATTTCTGTCTTCAGTGCCTGTTGAAAAAAAGTGAGGGAGGCTTTTCATTACTTCATGTCTTATGCAAAAGTATGCCAAGTAAGTTGGGTAGTGCTGGTAATTTGGCAGCTATGTGCTACCTGATACCCACTGTACCTGAATGATAGGATGGACATTTGAAATTCAAATTCAATCTTTAATTTGAGTGGATGTTAATGAATGTCTGGAATATTGATTTTATATATCATTAATGCATCTTTAAAAATTATTGAGGATAAAAAGTAGTGGAAAACTGATACAATTTTTAGAAGGCAACATAGATCACATGCATTTTTAGAAGACAAAACATGCAATTATTTGGTATTCAAGCATAAGATACACACAGCAGGTTGCCTTGTTTTGATAATTTTTTAGATTCTTTTGCTATTTCAATTAATATTATGTGAACTTTCGTGTTCAGCATCAGAAATAAACAACTAAACTGGGTAAAATTAAATGGACTATTGCACCCCACTTGGGTGAACTCCAAATTCCTTTATAGCTGTGGTTCTAAAGCCTTTGCACCCAGAACCTCAAAGGGAGGGCATTAGATTGGATGGCAGTGGTAGTCCCTGATGTGATAACAAAATGATATTTTGATAGATTGCTGCAGGAAATCAGTCCTATAGCCATGAGATAGGCCATGAGGTGCGTGGCTAAGACATCACTGTTGGCATGATGCCATGCTGAGGAGGTGATATGCTATCAGGTGGAGGCTGGATGACCTTTCTCATTGCAATCAACCAGGGAGAAGAGGGAGTGATGGTAAGGTGTAATGGTCCTGTTTGGTCCTTATGCAAGACCCACAGTCTGTAAATCTGTTACTCTTTATACACCTCTTTTACACACAAATTTGCTTTCCCCACCCCCTTTATGATGGCAATGACAGAATACTGGACTAGAGTCACATCTCCACTTCTCCCAAAAGTATAAATTGGCATCTAAAATTCTCAGTGGTAGAGAATGAGAATACAGCTACCTTCGAGACAAATTGATGGATTTACTTCTCTGTCCTCTGCAAAGCAGGGGTGAGTCTTTGGTAAGATTTGTACCTCCGACCATGCTGAAGTGTACCTGGTAACACGTGTACATAGCACTATACATTTATGTTTTGCAGCTCTAGTGAATTTATTACCAGCAATATAAAAGAATCTATAATCTGTTGCTCCAATAAACTACACTGCTGGTAAATCTGTGTTTGTGAAAGTTCTTATTGAACTCAACCAGACGTAGTGTTGAAATGGTTAACTGCAGTATTGGTGAATTTGTGATTGTGAATGAGACCAATCTAATGATGTAACCGACACTATTGTTGCACCTGGGAACGCAAACAGAATTACAGTGCTGAATTGGTTATAATCAGGAATTAAGCCTGGTCACATCCAGCCCCTTTGATTTCTGAGGGCCAGCTGGAAAGCAAGGTTTTGGAGGATTTATTCTGCCAAATTATGGTGCTCTTAACACAACAGTAGCCATATAGAATACTGCACTGAATCTTACATCCCAGATTCTAAAGTAAGGAGTACCGTGATTTTCATTGTCAACTTTCATACACAGTCTGTAGTCAGCTCCATAGTGCCAGTCATGGCAGCATGCAAATTACATGACTGTAGTACACTGGGCTGCTTTTCCAAGACAACATTCCTGTTTCCCTATAACTGCCTTTGAGACCATGCATTTCTGATAGATTATATTTCTAGATGTTACTTAGTGAGAGTGTCAGCACATTCTACTTTATTCTTGATCTAGGGCCATTGAATAATGATCGTGGAAAATGTTGCCTGATGAAAATTCATCTCTACACTGCAGCAGCTCATTAAGAGAATATATGTGCATGTAATGCTTTTGCATCTATGTGTTGTTAATATAAATCTAATTCTTACAATTTTACTGGTATACTGTAAGATTTCTTCAATTTGCTGGATTTTCTTCAGATGACAGCTACATCTTCCCTTTAACCTTCATTTGAAAGACAGAAAACGTGACAGGACAGTAAAAAAGACTTATTTTATAGGGCATACCGTTTGAGAAATTTGGAGACATCCATGCTGTAATCATAGATATTTTACTTGGCAAGAAATATTTGCAATTAACACAGTCTTGGCATGCATATGAACAGCAAAGTTAACCTATATGCCATCTAAAAGAAGTATGAGTCATTATCCATAGGTTTAAATTCCCTTTATGATGCTTCTAGTAGATAAGAAAGAAAATACCTAGAGGTAGTTGTGCGAAATAAAGGATTTTTTAGCGCTGTTGTGTTCAGAATGGAGAAGACAAGACTTCAGGGAGAATTCATTGCATCCTTCTAGTACCTAAACAGGGCTTATAAAAAGGAAGGAAAGGGACTTTTTATAGTGGGAGAGAGTGACAAGAAAACAGCGACAGTTTTAAACTGAAAAAGGGTGGGTTTAGAATAGGTGTTGGTAAGAAATTCTTTACTGTGAGAGTGGTGAGGCAGTGGAACAGGTTGCCCAGAGAAGTTGTGGATGTCCCATCCCTGGAAGTGTCCAAGGCCAGATTGGATGAAGCTCTAGTAACCAAGTCTAGTGGAAGGTGGCCCTGCCTGTGACAAGAGTGTTGATATGAGATGATCTTGAGGATCCCTTCCAACCCAATTCATTCTATGATATTATTACTTAATTTTTGCTACTAGAAGTGTGATAGTTGAAAACTGGAGAAAGAACAGAAGTGTATATGTGTAAAAGTAATAGTGATTGCCTGGTTGTTAATGATTGCACAGCATAATTTTGTACTGCAGATTGCATACACACTTCGAACTCCAAGCAGAAAATTGTACACTTATCTTCAAAACTGTATACCCTAGCCTAGAGGAAGCTTTTGTTTCATACGTGTGTATATATTTTGCCATTTAGAACATACAGCTAATTTCAGTGCTCTTGCACTTTCTCTGTCTGATTTTCTACTGAATAACATTTCCTGTCTGGGACAAGATGCATGACCACACTGGAAATATATTTCTGTACGTATTTATAAGTGTGGTTGGTATCAGGCAACATAAAGACAAGGAAAATGAATGTGTTCGTAAGTTAACTTCTATTTCTTCCTAGGACTTCTTGTCTTCTCTGACTTGATGTGCCTCTATTAGAGAAATAAGCTACTGTTGACTTGTTAAACTGATGGGTCAGTATCACAGCCTTCAAACTCACTGTCTTTTTCTTCTGATAAAAGCCTAGTGAGCTACATTGAGTTTTTTTTGTTCTCCTATCCCATCACAATACTCTGGAAATCAGGAATGAAAGAGTCATTTTACTTTTTGCCTCTTTACAATAAGACAAAAATGTTATCTCCCATTTCTTCAGGGAGAAGACAGTTCAATCTCTGTTTTGTGAAAAAAAAAACAAAACCAAAAAAGGAGCAAATGCAAGGTTAATGTTCTAACAGATGCATAATAAAGATAAAGGTGTGGAAAGAATTTTTCAGACAGTATCTACTGAGAGAAAAGACTTTGCTAGTTATATGCGCTGAAACTTGTTGCAGAAAGAAAATCGGCCCACTGATGTGAATCCCAGCTATGCCTGCTCCTGGTACTGATTTCATATGTGATGCTTGATAAGTGCATTAGGTCAAGGACACGGAGTACCCCTATTTTCTGCATTCTAAGTTCTTAAAATCAGGTCTATTCAAATGAGAGTTAGTTGAAAACCGAATCAGTAGAAATATGCTTATAGTCACTGTGGGGTTTTTAGCTGATCCTGTGCCTGGAGTTCAAAAGCACTGCTGGATACACGGAATACTTGCCTGAAGATGGTGTACACTATGCTTCATTGTGTTTATATGAAAATATTGGACAGTTGGGATCCACTGTACTGTAGGTGAATGAGTGTCCGGTATGGAGCCAAGGAAGTTGTGCTGCAGAGTACTTCTGTGAATTTAAGAAGTAACTGTAAGACAATAAGTTGTAGGAACATTTTAGTCTATATAATAGTTTAAGTATGATGCAATACTTAAAATAATTTTTAGAGGATGTAAAAAAATCCCATATAAATGCTATACAATATTACTAGAGTGTGCCAGGAGCTCACTGAAAATAATCTAGATAAATCTTTTCCTAAAATATCTGCATATAGTCTCTCATAGCTTTTCTTTGTTTTGAATGCATCACATGCATTGTTTGACCTATGCACTTAGTTCTGAGAAGTCCCTCTTTTTTTTTGTCCACACAAGATTTGTTAACTGTATTTGCTAGGTGAGTACAGGAAGATTCTTAGATATGTTCTTTTAATCATGTTTTAAGATAGAAATGTGAAAGAAATCGCAGCACCAAATTTTCATCCCTCTCTCTTAAATTCTTAAGTTGAAGAGACATTCTAAAATGGATAAGAAATTTAAGACCTATTGGCATGTATTCTACAATGGAAAAAAATATATTTGTACTCACTACAATATTTTCCGCTCTAAACAGAATGGAGACAAACAGCCTCCTGAAGTGGAAATATCAGGGGTTTTATGAGCTAATTGCATACTGAAGGTCAGATTTGTGTCAAAATTTCTATAGGCATTGTACATGGCTTTCAGGGTCACATACGTATTTATATTTAAAACTACCTTGAAGAACATTGAGAGAAGAAAGAAAATAAGATAATTAGACTGCAAAATTCCTGTCAATATCTTTGAAGCAGAGCCTGGGTAAGATGAAATGGACAAGTTATTACTTTCGTTTCGAGTGGTGGTGAAGGGGTACTTGCTGTCTCTCCAATATTTTAATATGAAGAGCAGTAGTATGAAACTGTTTTCTTTCTTGCAGAGGTTTCTGTGTGACAGAAGTAGTTTTTGAGTGAGGAGCTCTTACAGAACCACAGTAGAAATGGTATTAAAATTGTATGGAAGCCAGGAATCTGATTAGATGCACTTTTAAAGAACCATAGAAATTTATTTTTGGATGACACACATCACTTATCAGTCACCTTTTTGAGAATTATATTCATTCTGTGGGATGAAATGTGTAGTCTATATACTGAACTCTTCACACTGCATCTGAGACTGCTTGCAAGTGAACCAGACATAGCTTTGCTCAGAGATTTTTTTGTAACCTGGGTAAAACTTTCTCTTTCCACAGTATTTGAACAGATTTTTTTAAAATGAAAACTCTCTGGTTTTGACCATATTACAAATGGACATAATATTTTAAAAAAATCCAGTATACCAAGTAGCAATAAGTTACCTGATTATTGTAGGAAGCAGGGGCTTTTTATTCTTATTTTCCATTTTGAATAAAAAAGTGAATTTGGAGTTAACTTGCATACTATTCCATTGTATCATTATTATGATTCTTCATACAGATCTTTGCTGGAAATAATGTTTTTTGGAACGACCTAAATAGATATGTACTGATCACCTCTGTCCTGTACCAAAATTATATAATATAAGTTAATTAGTGAATTTGGCAATAACTTCTTCAATTAAGAGGAAATAGATATATAATAAACATGCTATGAGCACATTTGAAAAAAAACCTTCAAGTCTAACTTCTTCTGTAGTTGGAAATTTTGAAGTTTGTCAGAAAATAGTATCAGGGTGACTAAATAAGTATTTTTTAAATCCTTTTGTAATATGATGTTTCTATTATTCTAAAAGGGAAATTGAATTGAACTTACCTTACTTGAAGGTAACTTGCACAACAAACTGGTTAGTTTCTGATCTTGTTTCAAAACATACACAACTTTGATTTTGTTTCAGAATTTTTCAAAAGTTTGAAAGGTCCCCCTCCTCTCTCCATCCCCTCCCCCTCCTCCCCTTTCCCTACTCTCCCTCTTCTTCCCCCTTCTTAAGAATATTGTCACAGAGGTGCTACCACTGCCACTGATGGCTCAGTTTTGGCCAGCAGTGGGTCTGTCTTGAAGTTGGCTGGTATTGGCTCTGTCAGACATGGGTGCAGCTTCTGGTATCTTCTCAAGAATCCACCCCCGTAGTCTCCCTGCTACCAAAGCTTTGCCGTGTAAACCAAATGCAAAGATGACAAACAGGACCCTGGGTAGAAGCACAGTTCTACAAAACAGAGTGAGAGGACAAGAAAAGAACGTGTTGCGCTTTCTCAGAGAAACTCCCTATGATTTGGGATTTGGCTAGGCCTAATTTTTTAGACGTATTAAAACATTAAATGGCAAATTTACTTTTTAATATCAAGGATTTTCCTACACATATTCGAACATATCTAAAGCAAGCGTTATTTCTGATGTAAATAATATAGCAATAAATTAATAAGAGTAAAATCCATTTTTCTCAGTTTTCTTTAGTCCCTTCAAAGTATCTCAGACAATTTTTAACTGCTACAAACCATAGCTTGAAAAAAACTTTTGCACAGAAAGACATCGTTCTGTCTTTATCTCTGAAAGCAATCTCAAAGGCTGATACAAAAGAGGTTTTGAACCAACTGCTATCTTAACAAGTGCATCAAACAGACTTATTTACTGTTTCCCTCTGTGCTTATAATTTGAAATTTGATTTTACATTTCTTCATGAAATAAGACTGCAATCACACGCTGTGCACCTTAAACAAAACTGCATTCAGAGTGAAGAAATCAAGTAAGCTATGTAGCTTCTTCAGAAAGAAAGCAGATAAAGGATGGAAGAGGAAGAACTGCTACAGTTTCCAAATCAAAGCAAAAATCAAGTGAGTAGCTATATTATTTCACTTCTACCATTAATGAGATATTAAGAGCTTCAAACCATCAGCATAACTTGGGGTGAGGCGGTTTCAATCACAATCTTTTCAGACCAAAAATTCTGCTGCCTTTCTGAACCAGTCTTTTACACCTCTTTTACTGAAAACTAGGTCTCCTGAGTGCAGCTGTTACCTGAGGCTGATAAAAAAGAGTGCAAAAGCCAAGCACCACCAGAGCAAGGCAAGTTCACAAGAATAATTTATCCATGTTCCAACAATTCCAAACCAAGAATTTACATTACTCCCTACTTAATAGGTACTTGCATTTAAGGTGACGTATTCCCATCAGTATGACTTACCTTCTTCCCCAATCAAATCAGGAATGCATCTATACTTCTGGAATACATACCAATTCATTCAGGGAAAGGTGCAATTCTGAAATTAGTTTCTTATTTCGGCCATTTAAAAGCCTTCTGCTTCAGTAATTAGTCTTAATTATATTCCAAGTGGACATCAAAACTCTTTTAAACAGCATTTGTTTGCATAAAATAAGTATGTGAACAGGGCTGGTATCCAGGCAATATCTTCCAGAGCTTGGTTATCCTTACAGTGATTTTTTCCCCATTACATCTAGTTGGAAACTCTTTTGTTTCAATTTATGACCATAGGCATTCATCTTCCCATTTTATATCTCAGTAAAAAATGATCTCCAGCTTTTTTGTAACCTCATCACAAGCATACAAAGACAGCTTTTAGGTTCATATAAGCATTTCCTTCTGTGAGACGTTCATGAGTCCATTCCCCTCAGGTTCTGTCCAGAGGGCACATACTACAACCTTAGACAATACTTGTTGCCCTTTGCTGAACTTAACCCAGCTTATCAATATCTTTCTTATATGCGGGATGGGGGAAGAGGTCCCATTGTATTCTACATAAGACTAATGAGTGTGGAATAAAGAAAAGTCCATCAGGTTCACCAGGTCATCTCAAACAGAGCTGCTTCCTAGCTAACCAGTTCTCAGTCTGTGCCATTGCATGGGATTAGACTGTCCCACAGACAAGAGTTTGCATTTGTCTTTGTTGAAGTCAATGAGTTTCTTGGTGACCTGTCCCTTGGCAGTATCTTTGCCTTTTAGATCTGTTGAATCTCAGTCTGGTGTTGTCTGCACACTTGAAAAGGGTTTGTTACAACTCCTCCTGTGAGTCAGTCATAAATATGTCAGACAGAACCCTAAGGTTTAATGTTGCAGAACAGAATGGGTTAAACATAAACAGCACGGCTGACTTGTTAAAAATGGTACAGCAGGAGCTATGAGAAAGATGCAGAAAGAAGGAATTGCAGAAATCACATCCCATTGCATAGAACAGAACACCCTGTTGAAGACTGCAGAACATCCTGCAGCAAGATGAGTGCGCAAAAGAAAAAGTGATATTATAGTTTGCTATGCATTAGATAGCACGTACACAGAACAAATGGAAATTGTTATGCAGAAGCTTCAACAGTATAAATATCTGTGCCTCTTTTCAATAAACATCCTTGCATCATCGATGCTTGGTCCGTGTCTGTTCAATTGCCATCAGTTTTACAATTGCAAATAGCCTTCAGCTACAGTCACTTAAAACAGTCACTTAAAATCTGCTCCTTGAGACTTATAACTCACCAAGTTTTTCACTAATCTAGCAGACCATTCCACTGAGGATGATGTCCATTCTTGAATAATAAGATGCTGTGAGAGATGGTGTCAAAATAAATTGCATCCAAATCTCCACAGAAGTCAATTAGGTTGTACAAAAATGTTCTGCCCTTGGTACATATATGTTAACTTGCATGTATCGTAGAATCACAGAATTTCTTGAGTAGGAAGTCACCCATAAGGATCATCAACTCCTCCTTGCTGAAGGATGACTACAGAAACTTTCATACTGTAAAGGTTTCACTTTGATTTTAAATATCTCAAATTTTTAATTGCTATAATACATAAGAATAATAGTATTGTGTTAAGAACTGTAAAGAAGAAAATGCGAAAGATGCTGCATATTGTATCTGCTGAATCTCCTATCAGCCAAAGTTTGGATTTCAGTTTTTGTCACTGGATTCCAACAGTCTTTTGCTTCATTTACTTTTGTTGCTAAGTAAGGTGATCTTCCTTTATAAGGATGATTCAAAATCATTTTTCTGTGGCCTGTTCTGATTTTGGCCTTGCCAGTTCATGGACTTATACTTAAACTAACACTAGCTTCTCACCCAGTAATTTTCTGTTCAAATCCTCCTTCATAGTACAGTGAAAGACTAGAGGTCAAAATCCTCTTCACTGTCCCTGTAATCACCTTCTCCAATATTTTCCAAAGGTGGAAAGGATAATGACCTGCAAATGCACCAGTTGCAAATCCAAGCCCAACTGCTGGTGTGGTTCTGGTCAGCTCTCAGTGCAGCATGGCTGGGTCCCAGACGGCTCCCACAGGGACACGGGTATACTTGGCACAGTATAGGCCGTCAGAGAAGGAGGCTGTGATTCCTTCCATGATGAAAGGGAGAAGGGGGTATGTAGTTGGTATGTTATCCACTGTCAGGATTATTTCAGTCAGCACACTCAGCACCCCACTCCTCCAAATTTGTATCATCTGGTCGTACCAACTTGAGTTTTCTCAAGAGTATCCAGACTCAGCTTTCTTCTACTGATATTTTCTCCTTCTGCCCTGTGCGCATGCTTGAGACATCCTTTAGCTCTTGTAAAATTGTATTTATTTATTTATTTCTAAAGAAATATGTTTGGGGGGGCGTTTTTGTGGTTTTGTTTTGGTTCGTTGATTTGGTTGGTTTTGGGGTTTTTTTGTTTGGGGTTTTGTGGATGCTGGGTTTGAGTTTTGTTCATTAAACACATTATTATCAAGGATTTTTATTTTGCTTTGCTTTGTTCGTTCGAGCTGTTTTTAATCAATTTCTATTGTCAGGAGAGAAAGTACTGACATTGTTAAACAGATTTCATGGGACTATGAACTAGCCCATGTTTTCATTTTGCTAGTAATAGTGAATAGGTAAAACCACCTATTAGAATAAAACACACTGTTTAGGCAGCTCTTAATTTTCAACAAAACATCTTTAGAAAAGTAAACATGCATGCTTTCATTACCATGGTTGTAAGCTTTCAGTTTGAAACTATAATGAGAACCAATGTTTATAAGGTTCTTTTGTCCAACATGGAAACCTAAACTCCTTGTTTATAAGTAAATTCAAGAACCTCTCTGTTCCTTTCCCCCAACAACTTTATTTATCATTTGATACAAGGTTTCTCAGATTTTACACCTTCTATGGAAGTGTCACAGAGTAGCTCAAGGGAGGTGATTCTCCCTCACTTGCTCTCAGGAGACCCCACCTCCAGTTCTCTGTCCAGGTCTGGGGTCCTCAGCACGAGAAGGACATACACATGTTTGAGGTGGTCCAGAGGAGAGCCAAAAAAGTTTAGGGGGATGGAATGTGTCTCCTATGAGGAACGGCTGAGAGAGCTGGTTGTTCAATCTGGAGAAGAGAAGGCTCCAGGGAGACCTCCTTGTAGTCTTTCAATACTTAATGGGGCTTATAAGAAAAATGGCCACAGACTTTTTAGTAGGGACTACTGTGATAGGACAAAGGTCAATGGTTTTAAATTAAAAGAAAGTATATTTAGACTAAATACAATGAAAAAAAATTGTGATGGGGGTGTTGAAACTCTGGAACCAGTTTCTCAGGGAGGCAGTAAACACTTCCCATCCCTGTAAACACTCAAGGTCAGGTTGGACTGGGCACTGAACAACCTGATCTAGTTGAAGATGTCCCTGCCATTAGCAGGGTATTTGAACTAGATGACCTTTAAAGGTCTCTTCTAACCTAAACTCTTCTGATTCTATGACTTCTTCTCCTTTAGGAATCTATAGTTCTGTTGTGCTTCTTTATATATTTTGGGTCATACCAACAAGCCACTGATGCCTTCTTAGAACATACATTACTGTACGGGAAAAATCATCTTCACAAGGAGGCAAATGAAAAGAACAAGATGTAATCTGTGGGCTAATTTCATGCCTTCAAACAGATCTTTCTCCTAGAATTAATTTTCGCTGTTTAAGGATAGACGGTCCACATTGATCTCTGGATTTTTTTTGCTTTAATTGCATACTTATTCAGGATACAAATTCTCCTTTTAAAGACAGAGGAACCAATACACTGAATGACCATTAAAATAATACTAAATCTATTGGCTCTGTACCACAGATCAGTTCAATGCTTTTTCTGAGTCTCTGCTTAACCATGTAAAAGATACAGCAATATCTCTTTCAGAGAATATGATAACATAATGATTTATCTTTCTTCCTTCCCTTCTAGTTCTCCAAGAACACAGGCTAATATTGTGGTTTGCTACTGACCAGAAAAGGCCTTCCTTTTCTTTCAGATGCTCTCAACTTGCACTGATGGAGGCATTACAGTGGATATCAAAGGCAGAAGGTTTTACAAAGTTTTCTTGCCATAGGTGAAAAATCTTGCAACTGTTTTATTCATGAATTCTCAAGACCATAAGTTTAAAAACTAGAACAGCAGCAAAAAGAGACTATCTTGAAAAAGAGGAAGACTGAGCAAAGGTAAGACCCATATATCACTACTGTTTATGATCAAAATATGCTAAATGTTTTTGTTGAATTTTAATAGACTGAATTTTAAGATATCGAAGTCATTGCTTTTGTGAATAATTTATTTGAGAGGTTGTCAGTCTGCTTAGCAAAAATGCTTTTCTCTTTATAAGCTCAGAAAAAAACATTTTCAGAAGCCCCTTGTGCTAATTCTTGAGACCGTTATGGTCATAGGAAAAACAGATTATTGGTAAGGAAAGAGCATATATGAAGAAATTTGCAAGGTTTTTATTGCAATATTAGGCTTTGACACAAGATTCAGAAATATAAAATATCTATGACTGGTAATTGAGAAAAAAAAAGAAATTAAACATTAACCCAAAAGTTGCCATGAAATCTGTCCCTGAGGACAACCTTTTCCTGTTCTGCAAGTGCAGTAGAAAAACTGAGTGAAGAAGACTAAATCCATAAACTAGGGACTGGTTCTAAATTATTTTCTTGACTGAAAAAGTTTTCACATGTCATTATATTAAAAATGTGTTATTACAAAAGGAAAAAAAATGTGAAAAATCTACAAAATAAATTTCTAAAAAAATTAAAGAAGCTTTGAAATGTAGTACTTTAAAGGAATTGTTGTTCAAAAATATTTTACTTTAAAATTACTTCAAATACAAGAATGACAATTTTGAAAATATCAAAAGAAATGTGAATAATTGGCTCTTTTTCCAGGTGTTTCAGAATATCTTTTGATTTACCATATCATTATATTCTCACTAACAATTTCAATAGTAATGAACCAACGCACTTCTCATTTTAAAAGAAAGCTGAAACCTAACTGATAATTGTTGTTTTGTGTTCTAAAAGGATTTTCAGAGCATCAAGAAAGAGATTAAAAGAATCTGTGTTTCAGAAAATTTAACAAAACACAATCTTATTTTTAAATTTCAGGGAATAAAGTGTGGAAAAAAGAAAAATTAATTTTTTTTCTTACATAAGGCAATCATAGTATTTCCCTACTGTGTCCTTCTTGGTGCACTTAATTTTATCACCCGTAGCTGGCTCAAAATCTTACACCTAACTTTCAGATATAGAAAAGGTAGTGAAGCTGTAGATGTTCCTTGTCTATTGCTAGCTTTTCAATTAGATTTTTCCACTGGCTTTTAGCTTTTCAAATTGTAATTACTATGGGAATTGATAAGTTAATTCCCAATTGTGATTGGGATCCCAAATCTGTTTATGTTCTTTTCTCAGACTGAGTAAAAGAAGTTTTGGTCACAACTTCCATTGCATTTAAGCATTTATCTGTAGAAAATGGCTTGAGTCCTAGTAGAAAACTACAAACACACACCTCCCTTCACGTCCAGTAACTTCTCTATACTCTGTTATTTCTCTTTTTTTTTTTTTTGCCGGTTTTAGAGGCAAACACACACAGCTTACACCAAAAGATTTGAATGTTCCAAGCTAGGTACTGCAAAGAACTCTTAAGCTCCTGAAGCTCTCAAAAAGAAGGCCCACTGCTTTCTCATCAGTATTTTCACATTAATACCTTTTTAGTTGGAATATCTAAGCTGATTGCAAGTTTCATGTACGTTCACTCAACAGTAAAGCTGTCCTCGGAGAACTCTAAACCGAGCCATCCATTTCCAATACTAACCCATCTTCCTTTAGTTTTGTCTATTCCTCTCTTTGAGGCTGAATTGCAAAACAGATCACTGATGTGAGCAAAGTAAAAACTGCTCTTGGGAAAAGAAGGGATTGATTTAGAGGCTTGCTGCTCCTTTGCTCTTGAAGCACTGATGCCCCTCTACTGCCCTATCTCCCGTAAGGTTCTTTATATGAGTTCCCTTAAACAACACTGCTGCTTGTCTGACTGAAAGAAACTAATACGCTCCCTGACGTGACAGACAGTGAAGGCACGGGGTAAGGGAAAAATAGAACAAAGAGCATAATTTTTTTATCTGCTTAAAAACCAACAAGCTGATTCAGCTGTATAATACATGAGAAGAAGAACCTTGTTAAGTGTTAAGATGCATCAATTTGGGCATACCAGTTTGCATTTTATCGTGATCTAGAACAGCAAGCACAAACCTTTCTTCTTGCTATGTCTAGACCTTTCACTTTAGTATTAAGACCTCCTTACCAAGACCCTGTATGTTAAGGAATAAAGAGCAGGGTGATCTCCTCAAGAAAGCTGCCTTTGCGTTCCGAAGCAGTCTTTTGCACACACCGTTCACCTATTTTTAAATATCTTCTAGGAGATAAAATGTTATGTTTACATAAATGGAATTTTAGAGTTTTATGCTTTTTTTTTACACAATCTGTTGATATGCTTGGACAGAAGTATTGCCTACTGCTCACATGAAGCTTTTGTCAGTCAATGAAAATGTTTCAAGATAATCAATGGACAGAATTTGAACATCCAGATAAATTCCTGCAACACCTTCTGGACATCAGAAGGCATTTAGGCTTCCTCTTTACCAAGACAATTCTTATTTCATATAATATTTTTTTTTCTGTATTTCTTTCAACTCTTCACTGTAGTTGTCTTAATTGGTAGGGAATAAAAATTGTAATTTGTTTCAAGCTCATTTGAAGTTGGCAAACTAGCCTTGCAATACTTGCATAAATTAGAAAGACAGTCTGGTAAAAATGGACAGTTTAAAGTGACTAAGCAACTGAGGTTTCAATAGCAAGAAACCACATGAATAATCAATAGCAGTTCATGGTCAGTCTGATGCAGGGTTGTTTTGCCTCTTTCCTGTTGGCTTTTTTTACTACTAGTGTTAGTTAAAAGCAATAGTTTCACTATGCTTCAACTTCAATTGAGAAGACATCCAGATGTCCACAAGAATTGAAGGAAGCTGACATTTCTGTATCGTTACGCATGAATCATCTAGCATACTACCAAGACGACGTGTCTGCACACAAAAAAAGCAGCCATGACTAATAAATAGGTGAGTATACTTGCATGCAGTGCAATCTGTATGCTTAACCGAATTACAATTCTGCCATGACACTCTTCAGACTATTCTGTTGGTTTTAAGTACTTGTTGGGAACCGCTTCTCTGAAATTAAATGCAAAAGTATAACCAACTCATGACAATAGTCAATTGTCTTGAATTATTTTAAATTTTTCTTTGATGTGTAAACAAACAGAGAAAAAAAGCAGAAATACAGATCTTAAAAACAACCGTATAGTATTTTACTTGTTTCTCAAGTGTTCACTTGAATTTGAGCCTTAAACATTTATAATATACACTGCACTTTACTGTTTTTATGATCATAGTTATGACCTAGAAAACACATTCTGTTAAAAAGTGTGGTTTTGTCAAAAAAAGTCATTTCCATTTTTACTGTTTGAAGTGGGAAACAGGCAAAAAATCTTCAAAACATATTTCTGAAATGAATGTCACAAATAAAAAGTAAATATCAGTGGGGGAAGAAAAGATGAGGAAAGGAGGAGCAACTAATTTAAAGGCCATCAGCATTTTTTTAGATGTTAATTAAGACCATGACAAGAACATCAGATACTATAATTATGAAAAAGGCAAATACTTCAATGCTGCAAAGATTATCCCTTTAAAAATCGACACCTAATATTAATTACTTGAGGTCTGGAATATTTAGAGGGTGTAGAGGGTCATTACCCTATAAGAAAAAGTGGAATTTATCTAGTTTACATTCAGTATGGCGATTAATGATTTTCACTTATTTAAATACAATTTGTGTCTAATTTGTTTATTGGTAAATCCTATATAAATGTCTGCGAAACAAAGGCTTAAATCTGTATACAAAGTTAACATAACATTTTGATTCTTTGTTTGGCTTGCTAATACTTAAGATCATAGAAACATCACAGTACTTGTATTCAATTCACATTATTCACTTTGTGAAGACTCACCATTGCAAAGCATGGAACTTCACCTCCATTGAATGCAAAAGAGCATGGGTTAAGTTCAACCCATTACACATAGGGTTCTAAGCAGCAATTTAGAACATGCACAACCATGTACATGAGAAAACAGTGAGGGGGTTTTTTTTGACAGAAATTGCAGTTGTCAGAGAAGATATTATACACAAAAAATTTTTAAATTTTTTTTTCTAATTAATGATCTTGTTGGGTAGGGACCAAAGCTGTAACATTTGCGTATTCATAAGCAAGAGGGTAGATAAACACACCTACCAGAATAGTGAAGAATACTCCCCAGCCTTTTCCAAAGGGGAGAAACCTAAGTCCAGCTACCTTAAAGGCGTGTATAATAGTGCATATAATCTGGGCAACAAACAGGAAGAATGCTAAACTTCATACTAAACCCATGAGTTATGAATACCACAGAAATCATAAAAACTTGATAGGAAAGCTCACAACTGGAATGGCTACAAACACTTCCAGTAAAATAGGAAAGAAACAGGAGGTGGATTTGCAGTTTATGTAAAAGAGAGAAGGTATAGGCCCATTACTAAAAAGGCAGGGAAACGTCACTAATACTGCTGATGAGAGAGATTGTCAGTACCTTCTTTGCCTCTGTCTTTGCC
Organism: Lycocorax pyrrhopterus obiensis; assembly: GCA_014706295.1. Lineage (NCBI taxonomy): Eukaryota > Metazoa > Chordata > Aves > Passeriformes > Paradisaeidae > Lycocorax > Lycocorax pyrrhopterus. The sequence continues at coordinate 39,108,231 of JACSVZ010000014.1, read as the reverse complement.
AGTGCTATTGGACCCTAGATCACAGAAACAAGAGGCAATGATGCATACATTGACCCACTGGTAGTGGAAGACAGATAGAGCTGCGGTCTCTTGAGAGGACACAACCCACATCAATCTATGGACCCAGACAGAATCTACCACAAGGTGTCAAAGCAAGTGGCTGGTACTGTTTCAAGGCCACTGCCTATAACATTTGATAAGCTGTGAAGATCAAGGGATGTCCCTTATGACTGGAAGAAGGCAAATGCCACACCCATCTACAAAAAGGACTCAAAAGAGGACCAGGAAGTGACAGGCTCAGTAACCTAACTTCAATACCTGGGAAAGTAATGAAACAAGTCCTCCTATAAATTATTAGAAAACCAATAAAAAGACAATGGGGAAAAGCCAGTACGGGTTTAATAAAATCAAGTCATGCCAGACTAACCTGATCACTTCTCTTAACACAGGGAGAGCAGTGGATGTTACTTGCAAGGACTTCAGCAAAGCATTTAACACAATTTCCCACTGCTTTCTCCTGGAAAAACTTGCAAGATACCGATTGATTGGATGGTTGCAAAATGGATAGGAAACAAGCTAACAGAGCATAGTGTTCAAAAGCTTTTAATCAGATTGGCAACCTGCCCAGATCTGGCTCTCCCAGGATCTGACAGAGGACCCCATGCGTATTCAGTGCTTTCACATATGGCCTTGATGATGGGATGGAAAGCACTTTTGCCAAGTTTTGGATGACCTGAAACTGGGTGGTTATGTAGACAAGTGCCTCAGTGGGATGGAAGAGAGAATACATAGGTGTCCTGGGTAACCCTCCTCCACCAAAAAAAAAGTGTGTTGTATTCCATATCTATCTAACCTGAGAAGCTGCATTTCACAATCCACAACTGTTTCAGAATGTATTTCTCAATACCTGTCTGCAGCAGGAACTGCCACCACCAGACGTGCAGAGGTTCACCACTGCCCCAGCATGGATGCTAAAAAGCTTTAGCAGAGAAGCCTTCAGCTCTCAGCAGCAGTTCATGAGAGCTCTGTTTTTCTCATGCTAAACTATGCAAAACGTGATAAGGTTTTTGTAAACCGAATCTGCTATCTTGCACTTGCAAATATAATTAGAATTGTTATGATTTCGACTAGGGAAATGAACGATGTGAGAATTGACCAATCACTCTGGTAGGTAGTTAGCTAGAGGTCCAATAACCCCTTGCCATTTAGGTAAACACTAAAGGAACTAAACACATAAAAACCCGTCCTTTGTTAATTAAATAATTCCATTCCATTCCATTCTCTTGACTGCATTCCTGTCTCCGAGTCTTTCTTACTCTCCGGCTGGCAACAGCAACACGCCAGCTCCTGAGTTCTCTAGTTCCCAAGTTCTCCAGTTCCCGAGTTCTCCAGGCACAAGAATTCTCCAGCCACCATTGCTGACAGAGATGCCACTGCTGGGAGAGAGAGGGACCCTGTGAGGTTGTGTGAAGCAAAAAGCACAGGGGAGGCATTTGACAGGTTTTGGACTCCAGGATTCTTTTTTTTTTTTTGTCCTTGTTCCCTGTTGTTGTTTGAGGGAAAGGGGAGATTTTGCAATAGCAGCAGTTTGATTGCTACATTGTTTTTCTCTTTTTGTTGTCTCTCACCATGTGTGGTCAGGAGAGGGGGGCTTGCTTGCCATTTTGCCTTTGTCTCTCAGACTGTGTGGTCATCTATGGGGGTGCCATCTTGGGGGAGGGCCTTCTCCACCATTTTGTTTTCCTTTGTTCCTGGAGAGTCCATGAGAATTCAGCACCTTTATATCAAGTGAATATTACTGTAATTTTTGCTTGTTGCTGTTTCATTTTTTAGTAAACTTATTTTTTCTTTTATATCTTCTCACATTCATCTCTCCTTGTTGGTGAAAACGGAATGGTTAAAACTAAATGGGAGGTAATTAATTTTCAAGTGTCCACCCATTAAATTGCCTTAAACCAAAACAGAAGGGTAGGAGTGAGAAGAGAGATAAAGGTAGTTTAATGGTATAGAAAAAAAATAATGGTAATAATTATGATAAAATAACTAAAATATACAAAACAATTGATGCACAGTGCACTTGTTCACCACTCATTAACAGATGTCCAGCCAGTGCCCCTCAGTTTTTATAGTATGCATGATGTTCTATGGCATGGAGTATGCCTGTGGCCAGCGCACGTCAGCTGTCCTGTCTCTGTCTCCTCCCAGCTTCTTGTGGCCCTTCAGCCTTCTCACTGGCAGGGCATGAGAAGCTGAAGAGTCCTTGACTTACACAGGATAAGTCCTACTTAGCAACAACCAAAATACCAGTATGTCATCATCATTATTTTCATACTAAATCCAAAATAACTTCATGATACCAGTTAGGAAGAAGAAAAACTCTATCCTAGCAAAGACCAGAACAATCAGAAGGGACGATATTTTACAGAGGTGTGGGAGGTCCCTCCCTGGACATTGCCGCCCCGCCTCCTACTCCGGCTCCACCTCTTATGTGGAAAGCTCCTCCACAGGGGAGGACTCGGCGGGCGGGACCAGGGTGTAAGGATGTGCCCAGGGCTTTAGGCCTGCCTACCCTTCTGGAAGTTTCTGCGATGTTCGGTGTTCTATTGGTTCATTCTTGTTGTACCCTTCACCCAAACGTTTTGATTGGATCCCAGACCTTCGTCCCCTCCTCTTGCCTGTTTCCCCATTGGTTGTATCCCTTGACCCCGCCCAGTTCTCACTTCCCTTAAAACCATCTGTACCCCCCAAGACCCTCGGAGCTCTCCCTCCACTACTCTTTCTCCCAGACCCCCTTACTGCTATCCTCAATAAAGGAGATCAAGAAGGAGACCCCCTCTCGCAGCCCTTTGCCTCTCTTGACTGCTTTCAGCGCCTCGCCTATCCCTTTTCCTGAATGGCTTCACCTCCTTGTGAGCCAACCACGCCTAGCCCCTGGGCAAGTCCCAAAGGGATAGCTAGCCCTTGGGCCGACAGAGGCCAGTGTCTTGAGTAAGGGTTCGCCAGGAGCCGCAGGTGTTGGACTACAACACAGAGAGACATGGACAAGCTGCAAGAGTGAGACAGCAAGAAGCAAATGAAGCTTAAGGTAGAAAAGTGTCAAGTCCCACACCTGGGGTGACACAAACAAGGACCCCAGTAAAGGCTATGATGTGGAGTTGGGGAGCAGCCCTGTTGTAAGGGCTCTGATGACCCTGATGGACAAGTCAGAGTACCACTGCAGTAACGAAGGCAAACACATCTGCAGGGGTATTAATAGCACAGAGAGAGAAGTGATAATCCCAGCATACTCAGTGCTTGTCATGCTGCACCTGGAGTAGTGTCCAGTTCTGGTCCCCACAATCAAAAAAAGATGCAGATAACCTGGACAGGGACAAAAGGAGGATCACAAAGATGACCTACAGGCTGGAGAGACAGCTGTGTGAGGAAAGACTGATGGAATTAGGTTTTTGTCCCTGAAGGCTCTGGGGGTATCACATCTAAGTGTTCCAGTATTTGATAGGCATTTCCAAAGAGGGTGGAGGCTTTCTCTTCCAGAGGGGGCACATGGAAAAGACAAGGGGAAAAGTTTATAAATTACACCGGGAGAAATTTCATCTTGATGTAAGAAAGAAAATTTTTACAGTGAGAACCCTCAATAACTGGAACATCATCTCCAGGTGTATGGAAAATTGCCATCCCTGCACATTTTCAAGATGTAATTGAAGTGTGCTAGGATAATTTTGTATAGGCTCCCTTTCCTACAATAGACTGGACAAGAATGTCTTTTGTGGTCCTTTCCAAACTGGGTTGCTGTATAACTTAAATGTTCTGTGACCATATTTGACATAAGGCACCGTATCCTTAATATGGATATATTGTCATAAACATGACATAAGATTCTGGACTCAGAGACTTAGACTTCAGTGCAGTCAGGACACTCTGTAATTCATAAATCATTGGGGAAAACAGATAGTTCATATTTTCTTGTCAGAACTTTTGTCATTTATGAGTACAAGTACTCTTGTCCAACCCCAGAATAGGAAGATATGAACAAAAGGGGAAAAAAAGCAAAAGAAGTATTTTTTTAGTCAGAATAAGGATGGAAAAGTGGGAATCCTCTTTTAAGGTTGTAGTGGGTTGACCTGAATTGATGGACAGCCTGTTAAACCAATTACACTTCTCTCAATTTCACATATTTAAACCGCGTGGAAAGCCGGGATTTTGGGGGGAGGTTTTTCTGTTCTAGCTCGGTTCCGGGACGGGATGGAGGGAGGGCCTCAGAGCCCAGGGCCTCGCCGGGCGGATGCCCTTGCCTCTCTTGCCCCCCCCAGCTCCCAACACAGCAGCACAGACCCTGGGTCGCTGGGAGGGGCAACTATGGAGCCGTCCGATGCAGTTTTCTTAAGAAGTCGGCGGGAGCGTTCCAGCCTACAGCCAGCATACTTCACGCCGAACTGAAGCAAATACCGTGCAGTGAGCGGCGCAGGGAGAGCAGGGGGCTCTCCTCACTGTGGACTCTGAATGGTAACAGCAACTTCAGAGGCAGAGGGAGAAAGGAAAAGTTGATTACGTGGGACGAATCTCTAGAGCCTCTAAAGATGGCTTCGGAAGAAGACAGAGGGCGGTGCTGTGCTTCCCGTGCGCAGCTTAAAATACTTCTTGCAATGGCGTGGTAAAGACTGTACTATCATAACTGTCTCTTTAATCCCTTTAAAGTACATGGGGGGATGGACAGTTCACATATGGCTTGTGAAAGCTGAAAAAGTGCCTATGCCAGTTTCTTTAAAAGCCGAGAGAAAGAGAGTTTTTTAAAGAGTGGGGGCAAAAAAACCCTTTGCGTTCAAGCCAAAATAACTCATCCTTAAAAAATTAATAACCCTATGTAATGGTCCATGTCTTGCAGTGTAACAAAACTGTGAGTTTTCATGGAGGAGATGTGTCACACCACAGCAGTTTTTTTGTCTTTTTTTTCCTCTTCTTTTAAGTCTGTTAATAAACTTCTTTAGAGTCTGTAAGCTTTGTGCCTGCTTTGCTTTCTTCTAAATTTTGCCTCACACAAAAGAAATCAGTAAGTAATCCATATTTCAAACTGAAACCACTACAAAGGTAAATGTACTCTTTGTCAAGCACAAGACTATTCTGCTGCACCAATACACAGCAGCCAACTGTTTTCCACATTTTTTATTAAAACGTTACGTAACATTGGAATAGTAAAGTTATTACTAAAGGAGACATTGTCTTTCATACACTATTCTATTCCTACTAGTTTAGTAATGAAGTTGTTATTTAGGTGCTGTCACATATAGACTGGTCAAATTACCGTGATTCAGAAACAGAGTAATAAAAGATTCCCGGATAAAGTCCCAAAGAAGAATGTTATGACCAAGAAACACCTGATCATTTCCAGTAGAGAGCTTGCTAATGGAAATTTTAATGGTGTATGCCGAGATGTGGGAACTTCCAACAGCAGACAGTAGCACAGCAGGGGTTTAAAAGCTCAATTATTTGGAATTTGTGTACCACAGATGGAACAGTGAAATATCTGTGTTCCATCTTAGCTCCAAAGAAGCCATTTTCTATTTTACTTTCCTATTCTGATTTAAGCAGGTGTGAACTAGCCACACATTTGCATTGATGAGCTTCTGTTTCATAAAATTTCTGCACATACCGTGCAAGTAAATGGACTGCCTAGGAGTACTATAGAGAGCTTGAAAACCTGCCTTGGTCCCTCTACAGTAATTTGGTATATGCCCAGTAAATAACTATTGTATCCACTCTATCTGCATTAAATCTTATAACCAAAACAATGAAAAGTATTCATGTTTCTTTATGCGTATTCCAAAAGCATGTTAGAATTTGAGTTCCAAATGACAAGAAGAATGAGGTCCTTGTCTCAGAAGGACCTTCCTCAATTTTATAGCAACTGTGGTAAGGAGCAAATCAGCACACAGAGGTAGCTCACCAAATATTTCCCACACAAATCTAACAGATTTTTAAAGATGAGAAGGTAGATACTTTTCATTTCCAAAATAAAAGTAGTCATAGAATTGCTATGCTATTTAAATCCAGATTGATTACTGGTGCCCACATATATAGTACTTACTTCGGTTTTGAGAGAACTTCATGTTCTTTTTAATTCAGAAAAAGATATTTTAACATTTCAACCTATGTGAAGACTATACAACGTGTTTTGCACAAGAATTCAGGGTTCAAAGAGACCCCTCAGTAATGTGGTATCAAAAAACCAGCAACAACAACAAATCCTGCTAATCAAATGTTTTATTTGGAAGCAAAATTACAAAAATCATATTGGAATGAGGGAATTTGGATTTTTTTCCTTATTGAGGTTTTACCAGACACGTTTCCAGGTCAAGAGGAAAGGAAGGTAAAAAAATTCAGATTCTGCCTCCTGCTATCTGAAGGCATAGATTTATAAGGTTAGGTGCATTAAACAAAAAGTCACTTGTCAGCTGCTCTCCTTCACAGTCTTGCTAGAAAATGTTCCAAGGAAACAGTGTTGTGAGAAATTTTCACAGGTGACCCCCATCCTTCTGTGTTTTTCTGGTCATTAAGGAATGCATGCACATGCATGAAGAGATATGAACGTAATTTTTTTTCTGCATAGACACATCACATGGATTGATTTCACTAAGAAATTAATCATATGAAAATTAATTGTTCAGCTGCTTCCAGAAGTCTAGTATTTAAAGCATCGAGTGTTTGCCTTTGCAAAACCTTTTTTTCTTCATTCCCAGTTGAGGTTCATGGCTTTCATAGAAAGATTTTGACTGTATATCTAAGCAGAAGAAATGATTTGGTGAAGCTAGAGAATCTCTTCTGCCTTATTATCCAGTAGCTCAGAGCAGCTGTATGAAAAAGCAGACTATGTGACAACCAAGAACGTGACATCAGTATAAAATACATTTCAAGTTATTATGATTTAATCATCCACTGCAAATATAAAAAATAAATACCAAAACAGCATGCAAGTAATTCCCCTATATGCTTGTTTCATCTGTTTCATTTCGTTGTAATTTCATACATAATTAAAATGAAATAGAATTTAAAATTACATATGAGGCTGAAGCAGACATTCAATGATCCTTTGTCAACATCAATGATTAGTTTTTATGTATTCAAAATTTTAATGTTTCATTATTGTAAATTTAGTGGATAAAACGGACTTCAAGGTAAGCTTTCCAGTCTCACAGCCTAGGTAGCAGCAATTAAAAATCTACTGTATAAAAAAAATCCAAGGTTGAACAACTCAACCATATGGTGGAAATGACAACGAATCAACTAGAGACTGCACTGATTAGCACTGAAGATGATGAAGATGAAAAAGTGGCCTAACCCTCTCTTTATTCTTTCTTCAAAAACATGGGCGGTGCACAACAAATATGTTTACAAGACAGTATCCCAGCATTTGTCAAGATGGTGGTATTAACATTGTGACCAACTCTCAAGCTTTACAGCAGCAGGAGACCAAAACCATTTTTTCTTCTTCTGTAAACCAAGATGATGATGATGATAATGATGATGATGATTGCAATTTTTTCAGAGTAGAAAAGTCCCAGAATCATGCTGTTGCTTAATATGGGCAAGGAGGCTTCTCCAAATTTTGCCATCAATATGGTATGTCTTACTGTCATCTCAAAATGTACATTTGAGACTATTGCGTGGTATCAGGACAACAGATAGTGAGAGTTTGCTTGAATATCTAGAACAGTGTCCCAGACATGCTTTTACCTTCTGCCTTCCACTTTGCAACCTAATGTTGAGCCTCATCACGCCCTGACTGGGTTGGGTCAGATTGATGATGGAAGAGAATGTCACATTGTCACATTTAGGGAAGACCAGATGCAGTGCAGCAACTCTCCATCATTTCAGCTGGTGACTGTAAACTGTACTAGTAAGAAGAACGAGCCTCTCTGACTGTGTCACATTTGCAGGCCACTTTTCCAAGACAGTGTTGTACAGAGATTTTGAGGGAAAGACAGAGTTCCACTCAGCCTTGTGTGACTGCCTAGGTCACATTATTGACTCAGTTATGGGAAAGCAAACGAGTTAAACAGTAAAGTAGAAATAACTGAGTAGTGGGGCTAGTTATGAGATGCAACCACTCTTCTAGATAGTTCAGCATATTATATTTATATAGAAATTGCTCTTAATATATTATTTTTACCATATCACATTCCATTCACAGCTTTTTGGTTTTTGTTTTCACATTTTTATGATCAAACACCATGCATGTATCTCAGGATATTTTTTAGCTTCTCCTGAGAGTAGAAACTTAATTACGTAAAGCTAGAAATAAACTTTTTTTAAAGAATAATTTTCCTGATTTCTTTAACTTGTGGTCCTATCAACATCAATTTTTGTGATATGAATTTGCATGCATTTACACCAAAGTAGGAAATTCACATCAGCACAGAGGGAAGGCTGAGAGAAGATATCAACAACAAAAATAATGAAGGTAGCCAAAGGAAAAGGATGGCAAAGGACCTAATTGTTTAAGATTAGTTGTAATAATACAAGCAAACAACTCAAAATAATATATTTTGTTTACTTTTTTTTCAAAATTAATAATTACACTTAATCCTTAAACAGTCATGCAAGAATTAAAGAATGAGAAACTGTGCTGACAATAGTGTGATGTGACACTGACTTTGGTAGGAGAAAAAAATACTGGTGAAAATTGCTCAGATACACTAAACGCAGACTTGTAGATGTTGCAAGAGTAAAGAAAAGGAAAAAGGAAAAATGGAAAACAGAAAAGGAAAAGGGGAAAAGGGGAAAAATTAAAGGGAAAAGAGAAAAGGGACAAGCGAAAAGAGGGAAAAGGGAGTGCTGCTTTTGTTATTGGCTAGATTTGTTATTCAGCTTGGCACTCTAAAATAATCACTATTTAAAGGCACGAAATAAACAAAACCCACCAACACTAAGTGAAATAGGTAAAAAATTCCACGTATCATGTTCTGTCGAAGACAGGTAAAAAAGACACATACCAGAGCTTTTTATACAAAATTTTCCAAAACAACGCTTCAGCTTCTGTCCTGGGAATGACAACCATGGCAAATCCAAAGTCATAATGATGATACCGGATTTGCAGTACAAAAAGAAAAAAATACTTTTGTTTCAAGAATCTGAGGTTGTTGATCAAAGTCAGAAGGTTGCTTCTAATCCTGTCCAACACTATTTGGAGAAAGGGGGCCTGTAGTATTATGCCTATTCATAATCTGAGATATTCAATATACTTAAATCCTGTCCCCAAAACAAGAAGACATTCAAATACACAAGTAATTTTTTCATAGAAGGAACATAGACAGTCAAATCTCAGGAAGGCAAATCAATGGTTTAGTTGTGTGCCAAAGCTCTTAATTAATGTTTACATTTACTGTGGAAAAATACTGAAAGACAAAGCTCAGGATGAAGGAGTGTCCAGGCTGGCAATAGTTCACCAGAAATAAGAAACATTTCCTTCCTGAAAAAT
>JACSVZ010000014.1:38259097-38371259 GCA_014706295.1 Lycocorax pyrrhopterus obiensis | reverse complement strand
AGGCCTAGGGACCAAAAAACCACCAGTACTCAAGCAAGCCTAGGGACTAAAAAAACGTGAGTATATCCAGCCAGAGAGACATTATGAACTCAACTAACATGGTATCTACTTTACCCCAACACAAATTAGTTAAATTCAACTAAGATGTAATTAGTACAGGTTTGTTTTTACTTTCTTTCGAATCCTGCCGACTACGCCAATAAGTATTTGTGCTGGTTTGGCTAAAACTTAGCAATATATTCTCTGAGAGAAAACTAGGTTACAACTACCCTTCCCCCCACAGGGTTCGGGGAAAAAAAATTATTTTCCTCGAAGGAAAGTGAATGAGATAAGAACTATTTTATTTAACAAACACACAGGAAAAGGATAATAATGCTAAATAATGAAATGAAATCTCTCGCTATAGAGAGAAACTTGGGAAGATTTCAGAGTCTTTCTGTAGGTGTGGTCTCTCTCCTCCTCGGAGCTGGGTCGGCGAGGGCCCACCCCCCGGGCCTCGGGGAAAAGTTCTCCCGATGTGTTCTGATGTTGTTGAACAGTCCAGAAGAGAAGAAGGGAAAAACCAAAGTCCTAGGAAACAAAATTCAGCTTTCCGTTTCACGCCGGGAAGAGAAGAAAAAAAAACCAAAACTGCTGGCTGAAGAAAGCAAGCAGGGTGCTCCCTCCTGCTCCTGCAGCCAGAGAACGCAGAGGAGTGTAATCTCTGTGTCTTTGGGAAACTGTTTTGAAACGTTTGTTTGTGGGTTTTTTTTCAAGCTCAGTTTAAAGGCACAGAAAAGGCACAAAATTACTTTTTGGGCATAGAGCATGATAGGGGATACACATGATAGAGTCACCCCAAGACAACATGTAAAAGGAAACCAGCACTAAATGACAACCAACTTTCCTTGTTCCGTTTTATCAGATTTTTGGATTGTCTTGCTCTAGATGCCAAGTTCATCTTTCTCAAGAAAACAAAGTTTTGGAGGATGTTCACAAAGGCACAGCAGATCTGCTTGATTGCTGCCTTTTGTGGATCAAAACCAGAAATCTTCCCATTACACCAACTATAAGAGACTAGTGACTATTCTCCCACCTTCATGAATCCCAGTCGTGGAGTGTTGTTAAAGAACAGAAATGTAAATTCTAGTGTTTTTGTTGCACATTAGTTCATTACGGTTTGTGGCTAAAATCTGAGACCTGCATCCAAAAAAGAAAATGAACCTGCACTTCCACTTGTAATCACTGTTTCAGTCACTGTCAGAGAGAAAGAGAAATTTTAGTCTCCCAAAACTAGGTCCACTGAAATTGTAATATACATTAAGCTGGTAAAGTTACAGCCTGTTGTTTAAATCCTTGCCTATGTTTGCTCTTAGATGACATGTGTCCAAACTGAAGATCAAAGGGATAATTTGGAGTCTACAACAAGTCTCTGATGATGGTTAGATACACAGAACCTTATACAAAACAGACTAATAGTATATAGCTCCATATTTTTTAAGTGACATACTCTTGTAGAGATGGCAGCTTCACTATACAATTTGCATAAAAGGAAGTATTTGCTACAAAATAATTCCAAGGCACTTACATAATGTGAAAAGCAGAGAGCAAGCCTGGTTGCCAAGTAAAGGAAAGAGATTATCAAGCTGAATAGTTGGCTAATTTCTTTATGTCGTATTAGTAATCAGGAAACCAATTTGCTTTGTTTTCAAAATCAATAGCATTTTGTTCTGTGTTCCCTAAAATCAAAAGACAATCACTGTAACGTATTTAATAGGACTTTTTTTGTGCGTCTGTTTCAGTTGGGTTTTTTTCCTTTAGAGGTCATTGTTGCAATATCTGGGCAAAATATGCATTGCATTAGTTAGAAAAATTGCGTGAACTAAAACATGTATTGGAAAGTTTAAAATTAAAAACCAAATTTTTTTGAGAAGGTTGTAATAAGATTATTCCACGAATATTAACAAACCATGCTGTAAAATTATTATTAGGAATCCATCATCGAATGCTGAGAATTAAGAAGGTAGAACAGAATGGGTTGAAACAACCTTTGACTGCTCACCTCGTGTGTGCACCATAAGCTAGGTTTTAAAACTTACATGATCATGCACCGCTTTTTCTAGAGAATTACTGTCTCACTCTGTGGGCAGAATGATGATGCTTACTTAATGACCAGCTATTCAGAATCTTTTCCTTCATTACATTTAGTGAATGACCCCATGGTGTATTTACAACACATTATTCAAGTACAACTCTGCAAAGGAAATGATTTCTTCTCTCATCAGCTTTCCCGGAATTAAGATTAATATAGTATCTGAAAGAAGAAATAAATGTCTCCTGGAAAAACCACTAGATCTTGCTGCTGTCTGTGTTAATAATTTCAACAGTTTCTAGTAAATGAGTGAGGTAGCTTCTAGTTAGTTTGTATGTAACTTAATTTCCCTAATTTCATATATTTTAGAGTTTTAATTATTTGATTTTGGTTTTATGCTATAGTAGAAAGCTATGGATTTATCTTTAAAATATTTCTAAGAGTTTTTCTAGATATAAAACACTTGTTAGGTTTAAAATGCGGATTCCAAATATTCAGGTCATGATTTGTTCAGATCTGACTAGGTAGTTCCATAAGGCAGAAAAACTATAAACACTAAGCAGCTACTGTTACACAGGATTTGAAGTGGGAAAACATATAATCAAGTTTGCCAGTAATAATAACAAAGAAATCATCATTACTCATCATGGAATCTTGGAGGATGAGGGAACAAGGGAAAATGTTACTTGTTCTTTACAGAATAATTCACACCTGATTTATTCTGAAAGCATCTGAATTTGAACATTAAAAGACGCCCACAACCACCAGAATGTGAAAAGGGAAATACCGTGTATTAAGCTAGGTATTAACCTGTATTATGACAGGCTAAATAATAACAGGTTCATGTGCTGTTTAACAAACACCTACAAACTGCAATACTCATAAATCTCAGAAGAGACATACAGGTCCCCAAATAAACTCCACTTTTATCTGTTCTCTGATAAAATGTATTCTGGTTAACAAAAATATGTTTGACCTGGAAGCCAAGGATATTTTTCTACCACAGAGAAAACTGACCAAGCTGCTTAGATTCATTAACAATTGTTTGGTTAGAAATGCAGAATGACAATTACTCTGTAGAAATTCTGACGTACATTTTTGTCTCAGACATGAACAACACATAGACGAGCTATGACAAAGATAAAACACATAGTGTTCAATTTCAGAGTCTGGACCAATTAACAATAATCTTTTCTATGAAATTAATATATCACAGATAAAAAGACTTTTTTTTTTTTTTAGTACAAATACTTGTACTGTTTTCTCTCCTCTCACATATAGCTTGCCCTGTAAATATAGCAGGAAAACACATGTACCACCACCACCCAATTAAAAATGCAAAACCCATCAAAGTAAAGCAAATAAAAAATAATTCCCAGTTTCATGACAAAACTGACTGGTCTTATAATGCCTTTTCAAAAGGCCTGGTTCTGTATCTTACATAATTGTGGAGATGTAGTGTTCTAATACATTTGTCCCAGAATAACCTTATGTCAATCAAAAGCATCTTTGAGGGAAATTGCTTTCTTGGTATCACTGATTAACTAGGTCTTTGTGAGCTATAGATTGTTCTCAGCTTCTTGCCAACTAAATGTATTTCATGTGATCTCTAAAAATACAAACTAAGCCCCACTTCATTCCCTGATGATGCTAGGTAAATAAAACTTGTTAATTCCTTGGGTTGGTTTGGTCCTGGTGGTCTTCAAAAAACCCAAGTTCTCAGTTGGTCACAAATTTCCATACATCAGATTACTTCTTTTCTAAAGTTGTCCTTTAGTTCCTCTCAAGGACCCAATCAGAAGGTTCAAAGAACTGCAGGAAACAACCTTTTCAAGGATTATTGTTATATCAAACAATTTTCAGTTTCCCTGTAAAAGCAGACTCAAACTTCTACTGAATACCCAGAATATTTACTTTTTGGAAATATTCATTGTAAAGGGTCTGGGGAAAGCACCTGCAGAAGTCAAGTGATTTGTAGAAAGGGATGAATTGGATATTATATTTTCACATAGGGAACAAAAAACCCCCAACACCTAGTTAAAAGGAGATAATTTACTTTTGTTGAATTTTTTAAACACAGAATAATATCCTTCTGAATAGAAATCTGAATTTAGCCTATTTGTGTGATATTATCCTGAAGGATACTTCCTTAACTAACACAGAAATTGCAACTGACAGAAAAATATTTAAGTGTTACGGTCATTACAAAATTTTCCTATTTCACAAAAGTTCTCACTAGATAGATAAGGGTTGGTAGATGTTGCCATTTTTACTGTAGAGTTTTCTAATACCATATGAAGAAGCTTAGATTTAAATTCATGACAACTCAGTAAGAGCTCATAAACAATTCCTGTGAATCACCAGAGCACCAGAAAATATTAAAGACATTGCAAAAACTGACTTCAAACTTTTAATATTTCAACAACAATATTTTCCCCCTGTAATCATATAAGCTTAAAAAGTAAATAAAGTAATTCACTCTGCTATTCTATCCTTTCTTCCAAAAAATAACCAGATTTGAAGTAATATCCTGTATATATTTTAATTTCGTCAGATTGGATGAACTATTTACTTGTCTGCTTCTAATAAACAGACCATCTTTCCTTTTTGTCCTCTTTCCATAACCACAAGGAAAATGAGTCACTGCATTGAAATGAGTAGAGATGGAGTCACGTACAAAATTAAGTCTTTCATTGTCTTCAATCATAAAGTAATCACTGTGCAATCCTTGTGCATAATAATGCAAAATTAAGAAATGCTGTCTTCTGCTCCAAATGGCTAATTTGTTAAAAGCTTTGGATGAAATGGGATTCATTAAATATTGTCTGTTTCTTTCTTCAGAGTATTATGTTTTACATTTGTAATTCAATCTGCCTATAGATTTTGCCAAACTATTTCAATTTCATTGATTAAAATTATTCTATCTATAGAAAATAAATATTTTAAAAAATATATATTAATTTATATAAAAGCAGTGCACAGCCAAATCCTCTATCATATATATGCATTTAATCATAATCATGCATGCATACATACACACACACTTAGACATTTTCTTGCATGTAGTGCTAGTGGTTTAACAATTTCATTAGACATTTCTTCTCTGTCGACTTCAATCCCATTTCTAACAACAGAGGGAGATCGCAAGCCTTAAATGTGTAACTTTTTTTATCCATTGTGGACTATGACTTAGCACCCAGTACAGAAAGAAACAGACATACAGTGAGAAGTCCACAAAATTACAGGGCTAAAACACAAGGTGTGTGAGTGGAGCCTGAGAAAAATTGGTTTATTCTTCCTTAAGAAGGGAAAGTTTAAGAAGGATGTTGTGGCTGTATCCATATTCTAAATGGTAAGGAGGACAGGAAACAGACCCAGTTCTGAAGTGTGCAGTAAAGCAGGAAGAGACAACAGACACAAGCTAGAGGAAGAAATTCTCATCAAATGCTAGAAAAAAATTTTCACCATGAGGATAATTAAGGCGCCCAGAGGACTGTCATGCTGGATGATACTCAAACCTGACAAAAGACAACCCTGTACACTGTCTACAACAGTTGGCCCTTACTTCAGCAAGGGATTTGACCTTCATAGGTCACTTATGACATAAATTATTCACTGACTCTCATAAGTTAATAAGAGGAAATACCATTACTAACACTTCTAAGAATAAAATGTCCTTCCCCTTATTAACTTATTATTATAGTTTGACTTGGTTTTAAAAAAATTGTATCAATCCTAATTTAAATTAAGCATCTAACATGCTTTCCTGTTTCTGTAATAATTTGTGCATCATTTTTAAATGTTGTTTAGTTTGTAAAGCCTCAATAACTTTGTGAACAATAAGCAAAAATAGTATCTTTAAAGCAGTAAACAAGGGGTTTCCTGTCTGACAGCATTATTGTTAGCAGCATTGGTGAGTGTAAATCCCCATGCACTGCTTTGACAATTTAACTGATAAACTTAGATGATGCTCATTTTACATTCTGGCAGTTAAGCTTTGTATGAATCACGCAAGAATAAAAATTCCACAAAACCAAAAGTAATGTCAGCATATAAGAAAAAGTATAGAAGATATTCTTGGAGGCAATTTAGTTACTCAATCTGAAAGAGTACCTGAACTGCAATGCTCACAGATGTCTTACAGTGCTGTCTGGCCTCAAGCAGGTGACTGAAAGAATAAAGACTCTCCTACAAGTTGTGTGTCTTTCAGTCCTGCAGGGTTTGTATTGAAAACTTGTGTTTAGCCAATGTATTGTACATTTTGGCTGAGAGAACTGAGCTACTTCTTAAATTACTGCAATAAAATCTTTCCAATTTTATTGCTGAATTGCAAGAAATGAATTTTGCTATTATATCAGACATGGTTAAAGTGCAGGCATGAAGTATGTCACATTTCTAGCAGATTAGATTTATGTTGTCGTCTTGAACAACGGCTGTCATAAGATATGATCCTCCTGCCCCTTAAACTTCAGACCCACAAGGAGGTAAAGGCTACCATTTTGTTCACCATGTTAAACTATATATTTATCATAACCAAATACCAATTGTTATTTTAACTGCTCTCTCACTGGTTCCATATGCCAATTTAATTTTTGTTTTTATCTCTATAAACCTTCCAAATTTTCAGAAGCCAGATCTGACGCCTTTGCATTCATGGGTGGTCCACTAGAAAGAAAACAGATAATTGTCATTTAACTTAATACTTTATGTCCTGCTTACTGTAACAGTCTTGTCAGTGGCTAAAGGAAGCAGTCTTATGATGGTACATATGAAAACAAATCAAAGCACTGTTTCGCTCATCCTAATAAAGACAAGCCATATCCCCTTAGTATCAAACTTTTTTCTTCTTTTTATATTAATTAGCATAGTCCTGGTTCAAACACTAGTCTCATTTGCAACAGTTGTTTATCATGTATTAGTGAGCATCAAAGAATTAATTATCTTTAATTACTTCTACTGATATACAGATAAGTATTTACAGTCAGTACTGTGGGCAAAAAAAATCTGATATCTGAATCAGGTATAACAATTCATTCATCCTTTTCAATTGCAAGTTGATATGTTCAAAACTCCTTTTTAAAATAAAAACATTTTCTTTTACATTCTAAAACTGTTGGTGTATCTTGAAATAACACCTAGTATGTGAAATTTTTAAAAAGTGTAAATTGGATTTTGACGCAAAACCTGATTTTATTAAGAAAATGGAGGAAGAAAACAGCTAAAGTCATTATATTTTTTTGGACCTAGGACAACTATATTTCAGACTGTTCAATTAGACCAGGAAACCAAAAAGGTCAGTATTTGCATTATAAAAATCATCTTCATAGCAAAATACATGCACAGCAGAGCCACAACATGACTTGCTCCTTGCTGCAGAAATCTGCATAATTGCACAACTTTTCCAATCTTTTAGCTGCATTCCCCATGATTTTATGAGACATGATATTCATTATCCTATACTGAGTAACAAGACTCATAATTTTTTCAAGACTTTTTCAGACACTTTGAAATATCAGAACCATATTCTGTCTAGAAAGAAAGCAGATGAGCAAAATTACAGTCAAGATATCCAGTTAAAGGTATACTTTCTGCTTCTTCAGCACAAAGGGTTTGCAGAACATCCCTTGTCTGATATTGTAGTTACTTTGATGTTTCATTACAGATTTCCTGATTTATTTTTTATTCCTTAACAGAATGTTTGTGATATCTTATGCTTCTCAGTGCTAAATAATAATAGTAAAAAAAAAATCTTAACGCTGTTAAAAGAAAGAATACTAATTCAGAAAAATTAGACTTTCAGGTGGTCTTAAAGATGAAACAATGACCTTCATTTCCAAAGCTGTGCAAAAATAGGTCACCTATGCCCACAAGATTCGCTTTTATGGGAGTTCAACAATTATTTCCCAAAAACAAAAGAAATAAACAAATACCTACTAAAAAAGAGATTTCAGCTGTTTCTGTATATCTTTCTTGGGAGAGTACTGATTTCAAATTGCTAAGACTCTTAGAAAAGATGATCTTAAATAACAGAACTGTGACATCTTTCTGATGAATTTCCCTGCTGTAATACTTAAATAATGTAGAAATATTATTTAGCATTTTATCTCATCATTCACTCTAACAGCTCCCTTCCAAGCAAAAGAATACTACTTACTTACATCTAAATGACTTGAGAATACTGGAGAAAATCAATGATTGTAAGAAGGAATGAATAAAAACTGAGATGTGAGGTGTGGACTGGGTCCACTGCATTTGAAGTAAAGTATTTCCTACTGCAAGAAGATTTCGCAAATATGAGGATATTAGAGATATTTAAATTAACCACAATACTGAAAATCTCATATCTCCATCACCATGAAGAATTTTTGTCTGGACCAAAGTTTCTATATGTTCAGAGCACCACATATAATGGTTTTATATTCATACAATGGGACTATCAACGTGTAAACTAATATCACACAAAAAACCAGCACAGCCAATCCCTGTCTTGAACCTGGCAGTGAGAAAATTGAGACTTCAGTCATTACTAAAAGGAGAATCTGCTGTTTAGATCACAAAGAGCACTGTGGATGCAGAGATTGTGCTGAATGATTCGGGTCAATAAATTATGAGATATTGTATTGAAAGATTAATCTGTGGCTTTTTGCTTCAAGGCATATAGAGAATGTCTGCCTCCATTGGCACAAGGCAAATATTTTTAAGCATGACTAAATTATGAGAATCAACATTCATTACTCTAAAAATACATCTCTACTTACTAAAAAGGCTATTTAATCTATTATTATTTGCATTTCCCTAATATTCTGAGATCCCATTCAAATGACAATGTCAGTATCCAGGAACAGTGAAAAGGCTATTACCCTTTTACCGAACAGTCTAAGGAATAACAAAGAATGACAGCATAGAGAAAAGTACATGGAAAATTTTGGTGTATATGGACTCAGTGATTATGTGGCCATGCAGTGTAAAAGGATGCAGGCAAAATTCTAGCATATTTCTTCAGTCCCCTATAGCTGAAGCCAAACCTGGTAAGTGTTAATAAAACCTTCACAGTAGTCTATATATGATAATGATATCAGGTGGATATTAGCCCATCAGAGAACTAACTGCACACTCATTTGTCATCTGTGTGGTGTCCATAATCATGTGACAAAATGCAGATGTGTCTGACTTTTTCTCTTCATGTAAATTCAGCTGCTTCTTCACTCCCATGAACGTTCATCTGGTACCCCTTTCAGTATGTTAGAGGTATAAGTAATTTCAATAATATGCCCTACAAGTGGAAGAATAAAACAAAGGAGTAGGACCAATATATTAAAATGTCACTCAAAAGATACTTGTGAGGGTACTTTTTTCCTATGAAATTCATAGCACAAATAGCATGCTGTTTTTACTCTCGGTTGTTTCAGTGACCTACATTAGTTAGTTCAGACTTTTGGAGTAAAATGTGTATCTCAAATTTGTAATTAAATATTAAAGATGTAAATATGTGTTGCCTCATGTTTGCATAACATGGAAAATTCATATGGCGTTAAACATTAAGTTTTAATTGCATTCTAGTTAAGAAATATCAACTCTAGCTTTAAAGGCAAACCAAACAAACAAACACACAAAAGCTCCTAATCTTCTTCCAATGTTTGTATGGTTAAAGAGGTTCTTACTTTTCCTGAAAATTGTGTTAATTGAATCTGGTTGCCAAATGTCAGAAAGAAAAGCTGTGAAATGTCATTCCCAGTAAAATCCCAAATTAACAAACTATTGTATTCAATTATATAATATTTCTGCCTTTCATTAAAAGTATTAATATTATGATTTGATGAAACAGTGATCATTTTGTCACTACCTTGACTGTATCTGACCCAGAGCTTGTTAATTATTTTTTTCAAGTTAATGAACTTTGCTGATCATTATTCAACGTTGCTTCTGTTCTATAATCCAAATGAGGAGTGATTTTTTAAAGTATGCAACATTTCAGTTGCACAAGGTGTGCTGTCCTATCCTCAAGAGGAAGGGCAAACACAAGATTCATAGGTGCTCATGGTCAAAAGGAACAACAAAAATGAGAGGGTCCTCAAAAGCTTACAAAGTTTTGTTAGTAAATTCCATGCTTGGCATGGAAATTGGTACAAGTTAGTCCCTGATCTCCTAGAATAAGCACATGGCAGTGGGTTTGGATAAAGGGGTAGGGTAAAAAGGGGCAGGGGGAGAGAGAGGGAGAGAGAGAGAGGGAAAGAGATGAATTGGAGGGAGGGAGGAAGGGAGGAAAGGAGGAAGGGTGGACAGGAGGGAGGGAAGGAGGGAGGGAGGGAGGGAGAAAGGAAGGAAGGAAGGAAGGAAGGAAGGAAGGAAGGAAGGAAGGAAGGAAGGAATACTAGTGTTCTGCATCCGGTGTCATCCACTGATGGGAAGTTTATGGTATTGGGGTTGCATTTGTGCCCAGGCCTTGTGGGGATACCTTTGGATAGGTAAATTTGCTCTGTCCTGGAC
Organism: Lycocorax pyrrhopterus obiensis; assembly: GCA_014706295.1. Taxonomy (NCBI): domain Eukaryota; kingdom Metazoa; phylum Chordata; class Aves; order Passeriformes; family Paradisaeidae; genus Lycocorax; species Lycocorax pyrrhopterus. The sequence continues at coordinate 38,360,701 of JACSVZ010000014.1, read as the reverse complement.
ATAAGTGTCTCATTTCTATAAAGACTCATTATCATGCACTGTGCATCTGTTTTGACCTTTCCAGAAATGGGCTTGAGGTCTTCAGGAGTCTCTCATTGTCCATGCCCACTCCTTGGCCTCATTCCTGCACTTGCACTGTACTGTGCTAGGCTTATCCTGTCCTGGAAAGGTGCTACCCTACATCTGTATGCCCACTTCTCCAGCCACATCCTGTAATTTCTCACAGTGTGTTGTTATCAACAATCCTTGGCTGTTTTTTACCAACAATTCTTGGCTGGCTCCACAGCCATCCAACTATCAGTGTTTGAGACATGCAAATTAGCCCCCTTATCTTCTAGGTTTATACAAAAATCCAGTTCAAAGCTTGGAATTCAGTGAGAATTTGGGGAAGAAGAAGCAGGGAGGTGATAAGTCTCACCATGTAGCTGGTGTTAATCCTTTTGCATGGTTTAAACAGATTTTTGTGATTAACCAGATATCTGAGGTCATGCAAGAAACGAGCAAGGGATAAGATCACACTACATATAAGGCAGTTTGATTTTGTACATGTACATCAACGAACTTCTGCAGTGTTCTCCTATCTTGGTGTCATGTTTCTAAAGGAAGATGATGTGTATCAAAAGCCAGAAAACACTAGGTTTCCATGAACAGGAACATAACAGGTGGCATTCCCTTTCCATAGTGTAGATCCCCTGTTCAATTGTATTACTGTTAGACGGGTCCTAAAGTTCCACAGTCAAGGGGGCAGCCCCCACAATTTCTTTGTGAATACTAGGGAAGTTGTTGTTAGTTATACAGCTGCTAGTGTGTTAATTATACAACAGCTATTTTCTGAAGGGAAGAATATAAGAAAGGGAAAGATAAGTAGCAAGCTATTTAGTTATAAAAACAATATATGTTTCAGAAAAAATTTCTTGTGAATGTAGCATCTGTCAAAGGGCCAAAATCCCTATTCCTAAAATCAATGCTAAAAGTGTGATCACAAGCAGCATTACAAGTGTTTAGAGGGCTTTTTCCTCAGCTCTGATCATTACTTCTCTCTGGAGAGCCCAGCACATCTTCTAGTGCACTTAAAAAGATAAAAGAGAGAATGATTTATTCTGTACACAGCTGTTAAATGAGACCCTTTGATTCTAGTTTGAAGCAATCTCAGAGGAAATAGCTTTCTTTTATTTTCTTCCTTGTGTGCAACAATGTTTATAGTTTTCCCAGCTGTGGCTGAGAAGTTGCTCTGTGAAACTTTCTGACCCTCCCTGATAATAGTTAAACACTTTGCTGATGTATCTCTGTGGTTTGCCATAGTGGTTGCAGCTTACTGCTTTGTCCTCTTTTCTGTCCTGTATTTTAACATATCACTCAGAGCTCATGTGTGGCAGCTCCTTTGTGTAACCATGTTGCATTATACATAACTTTTTTTTTGAAGACAATGTTGAATTTTTCTGTTCACAGAAATACTCTTTCATTTTGCTTTAGAAACCTCTGCCATCTCCTTCAGGATAATACACAGTAGATCCACTTCATGTATCATTTGTCATAGAACAACTTATTTCATCCTTATTTTGCTTCCTTTTACTTAGCCTCTATCTTTGACTCTCACCGAGGATAATAAATATTTTCTTCTTTCCCTCTTCTCCTTAGCCAGTTGGCTTTTCCTTATATGGGTCTCATAAGTCTCAGTATATTTTGTCCAAATTTCTTACAGTTTACTTTTTCATGTTGTTTTGCTATTGTTGTTGGATTCTTTTTGAGTGACTATCATTTTCAGTTATTGTCAAACATTTTAGTCTAACACTGAGGGAAATTAGAATAGTCTTTCATTTGATGTACTATATTAAAGGAAGAACGTGAGAATTGACCTTTTAATCCTCACTACAATATTTACTGGCTCTGTCCTCTAAGCCTCAAGTCTTTTAAAAATCTCAGTAGTTATTTAATTAGAATGTCATCATGTGTATTTATTTATACATATACAGTTGTGTGCATGTGCATATCAATTTATGTAGATTGTTGTGGGGAGAAACGGAAAACCATTGATACGTGATAACATTTTCAACTACGTCTTTTAAGTGTGAACTTCTTCCTGAGCTGAAGAGCTGAAGGCGTCATTTAATGCTACTGGCTAAATGTTACCCATTTCTCAGAAGAAGAAAAATCTATGTTCAGTACCATATAGGAAATTACACCTTTTTTTTGCTTGGCTGGTTGGTTGGGGTTTTTTTGTTCCAACCACTTCTACAGTAGCATTTCAGAAAAAAAAAGAGTATCTAGGAATGTTTGAAATAATAATTAACTGTTAGATATTTTTTCCTTGAGTAAACATACTGATCATCCCTAAGTGCTTATATGCTTGAGAAATTTCTTTTTAAATTCCGGCACGTTTTTAAAAAAGCTCTAATTTCTATCATAATTCATTAACTGCATTTTTAGAAGTATTGTAAAGTGTTTACATGTAACAGTGTTAATAATGTAATATGAGCAGTATTTGTTATGTATGTAGAATTACATTTATGTGTGAGTATATTCTATATAATATCAATGAAACACACTATATGTAAAAATAATACTTAAAAATGAAGTCATAAAGCATATAATTACACAAATATATGTGCATATTTGTGTATATATGTATATTTGTTTATAATATATATAATTTCCTAATACTTATAATACCTGTCCTGTCTGTAAACTGAACCTTATGATTTAGGAGCAATGGGCTTTGTGTCTGTGTTCCCATGTATCATATGGGGTACTAGTAGTGCTGCCTCTGATTCTTCATCACTGACTTGCCCTGTTCAGACAGCTCTCTGTCTCCTAAATCCTCAACTGTGCAGCTCCTCTCACTGTGGCAGTTATTCTCTATTTTCTAATGTCAGTTTAGTTAAATAACTGAATGTTCATTCAGGTGTGGACCACACTTCTAAAGGCGTAGGCATTTTCTTAGCATTTTGAGTGAATTCCTCAGAAAAACAGAAGCAGAGAAGAACACATCTGTGACTTCAAAAAGGAACAAAGCTTGATAGTGATTCTCTGTAAATTTCATATAAATTAACAAAGAATTTCAAAAATACTTTAGAAGATTTTAATATTTTTTAATAAAATCAGGTGAAAGTGATTTAAAAAAACATATTTAGTTTTATTGATAAAGAGTCTGATAGCACCAAACATATATCTTGAAAATTAAACAAGTAGAAGGATTCAACTAAAACTGCAACGTTTTTATGGGTATTTTTCTTTGTGAAGCTGATGTCCATGTATAGAAGTAGGCAAGTTCATAACTTCTTCATACCTGTACAGCAGTTACCTGTGTATATTTTCCACTTCTTTGCAAAACAAGTTTCAGAAAAGTGCTTCAGCAATGACTCACCTCTCAAAGATGTCTTACAAACAAGGGATTTAATAAATTTAATTTATTCTCTCTAATTAGTAGAAAAGAAGTTTAAGGCATGGTGTGAACAGAAGCTAGAAGCAAGCACATGAGGCACAAATTTCTAACAGCTTTTTATTCTAGGGGAAGAGGACACAATATGATCCACTGCCTGGAAGATGAAAATTCAAGTAAGGGACAGAATTACAGTTTATCACTGTAACAGCTTATTTGTGAACCTGCTAGAATCTCCATTGCTTGAGGCTTTAAATTGAGGCTAGTTGTCATTAGAAAAGTGCAATAGAGTTCAAATGATGGGTGTTTAAGATGCACATTGCTAGCCTGTATAACACATGCATCATACTAATGATCATATTCCTACACATCCTTAAAAATATGTTACATGCAAGAAGACATATAAGGAGACAAGCTGCTATAATTAAATTACTTCATACATTTGTCAAATTAATGACAAAATATTTGTATGCAAATATAGGAATGCTAGTGATGCAACTTAATGGTCTGTAAATCTTAAACCCACAGGCAAAATATTTATTCTTATTTACATGTTTCCAAAATGTGTAAGTCATTTGAAACACAAATACATTTCTAATACACACAAGATTTGGAGCAAAGTGGGGACAAAAGTTGTATTAATTATGGCAAATTTCTTTCACAGCAATCCATCGTTCTTGCAAGAGATCCATGACTGATGAGAACATATGAGTCTCCTTTCAAAACAGTACATTTAAAGTCTGACACGTTTTGTCAAAAAAATCCTGTGGTGAAATACATGCCATAAGTGTCAGTGATGAAATCAAGTTTTTGAATTTATAAACCAAAGTGTTTTTTGTGACAGAAATTACAAAAGTTTAAAAAAAAAACATGCAAGGTCTTAATGGGGTTAAATTTTAATGCTGCTGCAGCTGTTTCTTCCTTATTATATATGCTTATTTTTCTACAGTGTAATAAACTAATTCTTTGAGAAGCAAAGGAAGGAAGAATGTCTGTCTATTTTGTTCTTTGGTTTTTGATTTTGAGATAATCTCTTTCCAAATAACAGTGCTGTTCTTATCATTAGGGAGCTAGAAGTTATATGAGCACTTTCCAGTAAATTAGCTGGATCTGTAATTAATTTGAAACATTAGTCCTCATTTAATTGTTGGATTATTTGCACATTTTATACAGCTAAATATAAATAAATATAACTAAAATACATTTGATTGTAATGGAAAAGTGCAGACTGATGGAGATAATTAGAACTGGAGAGATAGAAACTACACCAAGGACAAATATCCAAGCATTTTGATAGTTGAAACTCTTATGCAAAGTTATTGGTTCCTTGTTCCTCAGTTTGTTAATTTTTCAACTGAGCACAATTCAAGGTAAATTAGTAGTCTCTTAGTGCCATTTTTTGTACTGTAGGATGACCTGGCACCAGTACCTGAAGCTGACAGCCAAAATCTGCTTCTTCAAAGTGTTCCTCTGACTCCAGAGCATCAGCTGGAACAGAGCAACAGCTCACAGGGCTGTGGAAAAGTTCCTCTGTGGACACCAGAGAACTGCACTGGGAACTCCATGTTTCCCATCTGCCTGTGACACACATCCCTGGAGCCTCCAGAGACAGATCTCTCAGTTTCACCACTTTAGAGAGTTAAAGGCAAATGGGGAAGAATTGGTCTAATCTGTCAATTGCCAAAGAACCGAGCAACTCACTGCAGGAGGCCAGATGGCTCTATTCCTCATCACCATACTGAGTTTCCTATTTAATTAGAAAATTTCTATTTGAGCAATTCCATATGGAATTCTTGCAAACTTCTAGTTAAAGCTATGCAGGTGTGCACCAGCTTTGACAGGCTCAGAGCTTAAATCAAACAAGGATATTATGATGAGATAAGACAAATTGGGGAAAATAAGCACTAGGAGAATGATAAAGAGTATGACATTGCATGGAACCCTGTTAAATGTTATTTCTTCATATTAAAAAGCTTAAATAAATATTTAATATTTATAATTATAAACTAAATCCAAAGTCTGTTTAAAATACCTTTATAAAAAATTAGTTAACATTGTTTGAACTCAATAGGAGTAGATAATCAAAGCAATTACAAATCTAGTGTGAACAGGTGGCACTTAACTAGAAACTATAATAACTTTCAATATAAAGACAAAGGGTCTTATCATCTGATTTAAAGATCAAAATGAGATTTATCTCTATGATGATGGAATTAATATTAAATTATATAGGCTCATTATTTCAGCTCATGTAATGAAAACTTTTCTTTATTACAAAACTATTAAATGTAATTCCATTTAATTTGCCTGACTGCTAATTCCTTCCCACAGGACACTCTAAACAAAGGCTAGGAAATCAAATCAGTTTTATGCTAGCTTATAGCTGAGAAATCCCCTTACACACAGAAGTATATTTATGGATAAGAATGGTAGAATTTAAGCATAATATTTACAAACTAAAAGACGCACAATCCTATACAAATGCAAAAAAACCAGCTGTCAAGATATCAGAGCATCTTAAAATAAACTACAGATATGTTAGTGTCACTTTAAAAGAGAATGAGTATGGAAAACTCATAACACGCACTCTGACTCAATAGGCTTCAAATCTGCTTTACAACCATTTTCATGCCTGGCCAGTGGGAAGATACAACCTCATCAAAATAGCTAGCCTTTTTCTTAAAGCCAAGTTAAAGAAGATATTCTGAAATTTTATCACTTCACTTTTTTTTTTTTTTTTTTTTTTTTTGTCAGACCACCACATCAGGGAGTAATGCACTAAAGAAATGTAAGATGTAGCAAATCCACAGCTGTACTCAACTGTGTATTTTGACAGCACTGGACATCTGTTCCTTTCTCAGAGCAAAACAAGGGGAGAAAAAAATGAGTGACTGCAGTTCAGAAATCAGATAAAGACATCTACCCACTATTTTACACTCCAAAAGAAACATATGAAAAGTAGACTTATTAAAACTGAATTCTAAATATAACAAAGAATGATACAGAGTGAAGGAAGTTACATCATATTACCACAGTAAAAGAAAAGATTTTGCAACTTAAGCAGATATTTGATGGTATTTTTACTTATGGAGACAATGCAATTTTGCTAGGGGACAGCATTGCCTTATGGAAATCCATGAGAATTTATTATTATACGTGCAACTAGTTTAATTTTAACTCATACTGATTAATGGAGTCATAAAAGCTTTTCAATACGACAAGACTCAAAAGAGTAGAAGAAAATTACAATCCAATTTATTTGGGGGTTTTGCATGTGAAATTAAATGAAAGTGTGTGTTTCTTTGTGCAATAATTAAATGAAAATATTTAGAATTCAAAGATCGACTCTTTAAGATATTTTTATATAAAATAAAAACTAAGCTTCACAAGATTTTCCCTAATTCATCATCAAGTAATATTTAACCTTATATTAATGACCCTAATAAAAATTCCTGATACATATATTGGTAGTACAATTGAACTGAAAAAGAAAATCTTACTTGCCTTCAATTTCTGAATTCTTTTCAGAGAAAATTATGTTTTGAAAAGTTTATTTCCCCTTCCCTTAAGAATATATTCCTTTGAGAATGCTTGGAGCACTAGTTACTGTTGAATTTACAAGCTTGAAATTTGCCTTAAAGATCCATTTTTCCACTGAAATATTGATTTCTACCACATACTATTATTATGAATACTGGACAGTTCTTTCATATAAGGTTCTGGTTGGAGAATGTGAATGAAAATTTGTTTATAGCCTGCAGGAGTTTAGCAAGTGATCTGAGAAGGGGAATACCCAGTCCTCCTGGCACAAGAATATCATGATGTTTTGCACTAGGTGCAATATATCTAAGTAATAGTCAAAAGGTACATTCTGGAGAAGGCATTTCTAAATGCACCTGTCCTATGGGAATGGATACACTCTTCCATTAAGGTTTGTCTTGCCTTCTTTCTAAGGTATTTAGGATTGATTTGTTTTGAATATTCTACTTAAAAGGAAGACTGAACAATAAATTTATAAGATACACTTGCTTGCATGACTTATTTTGGAGGCTGCCTCAGTTAGTTTGTTAAAATGCATGATAAAATGAATATTTGAGACACAAAAATATGTTACCATTACATAAAAATAAAATATGAAGCTTACAACACTCTACAGAGAGAACATCAAGTTTTTATTTCTTGTCTTCTGTTTTGTTCAAATTTTAAAAATTACATGTAAATGCCTTGACCCATTGTTTTTCTCTCCGAACCTGGAATTATACTTTTTTTTTTTATTTCTCGAATATATTTCTTAAAATTAATCCTGATGGTTTTTATTTTGTAACTCGGAGTGGGTTTGTTAACGATGGTCTTTCGTTAAGACTGAAACATTACTGTTTAAAATAATTGCAGCAATAATCTATGTAACACTGATTTTAATATGTGACTGTATTTTCCTTTAAGTCTATGAAGAAGAGACAGCAGAAAGATACTGCAGTGCAAAAATAACATTCTATTATCAGACCTGAAGTTACTTGGTTTCTGATCTTAAACACATAATTCATATTTCTCTGTGTTTCTCTTTGGCCTGCCGTAGAAAGATTTTGAGAAAGATGGTTTGTTTGTTTGGGGATTTTTTTCAATGCTTCAGATATATTTTAATGTATTATATTATCCAATATATGGTTTGTGGTTTTTTTTAAATTAGAGAAATTCTCGGTACAACACTGAACACATGTCCTTTTATCCTTTCCATTAAGAAAATATATCAAAACTCATTAAGCAGTATACATTGTATGGTGAAAAGCTGGGAAAATAATTTTCATTACTCAAAATCAGGGTAATTAACTATCAAAGGATATATGGAATTAGTCCATAATACCCAAATGGAAATTGTGAGGACATAGATAAAAATGTTTGTGAAAATTTCTTGGGGTTTTTTTTTTTCATTTTTTTTTTTAACGACAAAATATATATTTCACAATTTTTAAAGGAAGTACAGCAAATATGATTTATTAAATTACATAATTGAAATCCAGATGTCATACATTCATTACAGTCTTAATACTTATTTTCTCGGCTTGAAGCTTCTGTAAAATTATAAAGGTTGATAGCAGGACCAATATACAAGTTATTGAAATATTGAAACTAAAAACTACTGAAGGTAAACTGAATCACATTCTAAGAAATAACTGTGTTTTTCAGAATTAACAAGGAATAGGGCTTATTTTTAGACATAGTAATTCCACTTACTCCAAGTTAGCATACTATAAAAAGTAATTAATCCCATTCTTATTTCCTCCTTATATTTCTTGATATATATCTGGTAGCATAGCAACTATCTTTTATTTTTAACATTTTTTTGGGCATTTCTCTAAATTTCTTTAAGATACAACAATATTATAACTATAATACATAGTTACCTGAACAGAAACAAATGTCTTGCAGAGTTTTTTTCCCTAAAATAATGTTTCTTGCATAAAATCCTTTAAGATTATGAGACCTATGCAAATTTAAAGCTTTCCTAACAGTGAATTTATTCTTTGGAAGACCTTTTATTGTGCAATGTACTTACTACAAATTTGATTCATCCTGTTTTAGGCTATCATTGGTAATAACATTTGCTTAATAAATTTAAAAAGGATTCTAAAAATAAAATTAGATAGTAACACAAAAAGCATATCCCCAAAGTAGTCTTTTAACAACTCATGTACAGAATGCTTTATATTATCTCCCTGTTCATTAATTTTATTCTTAATAATCAAAATGTAGGTCATCATAAGATATTTTCCTGAGGGTAAATTAATTTCTTTTCTGTCTCTTGTGAAGAAGGCTTTGATTCAGCTTTTTTAAACTCCAGAAATCTGAATTAAGCAACCATATTCTTCAGCATCCTATGAACTGCATTTATGTTTAACAGGTCCCTAAATCAGAGACTTGTCCTCCAGGTTGCTTGCTCCAAACCGAAGCAGAATTCCTGCTAAAACTTAAATCAATTGCATATACTCATGAGACCTAGAAAAATAATAATAATAGTAACAATTTTTAAAAATCCCATTTGGAAATCAAACTTTAGGCAGTAAATGTTTTAAAAGGAAATATTCCAGGCTATATGCTTCCAATAGACAAAAAAGAATAATGTTAAATACAAAAATAAAAAAAAATTATTTATTTGAAGATATTATAAGACAGACATACAATTACAATTAATTACAACATAAGGAAGATATTAAGCTATTTGAAAGGGTGTAAAGGAGGGCAATGAAGATGATGAAGGGCCTTGAGGTGGGGAAGCCATATGAGGAGCAGCTCAGGTCACTTGGTCTGCTCAGCCTGGAGGAGACTGAGGACAGACTTCATTGCAGTCTGCAACTTCCTCAGGAAGAGGAGGGGCAGGCACTGATCTCTTCGCTGTGGTGGCCAATGACAGGACTCAAGGGAATGGCCTGAAGTTGTGTCAGGGGAGGTTTAGGTTGGATTTTAGGAAAAAGGTTCTTCACCCAGAGGGTGGTTGGGCACTGGAACAGGCTCCCCAGGAAAGAGGTCACAGCACCAGCCTGACAGAGTTCAAGAAGCGTTTGGACAATGCTCTCAGGCACATGGTGTGACTCCTGGGGATGGTGCTGTGCAGGGCCAGGGGTTGGACTCCATAGTCCTTGTGGGTGCCTTCCAACTCAGCATATTCTGTGATTCTGTGATTGTGTTCAATCTGGCCATCATAATACATTTCACAGTAATACGGACCACCACTTTTGTTTATATATAGGATAAATATTTGTATAAAAATACAGAAAATGTAGCACTTGTATTTTTTTGAAATCAGAATCAATAGAAGCTGTGCCCTTAGACAGTTTCTCTCCCACTTCTCACCTTCAAGCTTCATATTTATTCACACAATAAAATAGGATTTTACCTCTTGTAATAAACATAGATTTTTCTGTAAAAGATGTCAAACTAGTTATGAGTAGGCCCTGGAAAATTTTTTCATGTTGTAACAGCCTATACTCAACTACATAGAATAATAGAATCATAGAATCATAAAATCCTAGAATCGTTTGGGTTGGAAGGGACCTTTAAAGGTCATCTAGTCCTGTCATGGACAGGGACTAGACCAGGTTGCTCACAGCCTCTTCCAACCTGACCTTGAGTGTTTCCAGCAATGGGAGATCTGCCATCTCTCTGGGCAACCTCTTCTAGTGTTTCACCACCTTTTAAGAAAAAATATTTCTTTATATCTAGCCCAAATCTACCATCTTTTAATTTGAGTTTAAAGTCATTGCAAACATTTCTAAAGGTCGTGCTGAAAAATTTGTGTCTCTTAAAGCCCCCTTTAGGTACAGGAAGGTTGCTATATGGTCTCCCCAGAGCTTTCTCCAGGCTGAAAAACCAAACATTCGGCATGGTTTCACAGAAAGGGTGCTCCAGGCCTTGGTTCGTTTCTGTGGCCTTCCCACGGACCCACTCCAGCAGGTCCATGTTTCTTGCCAACACCAACATACGCAGGTTCTGCAAAACCTCCAATACCTCTTTGAGCTCTGTCCATGATACTTGACCCTGCAAACATGAAGTCAATGAGAAACATGACTAAGATTTTCCAAGATCCCAGCTTTATTCATTACTATTTGGAAACCAAAAATGCTTCTTCCTGTATTAATTAGTTTTAATCTTTAATATGAAGTGGTTAAGTAACCTTTTTTTAGGAAAAAGTGAAAGAGAAGAGGTTTAGATTAGAAATTAGGAAGAAATTCTTCACTGGGAGGGTGGTGAGGCACAGGAACAGGTTGCCCAGAGAAGCTGTGTATGCCCCATCCCTGGAAGTGTTTAATGCCAGGCTGGATGGGGCTCTGAGAAACCTGGTCTGGTGGAAAGTGTTCATGGCAGGTGGGTTGGAACGGGATGATCTTTAAGGTTCTTTCCAACCCAACCTATTCTATGATTTTATTGTTCTGTGATTGATTTGAGGCTATAATGAGACAAGGTAGATGAGAAAATAAGCCAATTTCTTTTGATTGCTTCCTGGCTACTACTTAAGATAGTTCTGTTCTTAGACGTTCAAAATGACATTATTTTTATTTTTTTAGGAATTAAGGACTAGCATATATATGAAAATGTGAACATGTATGAAACTTTTAAAAGATGCTCTGCATTTTTGGAGCAGGACAAAAAATAAGAATCACAATGTGACTTTTTTCATGAGAAAAGTCTTTTTGCACTGTACATAATCAGGTGAAAAAACTTTCAGAACAATACTTTTCTATAATAATTACATCCTATAAAAGTGAGACCAATACATTCTTTCACATGATTAATTAAATTCTCTTTTTTGAAGGCAAAGGTTCAATACCTGTCTTAGGCAAGGTAATGGGAAACACAAAAGAAGTACTAAGCCATCTTTCCCTTGAAAGAAAAATAATTTCTGCTAGAAAACTCTGATTGCCTTTCTAGATTTTTTTTGTTACTTGCTTTAAAGTGATCAAACTGGCAGGATATCTTCATTTCAAAGTCTGTTCTACAGTTTTAGAAAGTGCTAAGTTTCTCACTAACCAAGGCTAATTTTTTTTCCTTTGTGTCAGTTTCCTTTTCCTTTCCTCTGTTGCTGCTACTGTCACCTAAACAGTTATTTAATTTTGTCCTCACAGCATCACATTAGAATATCAGCTGGGTAAAGGATCTTGGATTTATGTTCACACACAGGTAAGCCTGTTCAGTGTTGGTCTGGCATGGCCATATGCCAAGATGGTGGGGAAAAGTCTGTATTGATTACACATCACAGAGGCTTTTCTTTCAGCAGAAAAAAGACAAGAGCTTGTCTTCATTTAACTTAGGCAAGGTTTTAATGCAAACAAAATATCAGCTTTCTCTTTCATCTGACCGTGACAGGCAGAAAGCAATGGAATAATTATGTATAGCCCAGAGAAACCAGACTTACAAGAAATACAATGTATGTTAATTCTCAGTACCACTGCAATAAATATGCCTATTTTGACAGAACAGTTAGCTGAGATGAGCAGGGACTGCCTGATTTTCTCTGTCAAAGAAACAGATACATATAATATAATTTAAATAGTTTTAAAGACTTTTTCAAACAAGCATATACTATATTTTTAATTATATTCTTTTCGGGAAAATTTCAGAGTAAGTAGCAGTAGAAATAAACACAATTTGAAATGTATACAAGGGTGTGTTCAACAACATTTGACACCACTATTTAAGAACTGTTGGTAAGCTTTATGAGGCCTATACGAAGCTTATTTTTGTAACAGTTTTAAGGTCAGACTCAGTGCTGTTTAAAAGCAATCTTGTGCCCAGGCTACTTCAACATATTTAGTTGTCTGCCAGGCTCAAACAATGCGTTGAATTAGACCTTCGTTTTTAAAGCACCTGAATAGAAGGCTCCAAATAATATATTTCTTGACATTGTGAGATTGAAATCGAAAGCATGGAGCAGTGTGAGACTGGATAGCCTGCTATCATCCTTCAAAATATTCCACTCCAAGGACACTTTAGGAGAAAATAGGAAAACAGCCTTCTCTTCTAAATAAATACACCAGAATAGAAAAAAAGTTTGGTAGCTATGGCAGAATTGATAATTACAGATTTTTTAAAAACAAGTGAGCACTCAAAAATTGCAGTATTTGACACGCATTGTGGCTTCAAATCCTATTGAACTCAGTAAGCAGCAGAAAAAATATATGAATTGGTGAGGGAGTTCAGAGAAAGGACAACCTGAACTGCAAAACTCATGAGAAATGACAGCTTGAAAATTCTTGAGGCCGGAAGCCCTTAACAAGACATAAATAACTGTATTTTTTTCTTTCTAAACACATGACTGCACAATGTGTCTGTGACAGAGATCAGACTGCAGCCAATGTGGTAAACTCTAGCACCCTGCAAACACTGGTATTTGCCTCAGATTATGATTTTAAACATTCGACATCTTTACAGAAATTTGAAGCGTATACGAATAATTTGCAGACCTAAGAGCAGTTATTTTCACCAAGAGCAGATTTAGTCCCAAACAAAACATGCTTTAACTTGTCTAGTCAATGGAATATGAATCCTCGTTTTGTCACCAATATATGATGTGGTTTTTTGAGACCCTCGGCAGTGGATCATACACCAGTGTTTTAGACAGTCGCAATGACTCAAATTTAAACATTGAGGGATGCAAACATAAAAATATATGGCCTTTTTGCAAAAAAAATGTTTTCATTTGTGCTTGGGATTTAATGGAATCTGAATACGTGAATAACTTGTTACTGGCTTGCTATATTGCATGTCAGCTGGTCATTTGAATCTGGTTACTCTAGAGAGTTAAAATGGAACAAAGTTACTTTTACACCGCACATTTTAAAATCATTCTTTTACTAGATGGCCCACATGTTTCCCAGTAGTATAACTGATACGGAAGATATACAGCTTGGTATTCCCATATCTTCATGAACAAGAAAGTGGCAACAAAGAATAAGTGGTAGATCAATTTCTTTGTGCAGAAGTTGGAGAGACTCAAAAAGCAGGTGAGTTAAAGGTAAAACACATAAACAGATGTGAATACATCACAGAGATAAATATTGACAGAAGAAACTAATAGGGTGGAGATTGGCTACAAGAAAAGGAAAAAAAGAAAAAGAATAATAGAAAACTGTGGCTATGGTAAAAAGAAGCATGTTATGGTAATACATTATAATAGCATATTGGTCATACACACTTCCCTTTTCAAAAGCAGTGTATACTGAGATTGAAAAGTGGCAAATTACAAATACTAGTCAGAAAAGCTACTACAAGGCAAGAAGAGAAAGAAAATTTTTAAAAATGTAACCACAGATATAATGACCTGACCATGACACATTCTTGAAATATGTCTGTTTTCTATACCTTTAGTATAAAGACTTTCAGATGTAGGAGGTTTTTTTGTACAGTCTATCCCATACTGAGCTGAATTATGCCTCTTTCCTGACCTAGGATGCTGAAATACAGAAGAAAAGAAATAAAACAGGATGGAATGGAATGGAATGGAATGGAATGGAATGGAATGGAATGGAATGGAATGGAATGGAATGGAATGGAATGGAAGGTGCGGGAAGGTGCGGGAAGGGAAGGTGCGGGAAGGTGCGGGAAGGTGCGGGAAGGTGCGGGAAGGGAGGTGCGGGAAGGTGCGGGAAGGTGCGGGAGGGAAGGTGCGGGAAGGTGCGGGAAGGGAAGGTGCGGGAAGGGAAGGTGCGGGAAGGTGCGGGAAGGTGCGGGAAGGTGCGGGAAGGTGCGGGAAGGGAAGGTGCGGGAAGGGAAGGTGCGGGAAGGGAAGGGAAGGTGCGGGAAGGGAAGGTGCGGGAAGGGAAGGGAAGGTGCGGGAAGGTGCGGGAAGGGAAGGTGCGGGAAGGGAAGGGAAGGTGCGGGAAGGTGCGGGAAGGTGCGGGAAGGGAAGGTGCGGGAAGGTGCGGGAAGGTGCGGGAAGGTGCGGGAAGGTGCGGGAAGGGAAGGTGCGGGAAGGGAAGGTGCGGGAAGGGAAGGGAAGGTGCGGGAAGGGAAGGGAAGGGAAGGGAAGGGAAGGTGCGGGAAGGGAAGGGAAGGTGCGGGAAGGTGCGGGAAGGGAAGGTGCGGGAAGGGAAGGGAAGGTGCGGGAAGGTGCGGGAAGGTGCGGGAAGGGAAGGGAAGGGAAGGGAAGGGAAGGGAAGGGAAGGGAAGGGAAGGGAAGGGAAGGGAAGGGAAGGGAAGGGAAGGGAAGGGAAGGGAAGGGAAGGGAAGGGAAGGGAAGGGAAGGGAAGGGAAGGGAAGGGAAGGGAAGGAAGGGAAGGGAAGGGAAGGGAAGGGAAGGGAAGGGAAGGGAAGGGAAGGGAAGGGAAGGGAAGGGAAGGGAAGGGAAGGGAAGGGAAGGGAAGGGAAGGGAAGGGAAGGGAAGGTGCGGGAAGGGAAGGGAAGGGAAGGGAAGGTGCGGGAAGGGAAGGTGCGGGAAGGGAAGGGAAGGTGCGGGAAGGGAAGGGAAGGGAAGGTGCGGGAAGGGAAGGGAAGGTGCGGGAAGGGAAGGTGCGGGAAGGGAAGGTGCGGGAAGGGAAGGTGCGGGAAGGGAAGGTGCGGGAAGGGAAGGGAAGGTGCGGGAAGGGAAGGGAAGGTGCGGGAAGGGAAGGTCTGGGAAGGGAAGGTGCGGGAAGGGAAGGTGCGGGAAGGGAAGGGAAGGGAAGGTGCGGGAAGGGAAGGGAAGGTGCGGGAAGGGAAGGGAAGGGAAGGTGCGGGAAGGTGCGGGAAGGTGCGGGAAGGTGCGGGAAGGTGCGGGAAGGTGCGGGAAGGTGCGGGAAGGTGCGGGAAGGTGCGGGAAGGGAAGGGAAGGGAAGGGAAGGGAAGGGAAGGGAAGGGAGAAGGGAAGGGAAGGGAAGGGAAGGGAAGGGAAGGGAAGGGAAGGGAAGGGAAGGGAAGGGAAGGGAAGGGAAGGGAAGGGAAGGGAAGGGAAGGGAAGGGAAGGGAAGGGAAGGGAAGGGAAGGGAAGGGAAGGGAAGGGAAGGGAAGGGAAGGGGAAGGGAAGGGAAGGGAAGGGAAGGGAAGGGAAGGGAAGGGAAGGGAAGGGAAGGGAAGGGAAGGGAAGGGAAGGGAAGGGAAGGGAAGGGAAGGGAAGGGAAGGGAAGGGAAGGGAAGGGAAGGGAAGGGAGGGGAAGACACAAGAATAGCCTAGCCCCACTGCCTGACCTACTCAGGGATGATCAGAAGTTAAAGCATATTAGAAAGGGCAGTATCCAAATTCCTCCTTTTGAGGCAGTGACAGGCATGGGGCATTGATCACCTCTCTATGAAGCCTGTGCCAGTGTTTGACCACTCTCTTATAGTCCTTTGAGGGAGTCAACAGCACCTCCCAGTTTAGTATCATCAACAACTTTATTAACTGTGCACTCAACTAATACATACAGATCATTTATAAACCTGTTGAACTGAACTGGCTCTAGAATTGAGTCCTGAATAGCTACTAGGGACATGAGAAAAATTGTAAATCAGTATCATTGAACGACAGAGAGTATAAATAAAAAATATATTAAACAGAAAAGGATTTTTTAAAGGAAGTATAGTCTGTTATGCTACCAGGAAAGTATAAGGAGGTAAAAAAAAAAGCAAGGAAACTCCAGAGAACAGACTTCAGCAGAAAGAGTCAGAAAACCTACTCTTTGTGGCAGCTTGTTTCAGCTTCCACTCACTCCATTGACCCTCACCATAGGAGGGAAGAACGTAATGGGGTCCATGGACAAAGGGGAATATGCCATATGTAGTACAAGAGGAGCTTAGAAAAACATTTGATATGGGGCCTGAGGAAATCTGGCTTCAAAGAATAACTTGAAGTCATCTGGATGTGAATCAGTCTTCTACGAACTGAAAATTGCCTGAAGGGCAAGGCAGAAGAGTAAAAGAAAAATGTAAGTGTCTATGCTGCCTGGTCTATGAAAGCAGTTCATTATCTGAAGTCTCCTACGCTATTAAACTAGGATCGACAACTACAGAAAGAGAAATAACACCAATGAAAGGAGAAGCAGAGGTCAAAAATGTCTAACATTGAAGAAGACCGCACAGAAATGTATTCTGAAGTGTATCTACTCTTAAGAGCAGCGATTAAGAGTGATCCTTGCACATAAGTTAATGGACAAGTGTTTACAGCAGTATCAAAAACATTAATTCAACATCATGTCATAGACAAGTGATGTTTTCTTATATTTTTCTACAAGTAAATGACCAAGGCAAAGAAACTGGTTACCACATTTCTCATCCAAAGTAAACATGTATTAAACACATTTGCTGAAGAAAGATGGACAGGATATGAAAAAATATAGGCAAAGCTATTAATCTCCTCTTTATTCAAGAGTAGAGTACTGGGGCACTTGGGTAATAAAAAGCAAACAACAGAGGAAATGGCAGAGAGCCACCATCTCATATGGTACTTTCTGTTTGATTTAAGTACACAAAGTTTGGCCAAAAACCTGTGTTGAAAGAAGATTACAAAGAGAATGTATGTTCTGCCTCCCCAGAAACAGTACATCAGAGTAAAGTACACACAGTCTGTCCTGTGGGATATAGTCCCTAATCAATGGAACACTTGCAGAATTTTGCAATAAACTGTAAGGACTCAGTGTCAATCCTGGTATCTGCTTAATGAAGCTATTTTATTTTATTACCTTACTTTTGGGCCCAACCAATTCACAGAATTGTCCCAGATTGAAGTTGTGATTTTACATTGATTTAACTAAACTGATGTAAAACTGACAACCTTATGTTTTAATGTTTTGTGTAGGATTTACTTCTTTAAAAAGTTTACAGGCACAAGTGAAACAAATGCAGACAATTTAAGCTGATTTAAACTATAAGAAAACCTATTCGTTTCGTGCATTGCTTCTGCTACCTAAGCTAGTTTTGTTAATTTTTTTAGGCTGGACAATTTCAATGTGAATTTTACAGTTGTTTTCAGGCCAACAGAACTGTGCCTGTAATGTAAGAAATAAATTTAGTAGTTAAAGCTCTTCTCCACTGAAATCAATGTTGTCAAATACTACTCAAAAAGTATTTTTTAATGATGGTTTCACTAGTCCCTCTTGATCACATCAGCAGATACCAGTCTCATTCTCTTTATTTCATATACTGAACACATAACTAAGACCAGCATTCTATACACTTGGATATGAAATTTATGTTAGAGACTTTTTTGTGGTTTGAAAGAAAGTGATTTTTTTCCATATGTGAATCTAAATGCATTTCTCCTCTAATAATGTTTTGTTAATTTGGGCAAATTTCTTTGCTATAAGTCTGGTTAGCGGTTTTCCAAGTGCACCCCACATTGAAATGAAATGTGCAGTTTCATGATGTATCTATGATGATATTATAATCTTTTTCCAGAGAGTTAAATTAGTGGGAAACTTTCTCTCCTTAGAAGCAGGCTCAGGTGAATGGAAATCCACAGAAATGGGCATGGGAACTCAGACCAGTACAGCAAACCATACAGAGAACACCGACTACAGAAATTTGAGGACATTTAGACAGTGTTATAATATTTTCTTGCCTTTTTGCATGTTAATAATTCAATATGGTTAAGTTCTGACCTCAGAAGTTTTTCAATGTTTTGCTGAGGTCATACCAGATGAGTCTTTGTACGTGACTCGAGTCCTAGAGTTTTGTGTAGGCACTGTTGTTTAGATCCTCATTTACTTGTCTTAAGCTCATATTCCATAGTACCCAGAAATGCATTTGGTGAATTAATATGAATTAATACCTGACTGTGTGTTCTTACACTCAGACATGCTTGCTCTAATACATGTGCATCTTCTTTTTAATATACTGTTGTGGTTTAACTCTGCTGAGGATAGGCAGCATAGAGTAACTCACTCCCTTCCCCCAGCAGAATGGAAGAAAAAGAAAGGAGAATAAAACCAAGAGAAATTAGGGGTCAGAATAAAGCACTTTAATAGGTGAATGGTAAGTGGAAGAAGAAGGATTAAAAACTAAACAAGTGGTACAAAAGCGATCACTCACAATCTCATTTGGTCAGACCAATGTCCAGTTTCCAAATAAAAAGTAGGTAAGCACCCTTTTTCCCTTTCAATGCTGATCGTGTTATTATATATTACGAAATCTCTCTTTGGCTATTTTGGGTAGTCTGCCCAGTTGGGTCCCCACCCTGCACACCGTCTCCTCTCCCAGTCTATTCACTGTAGGGGCAGAGTGAGATACCAAGGAGGCCTTGATGCTGTGTAAATTCTGCTTTGATCAAAAATCTATAATACAGCATTATACAAGCTGCTATGAGGGAAATTAACTCTATCCTAACCAGGTCCAGTACAAATACCTAAATGAACCCTACATTTT
This sequence comes from Lycocorax pyrrhopterus obiensis, assembly GCA_014706295.1. Classification (NCBI taxonomy): domain Eukaryota; kingdom Metazoa; phylum Chordata; class Aves; order Passeriformes; family Paradisaeidae; genus Lycocorax; species Lycocorax pyrrhopterus. The sequence goes on along the minus strand of JACSVZ010000014.1, from coordinate 38,341,518 downwards.
AAAATAGGCAACGTTGGTTCATTTGCTCAAGGAAATAAAAGATGTGACATCAGAATATAAAAATAAAATATACTTCCTGTAGAATAATATGTAAATTATCTTGACTTTATAGACTATTTACATAAAGTTAACTTTCCTCTTTTTTGTAGTAAAGGCCTTTTTTGAAGGATATGATCAGGTCATATTACCAGTTGATTGTAACACAGTCGAAAAAAATATTTTTTTATCTATAACCTATATGTAGGAATGGACAGTCATTTCACTGCTCAAGTTTCTTCAAGCAACACCTTCTGGTGCTTCCCCTTGGTACAGTAATGTACCTTTTGCATGTTTTCTTAAGGCATTTCAAAGTAGTGTTCCTGTGATTAAACTGGAAACGGATCTTCAGGAGGTATCCTTTTCAAACATTGCAAGTTAATCAACAATTAAAATTCAGTCTTCCCTTACACACCAGATCTATAACTAAGTGATATGCTACAATCTTTCTTTTGAGTTCATAAGCAGATTTCACTTTTACACCTAGGTTTAGAAAACCAGTGCAAATACTGCCTGTAATATTTGACTGCATGAGCTTGCCACTCCCAGACATAAAACTGCAGTGCACACTGAGTGCACTAACAACTAAGCAGCTTTAAAATAATCTTTGCTTTTAACAGCCTGCTTTCACCAGGTTTTATTTTAATTGCTTCATTAAAATATTTCAAAGTCCATCTGAAAATCTCATCTGTTCACCCTTAAAACTTCTTTCAGAGAAAACTGATTCACTTCCCTTCTGATTTCCTGTCACGAGAGTGAATTATGTAAATGTGATGAAAAAATAAATTGATTGCAGGGCTGCAAACTAGTGGGAATTTGTGGAGAACACAGGCTGGGATATCTGAGGGACATGAAATAATAGTGACTGCAGGGATAAACAGAGACAGAGAATAAAGACAGGGTTCAATTTCCATTAGGGGGTTAATCTTCAGCAGGTACTTTGCATTTATACAACCTCTATGTTTGGGAAGGAGAGACAAGTTTTAAGAAACTTTAATCAGGAATACAAAAAGAAATAATTTTCTGCTTGATGGGAAAAAAATGCAATATTTAATTATCCAAATGTATTTACACTTCTGAAAACAAACTTTCAATCATTAACTGCTGTAAATTCTGAAGCTGTTTATATTATATTCAAATACAGCTGATTTAGCTGATTTAATAAAATAAGAAAAAAATAAACAGTAGTCCTAATGCAGTGTGAAAGGTCTGTTTCTGAAAGGAAAGGCTGCATTTTTAAAAAGCATTCAGAATCAACTATTACTGTTATAAGAGAATAGTAATTGATAGTCAGTGATGAGTTTGAAACAGTCGCTGGTACCCAGGCAACTCAAAATGAGTATTCTGAAATTCCAAACACTTACTTGAAACTTGATTTTGGTCAAAAAAAAGCAGTTTGGATGGTAGAACTGTATATATGCTAGCAAAGAATTTTAGTCAGAAGAAAAATTTCATTCTTGTTTGCAAATCAAATGATATAATAGAAATTTGGTATGCCAGATGTACGTTGAAATATGTGGGATTATTTGAGGGATTTCAAAAAACATATCTGGTTAAGAAAAATAATAATTATTATTCTGGTTTATTCTCTCTCCTATTAGTAGAAGGGAAGCTTAAAGTAGTAAATCACCATGCCTTATTGTTTAATTCATCTAGACTTATCTAATGTGCATCTAAATTTTATATTGATTATGTGTTTATATAATTTTTCTTCCTCATTCTACTACATTTTTTTAGTTTTATTCTACTAACTGCACAATAACTGAAAATGTCAGTGTTACTCACTAAAGGATTTTTTGTTTTAATTGGAGAGAAACCTTTGCAAAAATTTGAGATTTACAGTGTTCTCTGAGAATGGTTTGGCATGTATTTTATTTAATCTGGTTATTAGAGAAGTTCCAGACAGAAGTTCCCCACTGAGAAAGTTCTGCCTGAAGGAATTTGCTATAGAAATAGCTTTAGCTGATCCACATACTAGGACTAGTTTGCTGGGGTTTTTTAATAAATGTAAAACTGAGACCTGCTATTCATTATTGATTGTGCTGTAGCCTCTGGATCTGCTTTAAGGGATTATTCATAAATTGGTTTGCTATCTAGTCACTTAACTCATGTATATAGTTTCAAATGAACACTGATTTGTAGTTCTGTCCTGTCTCTTAACTGAGTTCTGGCTGAGTTTTCTGTTCTGAGACAAATATGACAAGCATTTTTTCCCAAAACTAAACTAATTCAGATTGTGCCATTGTGAATTAATAAGTTTCTTTATACTAAATGAAGATCTAGTGAAGGAAAAAAAAACAAAACCAAAAAAACCCAAAACTACCCCAACCAAGCAACCAAATCTTTCATTGTAAGGTTGTGATGCTTTACCGCGTGTTAATTATGTCTCCCCTGATGGAGGAGTTTCCAGAGCCCTTGCCTGGGCTCTGCAGACGAACGGGACTTTTCCACACTTCTTGCTTTTAGAAAGTTGTTTATTAAGTCTTATCAGAGGAGCTCAGCCAGAGAGACATGACTCCCCTTAGAGCATGCGAGAGAAAAGCCAAGTTATCAAGATAACACCGTTCTTTTAAAGCTAAATTACCCAATGAAAGCCAGAAACAAAAGATATTTTTACTTTTCCACCAATGTTCAATAAATTGTTCTGTCACATGAAAGGAACTGCAGCATTTTCAACCCAATCATCTCAATCCACTTTTGCCGCAGAAAATGGAATAAAGAAAGAAGAAAGAAGAAGGCCTAAAACAACAACAATCCTCCATTTTGAAGGTTTTGCTTCTTACCTATTTTGCTATATTAACAAACCCAACCCCTCTAAATTTTCACCCTGTGACAATCTTATGTAATGTTCTATCACCTAATTCACACCAGTGTAGATTCCGCTTCTTCCCAGAGGGTAGGTAATTTTCTCCATGGACGAAGGTCAAAGACAGGGTGTCCAGGGGTGTAGAACTCTTCAAAACAGGCAGAGAAATATTCCCTGCACTTTGGACTCCAACATGTTGCAAACTGGGTTTTGTGTTTCATTGATTTATTCTTTAATAACTAAATATCTGTAGGCATAATAACTATTACCAAGGCAACTGACATACCAATTTATGTTATTTCTTGCTTGTTTTTTCACCAACCCTACAGGATTTGGATGACATGTGACCACAGACAGGATGTTTATGAAACAAAACTGGGTTTCTCTCTTCTTATGCTTGAAGTCACATCTGATCTTTTACTGACAGGGAGACAACTCCTGGGGAGACTGACCTGTTGCATGCATGGGGACAGGAGAATTGTTTCCACCTGACCATTTTGGCAGTGACTACATGTGACGAACGTGGTGTCCTGCGTGTGCCTATCCCCGTATGAGCGCTAAGCATAAAGGTCCCTCGCTTTGTGAGTTGAAGTGGCAACAGGAATGGGACTGGCTCCAAGGAACTTTATGGGCCTGATCTGGATAGACATAAAAGACCAGAATTTCAGATTCCTCAAAGGCTACATGATGAAAATTTTTGTCTCAGTCATGAAAATGATACATTTTTGGAAGATACGTCACTTAGTGCGGCATGTAATTCAAAAAAATGCCACCCAATTTTCATTTCATGTGGCTTAGAATGGAAAAGATATCTATGCTATTCAGTTTATGTTACACTGGTCAGTTTTCATGTTAAGTGGGAGATATACAACGGAATTAAAGCAGATGGACACATGTTTTTAATTTACGTCTTTGGGAGTATTTTAACTGTAATTCTCATGTTATTAGTAAATTTGCTCTAGAATATACATTTCTCTGTATTTTTCTCTCCAAAGCATCAGATATTTGTTAATAAATATTCTTCCCTTTTTAAAATTAGGAGCTCTAATTATAACATCTACATCTTTGATGAGAAAAGTCTTTTAAACAGAGAGCTAATTATGTTTAATTTATTCATTGATGCTGCTATCATTTATATTCAATGCACCTGTTAAAATGGCAATAAACATTCAAATATAGCTTTTTACTAATTTGCTTTATTTAAGAGAATAAAAAATATTTTTCTAGTCAGTAATGAGAATAATATGATTTTTTTTTCAGTACTGAGATAGTCACAAAACCACCAAGAGGTATAAATTTGCAAGTGCAGAAAAGCAAAGTAAATATACATCAGTTGTAGATAGGCTCCCACTACCTTCTGTTTATGATCAACATGGAAATAGCAAAAGGTTTCAAAAAGCACCGCACATTGATTTTAAATTGATATTATATGGATGAAATATGGATTTTCCTTGTTCTTTCATGCAGTAACATTTCACCACATGTATAATCTTATTGCCTAGGTAAAAATACCCAATAGCTCACCTGTTCCAACATGTGCAACAAGCCTGGAACTGGTTGTGAGAAACAGTTTATTTAAAAAATTACTCCTTGTTGTTCTTTAGGCCCACAGCACAATTACATACAGAGAATCCACATAGAGCCGAAAGGGAAATGAGAGCTGCTAAATGCATACACACTTTCTCCTAAGCACCTACACGAAAGCTAACCTGGGGTTCACGAGGGTTTTGGGGATGACCAAATTCAATCATAATTCTGCTGACCAAGTAGGCAGGATTTTGCAGTCCCAAGATGTTCAATTATTCTAAAAATCCCTGATATGCAAAGGTGCCGACTTTTTCCAAGTTCGTTTAGTTCTGATTTTGGGGACAGGAGGAAGTCCTTAAAGGTTTTTGCTTATCCCTATAGTTCACTGCTGGAGAGATGACAAAAACACATGAGCAAATGACTGACTACCCTTCTCCCTGTCCATAGCACTCCAAACAGAAGCCAAAGCAATCTTAGCTGGGAATTTAGATGCCTTTTGCCTCCATGCCTGAGAGGTGGACAGGAGCATCCGCAGGCTTACAAACTCCTTCTCCTAAAGTGATAAGGAGTGGTCAAGGGTCTCACTACGGAGAACTGAAGCTGTGGCACTGTCTGGTTCTCAAACAACAACAACAAAAAAGAAACAAAGTATTGGTGGTTGGTTGGTTGATTTTTAGTTCTTGGTTTTTTCATTTGAATGAAATCCCAGCTCTTGGTTGGCTATAATTTTTACCTTCATACTATTAATTGTTTTCAAATTTTAAGATGACTTCTTAGAACTCATAAAAGCAACGGCAGCATCTGAACGCATTCTGTGAAGTTTTGCAGATTAAGAACATGTTTATTGTATGAATAGAAGAGAATAATATAATGACAAAAAGTAAAAAGCCTTTCAAACCAGCAACTTCTCTCTGGTAATGTATCTGAACTACTTAGCTAATGATAAAGACACCTTTTACCATCATTATCTGAATGATTCATTGACAATTGAATGATTCAGTAGCTAAACATCCTGAATGATTCACTAAGTTAAAAACGGTCAACGTTCATAACAAATCTGCTTTATGCAGGACGCTTATTGGAGTTTATTAATTTATTTAGTTAAAGCTAATGATCCCTTACGTCTCTCACCCTTCTTGATATCTACCTCAAAATTCAGTTACTAAAAATGTTAGAAAGTCTGAAGCAAAGACACGGCTCTCCTGAGCATGGCTAGACATGCTCTGAAGTGCATCATAATTAAATTAAAAGTCAATATTTAAAATTATTTTTGCACTTTTGCCTGGAGAGATCTTAAATATATTAAATATTCAAATGCAACCAGCACACAGCTCCGGGGTGGAATCTGTGGTCCTGCCAGACTGGGTTGTTGACCACTGCTAGTCATACCAGGGTAGCACATGGAAACTCCAGCCGTGGAAATCTGAAACTTGGCAATCTCTGAATTCAGAATCAAAGCAAGAAAGCAGAATTTTATATGACTTTGTCAGGTCTACTGTTTAAGCATCTGCCAACAGTCACAACTTTCAAGCAAATGTGGATAGATGTCAAATAAATTACACTGAATTAATAATTCTTCTAATAAAAACAATTTTAAGAGTTTGTTGCTTCTTTATGTGATACAGAAGACAAAATTATAATGGTAAAAGATAAAATGCATACTGACCTGAAGTTAGCAGAAGCCATGGTAGGAAAGAAACTAACAGTTTGAGTGTATCATACACACTAGTATTATCGCAATTATCCCAATGCACAGAATTAAGTTTTGGCCACGAACTTCTCTGACCAAGCTGGGAGAAATTACAATTTTTCTGTTTTGAAACCAAATGCTTATGTTCTTTAAATGACAGGAAACTTTTAGAATTATCCCTTAGTACAATTTGAAGTCACCTACACACATACAACCCTAAAAGAGAAATTGATTTGAAAAGCTTTCTATTTTTCACCTTTCATTGCACCTTACCCCTCTGATTCTCAGTAACAGAGTTCTTCACAAGCACCTTGAAAGTAAATTGTCACATTTTCTGCTCCTTGAAATTTGGCCCCAAATGTACAACAGCAATAATGTTACCAGAATAAAAGTTTTCTGAATTTATATTTGCAGTCATATCTTGAGTCTTTGTAGAAGGTCATCATGAAAATTAGCATAATGAATACCTAACAAACTACAGCAGCTCTTTGACATGTTTTAAGACAATCATCATTAACACAAGTCGAGACCAATTCATGTCAGTTATTCGCAATGTATCCCTGGCCAGTAGATTTTCCTGCAAGTAATACTTGTCTGCACGCAGGAAACTAAAAAAATGAACCTGTTCATTTGCTAAAATACACGGCATGTGAATGAAGAAACTTAAACATTCAAAAAAGGCTAGATAAGTTTCTGGTATATATGCATTGTTTTATCATCAGACAAAAAAGTACTACCATATAAAATCCATTGGAATCATCAATGTGTTAAAAAAATACACCGTCTTTCTTGTAGTGATTATAAAGTTTTATAAGAATCAAGCTCCTGAAATATATTGAAAATATGAAAGGTAAATTCCCCTTTCCCTAGCACTTCTCATTTCTAGTATTGCCACTCACATGAATATTGTCATTTTCCTACTGTATAAAGCCAGGACAGTGAAAAAGATAATTTGAGAGGAGCTTCAAAGAGGTATTTAAATTTAATCTCCAGAATAAAATTTTTAGAAAGACTAATAGCATGCTCTCGATTTCATACAGAATAAAACACCCTCGTGTAACAATATATTTTACTGAAATTTTCCAGTTCAGATGCTGAAAATTCTTGTAAGCTACAGTAACAAAGTTTCTGGCATGAAGGATGCCAGAAAAAAGATGAAAAGATACTGAAAGACACAATAGAAAATTATTGTAGCAGTAAAAAATACAGAAATTATTCCTGTATTATTTACCAGCACATATCTGTATAAAAGCCCTTGAATTACAAGAACAGGGATTGAAGAACAGCAGGGAGGCAATTCTCCGTCCTGCTCCTCTGGAGAAGGCTTCTTGGTATTTAGTTTTTCATTTAAAGGAAGTAAATTAGAAACTTGCCCAATTTCCAGACAGCATTAAAACAGCTGGTCACAAGGATATCACCAGTTGCGGAAATGTTTGTAGGCAGCAATCTTTCCTCCTATAGTCAAGGAGTAACAAATTAACTTTTGAAGTGATTTTGAAGACCCCTAAAGAAGCAAGAAAAGAGAAAAAAAATCTTGTAAAACTGGGTTGAAATAGCTTCACTTTGTGCTCTTAAATCATGTGAACTTGAAACATCAAGCCTCAGCACATGCACATAAATATGCATGCACTGGGCAGCAAGATTTTCATAAACCCATAAAAAAGCACGTGTGCATGCACACAGATACACACACAGACACACACAAGAACCTTTTTCATCTTTAACTTATGAATAAAAATTGCTGATTTTACTCTGCTAAGCTATTTAAGCAGTACTGTGTTTGAAGAACAATTTTTTTACATAGGTGGTTAAACAAGTAAACCTTTTTCAAATGTGAAATGGAAATGCAATGTTTCCATTTTACTTTAACAGTAAAAATATTCATAATGTCTATTCTCCCAGTATTTTTTCCAAGGCATGGCAAGTGATAATTCTATTAATTTTGTTTCATAGATGTGGGATTCTAGTAATTTTTTTATTTATTTAATTTTACTTTTTTCTAGATATTAAAATTAGTATATGCAATGTTCTCCTGTTGCCTAAAACTTTTGTTGAAAATTCATTGGCTGATACTATGTCACAGATTTTAAACATGCATCTGTATTCTGATGTCTATTAAAGCTGATAAGGGCAAAATGTTTCTGCCAGAACTGACAGAGGTATTAGAATACTAAAAAACCCAAAAAACTTGCATTTTTCAGTGTCTTTTGTTCATCTGAAAAAACAGATGAAAGAAAGAGAGAGAAAAAGTGTCCAGCCTGTTAAGGCTAGGACAAATCAATTACTGTCTCTCACTGCATAGAATCACTTTAGAACAAAGTTCGAACAAAGATATGTTGTAAAATGTAGGGCCAGGAAGGACCCTTCAGAAAAATTTTGAATGCAAGGCTTCTTTCCTCTACCAACAGACAAAAAACCACACTTTTGGGAATAAATTAAGAGAGCAAGAAGCCAAAAAGAATGATCAGAAACACTACATACTCATTGCAAGACATCATGAGGTAACATAGAAATCCAGTGGAAAATTTGCACTAAAAAAATCAAAAGGACTTTGAAATTAAATATTTTATTTCGAAATAAATCTTAATTAAAATTTTCCTGTTATCTACATTACTCTGCAGAAAAAAATGATTTTGACATACCATCCTTTCTTCAGCAGTTTTTCATTACCAATTCTTATTACGCAGATATATAGAAAAAGTAAGCTAATGCACTCTAAATTATTGAATCAAAGGTAGACACCACAAAGCTCAGGTAACAGTTGAAAACTGCATCCAAACTAAAAAAGCAGCTACTTGTTTTGCTGTAGGGATGCATGTAGGTACCCAATATATTACCAGGAACAAGGAAGTAAGTGCAGTACTAACACTGCCATGCTTTCTTGAGATGCTGAAAATGCCACATGAAATCAGTATGGATTGACGACACTTCACTTTTTTAAAAAAGTCAGCAACTCTTCATGAGATTACAAGAAAGAAGAGGGCGATATGAAATTTTACTTTTAAAAGCAAAGTATTTTTGCATTGTATTTGTACCCTTCCATTCTTGAATAGCTGAACTGTTGCAGTAAGGAAAAAAAGCATATAGTTTATTTTCCTGAAAAATTCAACATGGGGTTAGAAACAGAATATCGATCAGAAATTCAATCAGACAGGTTTTACTTCTTTCAAAAATACATATACTGCTGAAGGTAAGATCACTTCTTCCCCAGTTAGTTCTGAACAGCATTAAGGAGAAGAACATAAAAAAAATTAAACAAAACTTACTTAGTCATTTTTGTTGTCTTAGACAGAAAGTACAATGCAAACACAAGACTTTCAAAACCTTCTTTTATATGACTGTATTATTACAGTGTTATCACACTCTTTGGGTAACATTGTCAAATTTTATCTCTTTATACTATGAATTCTACCAAATCTCGTAACAGCATCATGCCACTAACATGACATTATGTTTTGTGAATATCCACCTGTGTATCAGACAAAAGACCTGACTCTTTGCCCAGGGTTTTAGTATTTTTGAACTTTTAACACTTCTTCAAATACATAATTATGTTTTTTTCATACCTTAGAAGAGCAATTGCTGGTTGTTTAAAGAAACTAATTCCATATTAAATTGCTTGAAAAGTAATTTTTCAATCTGTTACTACACAGTCCTTTTTTCTGTTAAGACTTTTATGAGTGGGTTTGGTTTTTTTCACGCTACCAATTCTACTGTTTGAAACATCAGAGTTTTTATTGCTTCTGTTAGGCTGTTTTAGTTAGATAATTATGAGAGATATTTAAATTTCATTTTCAGACTTCCAGTACTAGTGTGCACTTAGACTTTAGGAAAAAAAAAAAGAAAAAGGGACTAAAATACTTGGTTAGTGTTACTTTTTTTCATCCAGTTGATTGATTACCATTTGCTCTTTTGTTTTGATTTTTTTTAACAGTAGCTTGAAGCTATTTATTTTTCTTGGCTTAGGACGGATGAGCTCACCTGGTGAATTTTGACCTCTTGTGTTGGTTCTGTGATAGTCCAAATTTTAAGTTTTTCTGTTTTAAGCCTGGTTAAAATCTCACCAAAGCAAATGGAGACATGGGGCAGGAATTGAATACCTTGATGACCCAAATTTTGGTAACCTTCTTGAAATCCTGATCCTTCACAGAACTCTGCAGTTGCTCTTGAACTAGTTTGTGCAGGCAGGACATGCAAAAACTATCAAGCATACCCAGTATTTACAGGAGCATGTAAACACTGTAGCCTCCAACATGTATCAGCACTGACTGCATTTTATAAGCACATATTAAATAATCTGTAAACTTCCCCTTACTTTTATCAGTAGTTTTTCTTGCATTTTCATTTTTAACTCTGCTTTCCATCAGCTGCAGTCTCAGTTTCCAACTTATTGTCATAGGCTGCTAAAGTGGAACAAAGCTCTGTGTGATGCATAACAAAAGAGGAAATCACATAAGGAAATTTGGCTAAATCAAATGTGATGGGTTTTAATCCTCCAAGCAGTTCAAGTTCTGGAACATCACCCATGTTACTCAGTGAGACAGAATAAAAGAACTGAGATTATGTTCATACTTTTTCTTCTGTTAGGTAGGAGAACAAAGGGTCACTGGCAAAGGGGCAAGTGAAGGCATCCTTTCAAAAAAACAGCTTGGTGTCAACACTAGATATGACCTATCGTTCAGAAAAGCAGAAACACCAATAAAAATCATTCCGGCTTCCAAAATAAACCTTTCCGATTACTACAGGAAGATGTCATCCTCTCTTGTTTGAGCAAAGTTAAAATGGTGATGCCTGTTATTTTATTTTGTTCTAGCCAAAACTCTGCATTTGACTGCCAACACAGGTAAGAAAATAAAAATGTAAGAGAAGAGTGGTAAAATAAATAAGGAATAAGCCATGTTTGGGAAGCTTGTTTTCTATACTACAGGGAACCTTCCCACTCAGTTATGAAATGAACCACACTGAAATATTGTGCACCAGATCAAGCCAGCACAATACGTCCTAAAATTATACAGACTATAAAACTATTTACAAACCCAAAAAGGGGTTGAAGAGATACGGTTCAAATATCTCTTTGTATAGCCATGAATATGAGGTCAGAAGACAGCTGTGTAATCCAAAAAGCAGAATAACAGCCAGACTAGGGATATTTTAGGTGTGTGATAACAGTGCTAGATACTCAGCAGGCAGAGCAGGGAAGGTTTGCACACTGCTTGGACCATCGGGATCATGGACTGACAAAATAATCTTGTCACCTTTAGTACACACTAAGTTGTTTTATGCATGTGCATAGTACTGAAGAAGCAGGAAGCTTCCTGAAGGGAGGAAAGATCAACTGATCAATAAGTATGTCTCAGACTGACTTCAGAATGGCTCTGACAGACTGATTAAAAACATTGCTATCCAGACACTGTTACCCAGAAAGACAGTAGCCTGAAAATGAACCTTTGAAGATAGGATAAAAAGGCTGTGGAAATGCAAGCAGAAAGGATTATCCAGGAGGGGGGAAAAAAAAGATCTGTTTGTCATGCTGATTAAACTCACAGTAATACATATGATTCCAAATCCATAAAAAGGCAATAAAGCAAGAACACGTGAATGAATAATATAATATGCACAATTGACATCAAAGTTCATTGTTACTCCACTATCAATGAAATGCACCATGAAGCTACCTCTTCATGCTGCACAGCAGGTATTGTTTTGGAACCACTATCAAGGGCAGCAGATTCAAGGATCATTACTTTAATGCATCACAAATTGTGTTACAACTCGCAAGTGAAAATAGTTCCTCTTTGCTTCTTCTGTATTCCACAATAGACTGAGGAAGGCAGAACCAGAGAATGTCTAACAAATATTAAGCATGTTCCATCAATACATTTCCGGGATACTGCAGACTATCTACATGTCTCACTGCCACTTGCTCCGTAGTTATCATGTTATTCCCGTGAACCTTAGTTTCTACTCATGTCCTAATCAACATTTACAATCAAGAAAAGATGAGGAAAGATTTAAAAGTTCCATTTCTTCCACTGCTATGGATGATAACATCAAGATAATTCTTCATATGGTAGTTGAAAATACAAATGAAATGTAATCTGTGCTTTTATATTTAATACTAAAGCTTTCAATTTTAGGCAGAAAGAACTTCTTAGGGACCTTTTGTACTCATAACACTCATAATATTTTGTGTGAGACATACTACAATAAAAGCAATTGAAAACACTATAAATATTTAAACCCCTGCCTTTTCCTATAGTTTCTGTTCCCCATACATATTATACAATCTCATATACACTGTGTTAACATACAAACGCCACTTTTTAAATAAATCCTATAAGTTGTACTTCACTTACATCAAGCGTTCATCAGATAACACCACAATTTCAATGAAAATTAGTCTTACTGTACATTCACCCATATTCTACGGACATTGCTTCATTTTAAGATGCAGAAGAATAGAAGAAAGCTCTTAGTAAGTAAAAAAAAACCACTTACATTGCAATTGTCCATCAAAAGTTTTATACATTTAATTTTCCAGTATTTTTGTAATCACAGAAATAAATTAGTACATAAGTTAGAACAAAAAAAAAAAAAAAAAACAACAAAAACAAAACCAGAAGTAAGATCCCACTGAAAAACTGAAACTAAATTTAAACAAAGCTCCTTTTAGACCCACTCTAATAATAAGGCTTTTATTCTGGTCAATTCTCTACTGTGAATACTAGCTGGAGATATTTATACCTTTATTAACCTCAAAAAAACTTTAAAAACCAGGTCCTGTTAAAAAAAAAAAAAAGTCAAGATATAGCTAGTCTGGGAAAGGGATATGGTGCAGAGTTATTTGGTAATGAATACTAATGTCAGTGAATCAAGATCAGCACAGCTGTATCAGAGAGGTTCTGTACCCGCTCAGAAATGTTACTGGTACAGAAACAGACTGTGTATCTGCACTGACTTCTGCTTCTGGGCCAGCAGGTCTTGACAATGCTGCACTTCAAATGTTCTTTTGAGTAATATGAATATTCTCCAGGCAATTCCCAACCAGAAACTTGAGAGAATTTTTTTTTTAAAGAAGCTTTACAAAAACTTTAATGGGTTTCAGACTTCTACCTACTTTTTATGCACAGTGGAGGATAGCATTCTCAGAAAAAAAGAATACCAGAGGCAGCAGCAGTGTATTCATACTCTAATGCTTGAAATTGGTACTTGATAAACCACTTTATAACAAGACTGTAGCAAATATACCCATACAAGGGTTCAGATTAACCCATTAAAGACAGGAAAAATACTTTAATATGTGGATTAGAAGTACTGTACAAAGAATAAATATTAATGTTGGAAGTACACAGCATTTTCAGCTGAAACCATTGAAAATTTAACTCACCAAACGTAATGAACAAACTTTTCCAGCAAATTTTCTGAGACAGCTGTTCAAAGGAATGGTTATTGTTTCCTTTCCAAAAGAAGGAAGACTTATTATAACGTAGAAAATGTTCTAGTGAAAACACACACAAAAAACCCAGACTTGTTTACAGTTCTCAACAGAATCTCATCTCAGCTGAAAAGAATCCTTGCACCATCAAGAGCTCTCAATATAATATTTGAAGTAGTCTAAAGAGAAACATACTACAAAAGGTAAAATATCTCTATGGTTGTAAGAAAATCAGAGAGCCTTGGTATAGGGGAGCAAAGAAGTAAAATATAAAATGGAGGTAAAATAATATTCAATTGTGTGCATGATATATTGCTATACTAAAAATAAATTCTAGAACAGATATATTGTATTATTTTATAAGATTAATGAAAGTGTATCTCAATAATATCTGATGAACACTTGACTTTAATAATTTTGATTCTACTAAGGAATTCCATTAATTTTATGCCTATTTTTTTTTCTCTACATACATCTATGCCACTCCTTTTATCATTGTAAGTTAAAAAATCCTGGTCAAGTTTAACCATAATCTAGAGCACTGTAGATTGTCCATGAGCAGAAATATTTGAATCTGGTTCTTTCACACCAGAGCAAGCCAATAATAATCAAACGATGGGACATGCTCATATCCAGTCCTGATGACCATTCAAACTGATCTGTGTAATGATGGCCAACTGGTCCTTTGTCATTTTATAGTAAACCCCTGATGTAACAGAATATCTTTAATTTATTGAAGAATAATTAAATTATCTGAGATGGCAGAGGAAATTGTGCTCAAATATTAATTAAGAAGACACCGCCAAGAAAAAATACTTACATGTTGTTTTTTTAAATATAAATATGTGTCTGTTGGAGGTTTTAGTTGTTTGTTTGTTTTCCCTATATAAATACAGCTATTATGGTAGCCTTAGCTACATGCACAGACAAAGACACACACACACGCACATACACACCCCATATTGAGATGGGACTGAAATAGGAAAAAGCACAATGAGAACATTCATATGTCCAGATAAAGCCAGGAAGATTACTTATCAATTACTGTTAGAGGCAAAACAACTCGACTTGGGGAAAATATTTTTTTGTCTTTTAAAACAGATCTGCGTAGCAGAAAGCAAAAAAACAAGCATAATAGCAGCTTTTCTCTCTCCCAGGCTCACCTTCATTCTGTCATTCCAAGCACTACTATCTCCCCACCTTTATGGCACTGTATATGGCACTATATCACACTTTTCCTCTGCTGCAGAGAGGGCTCTCTATGGTCTGCAGTTCTTTATGGAATATCTCACAGCAGCAGCAACGGCGTTCCATAGGCTGCACTCTGGAGAATTACTCCACCGTGAAACACTTCTTGCTCCTGCACTGGCCTTAGTGTTCCATCTGTTCTTTATCACACTTTTTGTTCCCTCCTCTTCCCACCATAGTGTTTTCTGTCCTTTTCAAAACACATTTTCATGGAGGCCTCACTAGCTTTGCTGATGGTCTCAGCTTTGCCTTCAGGGAACAAGCTGTGTCCAACACATGCCAGTACAGTCCCTGGCTTCTTCCCACGGAGGCCACCCATGCAGCTGCCCCCTACTCTGGCTACTAACACCTTGCCATGAATACCCAGAACAGATACAATCAATTGCTTTTACTATAATGTTGCAAATTATTGTCTCCCTGGAACTATAAATCTCGTAGAAAATGTCTGCAATTTTAGCAGCTAACATAAGCCCTTCAGCAAGTCAGAGTTAGGAAAGCAGAGTTTTTGAAGCTTGAGAAAGATAAAGGCACAAATAATATTTCAATAGAGGTTGAGGAGAAAAATTAATTTTACATTTGGATTTCTGCAGGTGAAATATAACTGCTTTCATGAATGTACATTCAAGATTCTGTCACTGATGTTCTTAAACACTAAATTTACAAAATGTTTTAATAATTTACTTTAGAAAAACTACAAAGTTGTTAAAAGTAGGTTGAACATCTATCTGTTCAATGGTTGAATCTGGAGTTACAGGGAAGTGAGCTACCTGGTACTTAACCCTGCAAGGAATAACTATGGTATTTACATAGTAAAAAAACTCCTGCAAACAAACACAAAAGTTGTGAAAGGCTTTTGTTAAGTGATATACTCTTCAAATCAAAAGTAAAAGTGCTTATATAGAAAGGTCTCTATAGTTTCTCCTCTAGTTTTTCCAAGATTTTGGTCTGGAGTTATAGCTATATATATATTCAAAGATTTTGGTCTGGTTTTGTTGGGAGTTATAGCCATCCTAGAAGCTAGTGCGTGATCCCAAATCCTGTAGGATTGCACAATAGTATGCTTTGACTGACACTGACACATTAAGGATCAACAGCCCTATCATTTTAGGGTTTTGGTTTTAGTGCAATATTTAATTTAATTTATTTAATGAACACATTGCTTTATGCTTGTAGTTACAGTGTGGCACAGAGCAAATGTTAGGTGGGACAACAGGAGAGTAAAGAAAAGATGCTGGAGTGGGAAGCCTCCTTTTGTGCTGAATTGCTGAAATAATATTGAAAACATATAACTAGTGTTTTCGTTCACAGCTGGGACCAATAAAAGCCTGTGAAGGATTTCTCTAAATTATACTATCCTGTGGGGTGCCAAGGAAATGTTGTTTCTCATTTAAAATAAATAGTACCCCCTACTAACTTATTCCTAATCAGGCAAACAACAAAGGAATTAAGTAGGCCATTTCCATACATATGACTGTTTCTTTTATGAAATGTAGTTCACTAGAATTTCCGAGCTAATTGATTTAGAGGAGTTCATGTTGGTATATTTTTTCAACCTTGTAACAAATTCCAATGCTTGTGTTTTAAGCAATCCCATTTCTTATTGCAGCATTTAAAAATGACAATATTGAGTGCTCAATGTGTGTTCTATTAGCATTGCAAAACAAGGGGTTTTGCCTATAAAAGAAGACAAAGTGTTTTGGCAGGTTCACAGCTAATAGCACATATGCCAATGATACTGTTCATGGCATAGAAGCTATGTCACAATTTTCTGCAGAACAAATTGTTTTTGTCTTCTACTTTATAATTTATATGAGAATCTCTAAGTTTAGAATATTTGGTTTAAATCTAGTATACTGCACCAAAAATTAAAAGAAGATCTTACAGTTTCTTCAAGGCTTTAGTCAAGAAAACTTTATTCTATCACTGCTGGTTTTTTCATCTCATACAAATTAAATCATTCAACTTAAATGTGTTCTAAAACTGTACGTAGGGCAAGTCTTTTGTATTTTTCAACCTAATATCTAGAAGCTAACCACCTTTCTTAAGAACCTGTTATTTCCCCTGCCTGCTAAGAACATCTGACAATGCATTCATTTAATTCCATCTGTGTCCCCAACCACTGAAATACTGACAGAACTCAGAATTTTTAAAAAAATCCTCCTGTTCATCTTTGTACTTTATAATCCTGTTTAGGTTCAAAGGTGTCTAAATCACCATAGGATTCTTTCCTTCCCTTCCCATTACATAATAATTTCCTCAAGAAAACTGAGGAGAAAGGCTCTGGGATTTTCATAGAATAATTGTTATAATTATTCATTATCAGGGTATTTATGGCATGTATTAGATGGGATCAAGACTGCATTGCTCAGTTCATTCAAGAATGGTAATGATTACAATTAAAAGGAGTCCTTAACACTCACACTCATTCAAGTTATGCCACTGATCCCAGGAATACATCTGAAAGCTTTAAGTAGTACATACAATATCTACAAGTGGGCACTAAAAATATTTTACTACTATTTTAGCAATTTCATTGATATGCCTAGGCCTGTGGTTGAAGGTGTGTTATGAATAGCATATGTGTGGCTCTGTAATTTCTCATTTTAAAGCAATCTTTGTACAAAGCCTAAACTAATCTGCCGTGATTTCTAATTATATGAGGCTGAGCTGCAGGTATTGTGTTGCTCCACTAGCCAATTCATTCAAAACTAACTGATACAAGGATAATTGTGATGGAGAAGCAGTAGTCCTTCTTAAAAACAATTAGCTGTTTTGGGAAACACTAGAACAGTTCAACCTGTCATGTTTCACAGTGAAGCAGGTACCAGCCATAAATCATGTAACTAGAACAACATTAGATACAAGATAAGAAAACACTGGCATAAGTATTTCCAATATTTTATTCTCACTCCAGGTTTAATTTCTGTCCCTCTGTTGTCCCCAGTGTAGTGGCCATATAATTATGCATGCTGCTCTGTGATATTAAAAAAATTAAAATCCAGGCAAATTTAATCAATTTTGTGGTATACGGTCTGAATCTGTCTGATTCTGTTTGCTGTGCAAATGAATAGATAAATCTGAAGTCTTGATAGAGTTACAGAGACAAATGATCTCAAAATAGGTTTAAGTGCAACAGTTGTTCAACATATGATGGTATTATCTAAAGCTACATATTTAATTAAAGTCTTTAACAATATCTTTGCTGAGAAGACATGCCTTTTTTTGTAATAACTTAGCTTGCTTCAAAGTCTCTAACATGTACCACTTAATTCAACATTTTCCTTCATGTGTGCATTAACTTTCACTTACAACAGATGAATAATGTACCTGGCAGCCTTAAATAGAAATGAAATCAGTAATTTATGAAAAAAAAAAGTTAATCAGATACATGACTAGGAGTTTGATTCTACAATGTTAATTCAAATAAAATGTGTACAAAACCTACCATCTTAAAAATCTAGTTTACTGATTTTAGGCAGCTTAACAGCAGAATTTATCCTTATTCACCTAACTTTAGACACCTGTGTTTTGAATCTCATTCTATACAGCAGATACCTGAATTAAAACAGCAGAAGTTGCACCAGAAATTGTAAACTAGGAAAAATTCCCTAAGGAACTGAAACTACAAAGGCATCTACATAATGTACGTGATAGGTACATAATGTACGTGATAGGTACATAATGTATGTGATTGTATATTATTAACTCTTTGAAGGGATATTAACCCTAGGGGGAGTTTTCTTGTTTTGTTTTAGATTTGTTTGTTTGTCTGTTGGTTTTTTAAGCAGCAAAAAAATATTATCTGGAAAAGAAATAGGAAAAAAAAAAAAAGAAAAGGAAATAAATAAGAGGAAGATACGTGAAAGGAAAGAAATTTTGAAGAATACCAGTAGACATTGCAGAGAACTGATTAGCCAAAGAAGACACTTAAAAGAGACAATATATTGAAACAGCAGAAGAAAGAACAAAAGGACAAAGACGACTGGGCAAAAAAGAAGGAAAAAGCGTAAAAAGCAGTTCAGTGACAAAGACTAAAAGACACCTCATAGTAACAGGAAGTAATACAGAGGAGCTATGACACATTAAAGGCCAAGCAAGATCACTTTCTAGGGGGCTTGTTCATGAACTGCCATTTTTACTTCTCGTTTTTCCTCTATAAGCTTCTTATAGAAGAATCATGTTACTAATACTTCTCGTTCTCAAAACAAACAAACAAAAACAACAAAGGTAGCTAAATGGCTCCAGAAAACTCTTCCAGAGCCTACAGAAAAAATGCAATTTGTTCAATACCCTTCTTTATTTGTCCCATACATCAGTTTTTGTCTGTCTAATAGATAATGAATTCAGTTGTGCAGCTTGAAATTCACAGGGTAAAAGCTAAAGCAACACATTTTTTTACAGCACACCATCAGTGCAAATTTCAGAATTGCTGAGGAAAAGGGGAGGGAAAGAAAAAAAATAAGAAAAAAACAAAAGGACATGTTAGGATGTTAAGATGTTAGGATCTTAAAACCAATGAGAAACACAATGAAGAAAAGAATAGATGTGAGAAAACAGTTGGGTTTGTTTAGTCTCTGCATTTCCTCGTTCCTTTTTCTCTCACAATAATGATACATCCGTAAAGAAGAATTAATTGAAAGAAAAATAGATTAAAAGAGACATAAGAAAATAAACAAAGAAAACAAATATACAACAAAAGAAAGAAAATGTGAGAAAATAAAGGAATAAAAAATAAAGAGTTGACTGAGATATTAAAATAACAAAATGAGGAAAAACAAAGCAATAAAAGCAACATTTTTTAAAAGAGGTTTCTATTGCTTTAAGGTCCAGCCATTTCGTCAAAGAAAATGCTGAAGAGGTACAGCCAAATTTTGGAGAACAAGAAGAATGTAGATAGCTTTTCTGGCAAAACCATTTGTTTGCCAAAAAAGAAAACTGCTGATATAAATTTATGTGCATTTTCATCAGTCATCATCATACTATCACTCTAGCATTGCCATGGACCTTTACAAGGGTAGAGTTCACTATTGGGAGCACATATTATTCCTTAGGTTTTCTGTATCTGGTCTAGCTGCTGGGTTTTGGACATGTTAGATAAGGTTCTACAGATATTTTAAATTCAGACAACTATTTCTATCTTTAGTGTCTCTCCTATTTCCATGAAAATGTCAATATACACATTTATTTTGCTTATAATTGATTTTTTTTCCCTTTAAATAATACTTTTAAGAAATTACTTTCCAGTATAATATTTGCCTTTATTATGTATAGAAATTAAATTTTTAGTTAATATTTCTCTGACAACAAAGCCCCTCAAAAAGATTCCCTCCTCTTTTTTTTTTTTAACCCCCTTCTCTTTCTAGTTTGATTTTCCGTTTTGAGTATGTGGCAGCAGCAAAATCCTCACAGATGCTCGTGCCCATCAGCCATCACCTATGACCTCACCTAGGTCTTTTATTACATTCCACCAAGAATCACTTGCAAGAAAATGAAACTCTGCTAACAATAATATCTTAACTGAAACTTACTGTGTTCTTTTCCAAGGCAGTCTGCAGGCAGAATGTTCTAAAACAGAAAAACGAATCTGCAGCTTTGTTAAAATCTGGAGTTTGGCTGAAAAACTGTAGCAGAATAGGATTTACATTAATTATCCTCATAACTTTACTTTGTTTGAACTGGTCTTTTGAATACGCTTCACTGTATGGTAATCTGACTGCAACTTTTGTAAGGCACACACAATTCCACTCCTTCTATTTCAAGCTTGATCAGACTAACATTTTTCAGCCGGTCTTCAGGGAACTCTCAAACAAAAAATTCAGAGAACTTTGGTTTAATCTTTTCTAACTTCTTAACTGTGTTTAAACTCTGTGTCACCTATGAAATTACTAATACTTATTTTTTCTTGCTTGACGGAGCTTTTTGTCTGTTTTTTAAACCAAGCTTTTCCATAATAATAGTAATAGTTGTAATAATAATAATAACAATAATAATAATAATAATAATATTTACATAAAACTTAAAAGTTAAAAAGAAGTCTGGTGAAATAATTGCATATATTTATGGATTCTTGTTTTACAAAGGTAATTTGAACATAGTTAGTAGAGCAGGGGAAAACGGATTATGGTTCAAATTTCACAACTTTAATACATGCGATTCTTAAGAGAAGATGTTGAAAAGCTGATGTGATTAAAACCATTCATACCCAAATACATACCATTCAGACTGAATTCATACCCAAAATACTTCTCAAGTTTTTAAATATTCATTTTAAGACTGAACTGATTGCAGTGCTTTGGGTTGAGATACCAAATCAGTCATCCATTTATTACTTCTTTAATAAATGTTCCAACAAGAGTTAGAAAATAAAACTAAAATCACAAGGCCAGAATGAGAGTTAATAACTTGAGATATAATTTTTACTATCACATCTTCAGTGAGCCTTTAGATTTCGCATTCACTTTTAGTTTAGAACATTCACTTCATAAACTCAAAGTATGTTGCAGCAATAAAAAGCGCATTGAAAAACTTATAGACCTTAGTCTAGATTCAATAGGTCATTTTAATTTTCGAAATACTAAAAATTTCTGTAGCCTGGTGTTTCATTGCACACAATGAAAATGCCAGTTCCATATAAATTGTGCTTTTAATTTTCAAGAAATATTATTGGTGTGATTTTTGAACTAGAAAAGTGCACATATGTAATTCAAAGCATGCAGTAACTAATCTACAAATATAAAAGATTATAAATAGTAATGTATTCCACTTCACTGTTATTTCCCACTTTTCCTTTAAATACTTTACTTCTTTTTTTATTTTTATTAATTATTTTCTGATTTCAACAGATAGCAATTTTCTGCTTATTCACAGAAGTCTTCCTGAAGTGTGTAATCGCACATCTATAAGGAAGGCTTCTTGTTTGAACCCACCTTTATACCTACTCAGAACTTCCTGGGAATAAATTACCAGCCTTACTGACAATTTTATTCTTAATATGCACCACCTTGTCAATAGATACATATATCCTTGTAAATCCCTCAATTAAAACTTAGCATGTAAATAGATGAAAGACATTTTAAAAACTGCTGATGACTCAGGACTTCTTATTGATTTCACCAAACGATATCTGGTTCATTTTTCTAAAAGCAAGTAGATGACTGAAAAATAGTTTTAGAAAAGACTGTTCCTTTCAAAAAATGATCAATTATAGTTCCATAATCTGTAAAAATTATGATGTCAGGACACCTTCTGGAAAATAATGACATATTGATTTCTATACTTTAAAATTTAATACATTTTTTCCAGCTCTATTCTTTTTTCTCAGTCTTAGAATTACTAACTCACATGGAAGTCCATAAAATTAATTTTATTTATCCTGATTATGCATTATAGATTACATTTTGAAGTTACAGATTTCTCATTTCTTAATTATGTGTCTCACTGAAGAGTCCTGGATATCTGGAAGTATTATTCCATTAGGAGAGCATCTTTCTTCTTATGGATTCATAGAATTACTTGAGTCAATGGTTTCTTAAGGAAGTAGAGATTTTTACTCTTCAAGTAGATGCAAGGGCTGATGCTGTCTCTATCTATATATGCTTAACATTACCAGCCAAGTCTGAATAGTCAAATAGTGAAAAATTTAGGTCAGTGCTTTCACTTGAAGTGTTAAAAATTATTTAAAGATCTGCCTGCTGCAAGTGGTTTCCTCAAAAATAAAACAGTAAATTATTTAGCATTTTAAAAAATCAATTAAATAGCATAATAATTATTACTTACTTTTGTTCTAACTGACTTGTAGCATGTACTCTGAATAAATTAATAGCTATGTAAAACTTCTCTTAACCTTATGGAAGAACTAACACATGTCCCTTTAAATAAACATTTATACAAGCTAACTTCTGTTTCTTACCCATTATAGTTAAATCTCAGATGACATGGAAATTAAGAAATATCTCAATTTTTTTTAAAACAGCTCTCAGCTTCCTATATTTTGTGCTGGAGGGAAAGAGAATTGCTTGTATTAATAATACAACTTCTAAAAACTTGGTTGTTCTTATAAATATAAACAGCCTTCTTTTCTTTTTTGTAAGTTGCCTTTTTCAAAAAAGTACAGAGGAAATTATCAAGTCAGGAATCAAACACTGAAAAAAAGAATACGCACATAATTGTGAAGAATGCAGAATGTGCACATATGGAGAAATCACATGGGCAGGAAGAGGGATTTACACCAGTCCAGAAAAATAAGAGATTAGGTTCTCTATCACTGAATATCATCACGCCTGACAGACCAGACTCAGAGAACTAAGCAGCTGTCTCTGAATCAACCGCACATTCCTTAAATTCAGCACTGGAAAGCATGAAAAAAGAGCTTTAGAGAAATTAGTTCTCCAGGAATGGCTTCATTGGATAGACCTAACTTGTCATGTGGAACACCAATTTTCACAGATTTTGAACTGGTTATGTATTTCCTCATGTAAAATTAAATTCTGCCTTCATGAACTTAAAAAAAGTATTGCTGAAGTTCTCTCAGGTTGGAGTTCACTCTTTGAAGGTCTCCAGGAATAACAGGCTAGTGCAATAAGGTCCTTACCCAGTTTCTCTAAAGACTGTAGTCTACGGTCTGACTGGAGTGTCAACACTGGAGTCTAATATTTTGAGCAGATTCAATACTGTGGTACAATATGCTTTTCACCAGTTTTTAATAATTAAGATATAACTTCAGGCAAAATTTTCACTGCTGCCACCACAAAACTACAATACTTTCTCAAAGGCATAGTAATTTTTTTACTGTTTCTGGGAAACCATTCCACATTCCTGTCATACCTGCCACAGTACTACCTAATTTTGTGTTCTAGGGGTATTGTATCCCGTTACTATCAGTTTTTCCATATCTCCTTTCACCTGCTGCTGATGCATTTAAGGGAGTTTTCCTGTAATGCATCACTTAGCATGTGCATTGTGCCGTCTAGTAAAAAACACAGTAGATTTAATAGAGCTTGGGGAGAAAAAAAATTAAAACAACCAACCAAACAAACAACAACAACAAAAAAGGCCAGAAACCCACAAGGAAACTAGACAATTATCAGTGACTACTTAGTCAAATTCTGTTCTAAGTTACACAGATGTGTTGTGGAGTTGAATTTATATGGTAGACAGGGATCCTAATTCATTGTATGTTATTCTGATTTTCATTATATATGATACTTATTATTGTCTCTTTTTTTCAGAGACAAACTGTATTTTTAAAATCCTATTTCTCATATTGGAGGTCCATCAAACAGTATCATAACTGGTATAATGATTAGATTATGTAACCCTAAAATAAGTCACAGAGGATTTCATTTAAATCTATATGGGAATTACTTGAATAAATTTCACCGCTGTTTCCGTATGAACTTTCTGAAGCACTAACAAGAGAAGACAGAAAAATTAGTTTTGCAGAATTCTGAATTCCCAGGGTAGAGTGTAATTATTTCACATATGAATCTTCACTGTAAAAAAGACAAAAATAGTGATAGAACTCAACTGAGATTATTTTTTTAAAAAAAAAGATATTTAAAATATATTACAAAACAGCTATTACCGTAATATGTATTATTTAATATTTGCCACACATTTAGTTAATTATTTAGCGTTATTTTTATTGGTGGTTGTATGCCAATGAAGGAAGTTTCATAAAAACTAAGGAATATTAATAAATTACATATTAAAATAAATTATTAGGAAATTGAATAATAATTATAAATGTTTAATGGTTTATAAAGAAAGAGAATCAAGACATATACAAGTTCTTGGTCATAATTTAATTAAATTTCAGATCCGGGCTCTGCTTGGTGGTGCCAAGCAATAGGCAATGAGCACAAACTGATGCACAGAAGTTCCTGAGCATGAGGAAGAATTTCTTTACTGTGCGGGTGACTGCACTGGCACAGCTTGCCCAGAGAGGTTGCTGGAGTGTCCCTTATTGGAGTTATTAAAAAACCATCTGGACACAATCCTGTGGAATGTGCTCTAGGATGACCCTGCTTGATTGGGAGGTTGGAACAGATGACCCACTGTGGTCCCTTCCAACCTTACTCACCCAGTGATTCTGTGACTCATGAAGCAACTGTCCTGCAGACCAAGCACTTGCTCCTCTAGCCTACTGTTTGGTGCTCAAGTGCTGAAAGTCTAACAAAAAGCTGGAAATCCCTACTACCTAGCACGAGATATAAATATTTAGATTTCTTCTTTTGTCTTGTTTGAGCTTAGTGGCAACCTTGGAACAGCTTATGCTTCATCAAGTATTAGGCAGAAGCAGTAAACAAGATCAGCAATTAGGCGACCAAAAAAGCTCAACAAAAATATCAACTAAGCAATAATGGTAATAAGTAAAGAATCAAAAGCTACAATATTTTTATTGTCCTGAACCACAGTAGGAGCATATGTGAAAGGAAAGCTCTAAGAGCCACACAATCCAAGTGGAGAAAGACCAAAAGAAACATTGATCAATAGGGAAGTCTTTTGGTGCTTAAAATATTAGTTCTACACATCACAGCTGCTCTGTTAAATAAATAGTGAAGCTAACTGGAGGGTAATTATAAACCCCATTCAAGGCAATAAAAATAATGGATATTTATGGAAAAATGAAAATAACTAGTTCTGATTGTGCAACATATTCTGATTAATTTGTTAGTTTTAAAGAATTTGTAGAAACATTTCTAGTATAATCTTGTATTAATTGCAATGTTATTTATTTCATCAGAGAGTCTGCAGTCATCTTCATTGCTTACAAAAACAATTTTTACAGTTTTGCTTGTGCTACTGACTTACAAAGCAGCAGTAATAAAAAGTCATTTTCTTGCTCCTTTTGGGGGAAATTGGAAAAAAAATAAAATGTTATCTTTCTCAATTGAGGTTTAAGACTTGTAATGCAGACTTATAAATTTAAAGAGACTATTCTCAATTCCTTATATCCTCAGTTTATTTAGAAATAAGAATTTCATGGCCTTCATTTCCTGTTGCTTCCCATTATGATTTTCAATTACCAGTTTAGAAAGACAGTATAGAGTACATTAAGTAACAGCAGTTGCATCTTCAGGTTAATCTGTACCGAAAAAAAGTGAGTTCTGCTCTTGAAGCAACACAGCAGTATGTGAGCCGTTCAAGAAACATAAAGGGGTAGTGTTACATTCTAGTTTAATTTTCTTATATATTTCATATTAAAACCAAAAAGAAGATGGCAAATAAAAATAGGCAATTTTATATCTATAACAATTCTTATTCTTCCTTTTTAGCTGAAAGCTTTTCCCTTGAAACTCAAAGACCAACACCAAAGCTCTGGGAGAGTCACAACAACTCATCTAAAATAAATTTTCTCTTCCTTTCCCCTTCTTGTTTGTAAGTACAGCAACATTTTCCTTTCAGGATTTTTTTTCAATCAGCAGTTAGTAAGTGAAACAAACATTTTGTGCGTAAAATAAAGTAGAAGAAACAAAAATAAAACAAATAATAATTCTCAAAACTTTTAAAACTGCTAACCATCATAAAGAGCTTTATAGGGCTAAACTATGAAGTCCTAACTCATATTTACATGGAAAAAGTCTCCCTGGTTTTTCAGTAGAGATTTTATTAGGGAGAAAAGGAAAAGGAAAAAGAAAAGGAAAAGGAAAAGGAAAAGGAAAAAGGAAAGGAAAAGGAAAAGGAAAAGGAAAAGGAAAAGGAAAAGGAAAAGGAAAAAAAGGAAAAGGAAATTTACCCCCTTCCTTAACTCCCACAAAAAAGCGTACTGCAGAACACACAACAAAAAATTCCACCCAATACTTACAGATATTTAAATATTTGTGTTAATGTAGGGGTTTTCTAAGTCCTGAGAAACTCATATGTGGTTGTATTTCTATAAGCATTTGTCATTCTCATGGGTTTTAGCCACTCATATAGTAGGGCTGAAGACAAAAATTTTTATTGATTCCTGATTTCTGTCCCTTCCTCCATCTCAGCTTCCATACATCTCACTAGAACACCAGGAGTGTTTGAAGAATTCAGTGTATGCTTGAATCTTGCAGGTGTAATTGTACCTCTTTAGGGAACAGCGTTGATATTTGCCTTTCCATTCCTTTTTCCTCCTTAATGTCCACACATTATGCAGCTGAGGAAAACAAAACTAGCAGGAACTATTTAGCTTCAAAATATATGCATATGATGCCAGTCAGTGGAAGACTAGAAAACAGAAAGGTTTTATAATAAAATTGAAATGAGCTATGGTCTCACTGCAGAGCTCTGATAGGAAATCTGGCTGTTAATATTACAGCAGTACATTGCATGCTGCTTGAATCTGCTGCAGTTCTAGCCCTCAGCAGTGGTTTAACTGATTATGCACAGTGTTGACACAAACTGGTTAATGCTTGCAGAGTTTGAGAGTTAGCATCAAAGCCCTGGAGAAGCAGAACAAGCTAGAGCTGCTGTGGTGTTAGCAGATACAGCATTGCAAGATTGGTTTGCAATTAGTGCATGAAGAGTGTCATCCTGATATACAGCAAAGCTGTGGTTCAAAAAAAGAGAATTTTATTTGGTTTTAATAAAATCCTTTCATGACCAAAACTCAGGGTAAGTGTCTTGCCAGAAAGCATTCTGCCTGTCTCTCTTTCCCAGCTTCTGTTTTCTTGAAACGTAGCAATCTCAGAACTGCTAACTGGGGACAGAGAGGGAGAGTAGAATATTAAAATGAATTCCTTAGCAGTAACCAGCTTTAAGAAATTTGCATTGATGTTGTTTACATTATTTTAAATTGAAAGTCACAAAGTGAATGTAACATTAAACTCCCCTCAGAGCCATCCACTACTTTCAGAAAAATAATATAATTTCTCCAAAAGCATGTGATATTTTCTTTCCAGACTTAGTAATACACCTACCCATTTTGCCCTACCCCGTAGCTCACTTCTCTCACCCCCAAAGTCTTTTAACCTGATATACTGTCCAGACACTTGGTTCTTACTGTTGCTCTGTTCCTCTAATCCCTCTTCCTCTTCAAGATGCAGGATCATGGGATCAGGGAAAACTCTAATTCTAATAAGGATTTTTTCTGCTAAAACTTTGCAGCTTTCTGCTCAGTCAGAAGCTTATGTTAATTGGAGTGCTAAAGACAAAGAGCAGAAAAGAACATTGAGTGGTCTTGGCATAGAACAAGGTTGGCAAAATACCTGTATCGTTCATGACAGCATATCGCCTCCTGAATAACGTTCAGCCACAAACATTCAATAGCATCCACAGGTAAACTAATGCAATGCTTAGCAGTCCTTTCCATTAGAAATGTCTAACCTAAATTTCCCTTGCGGAAAGTTAAGCCAATTACTTCTTGTCTTATCTACACTGGACATGGAGAACAGATTATCTCCTCTCTTTTTGAAGCAGGCCTCTATAATTTTTAAGACTATTATCAGGGCTTTCTTCAATTGCTTCTGCTACAAGCTGAAGATCTTCAATTAATTCACTCTTTCCTTCTGTTTTCTAGATTTAGATCGCTAACCACTGTTGATTTCCTCCCGACTTTTGTTTGCAGATCAATGTGTTTCTGATCAGCACAGAACAACAATCCTTTAAAATTTTATTCTTTGGCGTCACCACAAAAATATAATAGCCATGCCATTTTACTAAAATTCCCTTTCCCTGGTGGCAATAAAAGTGCAACAGAACTGAAAGAAACATATATGGAATAGTTTTTGCTACACATTGGTGATTTGGAAAGGAAATGTTTCTTTCTGGTTATAGTTTATCAACAGTCATCCAACATTAAAAAAAATGTTATTTTTCAAAGCTCTAGAAATGCTTATTTGGGTACCTGAATTAAAATAGGTTGACCTACTGATTAGATTTACCTTGATGATACACATTTCCCAGTCATTACTTTATTGTAAAGGTTAATATAAGAGAGACTTCTCATATAACCTGTTGTTTGTACTGCAGAAGTTAAAGCTCTGCAGTAAACCTCATTGATTTTAAATCATTCAGTAATGATGTTTTCCATCACAGTTTAAAGTCTAAAGGTTGTTGAATTCTTTCCAGAGAGCAACACTGAATCTAAACTGCAACATTACAAGATCCTTTAGAGTGAAAGGTAATCAAAGAAAATAGAAATTAGCTGCCATAATCAAACAGGAACAGAGAAGAGAGTACAGTTGCTACATCTGGAAAAACCCAAGCTAAAATCTGCCTCCCTGTCAGAAGAAGAAGCAGTAAATGACTGCAGTGACCCAGGAGCCAGGTGACCTGAAATAGAGGTATCTATTCAGAGTCATGCTTGGAGTGTTTATAACTAACAAAGGATTCAGTCTTTCTCTTGTTACTATTCTAAAGTTCTGATCTACTCTCTTAAAAGTATTTTTTTTTCAATCTTCTGAATTTATTTGTAGATCCATTTGAGTCAAAAAGCTGTCAATATATACAATAAAGACATTCCTCTCCCCTAAGGAAATGGTAAAAAAATAATAACAACCAGAACAACAATACATTAAAGCACACATACATTAGAATTTGGCCACACAGCAAGGGAAATACATAACCCAAGGCAAGAAATCCTCTTGATTACCCCTTCAAATTAAAAAAAAAAGACCAAATTTCGAATGACAAGCCATTCTGATCCTACAAGATAAATAACAAAATCTCCTATTTCTATGACCATCAAACTGCATATTGCATATTTATCACAAGTTCTACAGATAAAAAATAACCATGTCTGCATAAGACTACTAGTATGAATTACTTATGTCCCTCAAAGGAACCACTGTGGTCCCTGAGGCTCAATGGTGACCCAGTGCCACTCCATGGCCATGTCACACCTGTGGGATCTACAGAGCCTGCAAATCGCATAGGTCTTAACAGCTTCATGGTGCTCATTCGTGATTATATTTCATTCCATACCTTCCTTCCCTTTGTGGAGGAGTGATTGATACACTAGAAAGCTGTACTGTCATTCAATGAGACTTGAACAGGCTTGAGAGCTGGGAACCTTATGAAGTTCAATAAAGCCAAATGTAGAGTCATGGGCATGGGAAGAGATTGCTACATGCACTAACACAGCTTGGGGCCTGACCTATTGGAAAGAGCTCCACAGAAAAGGAGGTTCCAGAGAGCTACAGACCTGTCAGCCTGCCTTCTGTGCTGGGGTAGGTAATGGAACAGATCATCTCTAGTGGCATGTGCAGGATAGCCAGGGGATCAGACCCAGCCAACATTGGTTTGTGACCAACCTGACCAACCTGATCTCTTTCTGTGAAAAACTGGTGTACTTAGTGGATAAGGAAAGGGCTGTGGATGTTGTCTGTGGATTTTAGTAAAACCATTGACACCATTTTCTACAGCATTTTCCTGCAGATGCTGGCTGCTCGTGGCTTGGACAGGTGCACTGTTCACTGAGTAAAAATCTGTCTGGATGGCCAGGCCCAGAGAGCGGTGGTGAACGGAGTTGCGTCCACTTGGTGGCTGGTCACTAGCAGGGTTTCCCAGGGCTTAGTATTGGAACCAGTCCTACTTAACATTTTTATCAAGTGCACTCTCAGTAAGTCTGCAGATGACACCAAGCTGGGTGGGAGTGTTGGTCTGTGGAGCCAGAAGGCTCTACAAAAAGATGTGGACAAGATGGATCAACGGGCCAAGGTTCCACGAGGTGAAGTACAGGGTCCTGCCCTTGGGTCACAACAGCCCCAGCAAGAGGACAGAGTTGCTGAAAAGCTGCCCAGCAGAAAAGGACCTGGGCGTGCTGGGCAGCAGAGGCTGAACCTGAGCCAGCTGTGCCCAGGTAAAAAGAAGGCCAATGGTACCTGGCCTGTATCAGCAATAGTGTGGCCAGCAGGACCACGGCAGTGATTGTCCCTCTGTATTCAGCACTGGTGAGGTCACGCTTTGAATCCTGTGTTCAGTTTTTTGCCCCTCATGGCAAGAAAGACATTGAGGGGCTGGAGCGTGTCCAGAGAAGGGTGATGGAGCTGGTGAAGGGACTGGAGCACAAGTCCTGTGAGAAACAGTTGAAGGAGCTTAGGTTGTTTAGCCTGGAGAAAAGGAGGCTCAGGGGACACGTTATTGCTCTCTACAACTACCTGAAAAGAGGGTGTAGCCAGGTGGGGCCAGTCTCTTCTCTAAAAAATGACAGAATGAGAGGAAATGGCCTCAAGTTGCACCAGGAAGGCATAGACTGCATATTTGGAAATATTTCTTCACTTAAGTGGTTGTCAAGCACTGCAACAGGCTGCCCATGGAAGTGGAGTCAACATCCCTGGAGGTGTTTAAATGTCATGTAGATGTGGCACAAAGGGACACGGTTTAATAGTCAGTTTGGCACTGCTTGGTTAGTAGTTTGACTCCAGGATCATAAAAGCCTTTGCCAACCTCAAAAAATTCTATGATTATATTATTCTAATGCCTACATAAAACTCAAGGGTGGGTATCAAGGAGACGGGGCCAGACTTTTCAGTAGTGCCTAGCAACAGAAGAAAAGATTATCACAAACTGAAAGACAGGAACCTCCACCTAAATATGAGTAAAACCTTCTTTACTTTGAAGTTAACAGAGCACTGGAATAAGTTGTTCAGACAGGTTACAGAGTCTTCTTCTATGCATATTTTCAAAATCCACCTGGACCCGATCCCTAGCAACCTGCTGTAGGTGAACCTCCTTCAGCAGAACATTTGGACTACGTGGTATCCAAAGGACCTACCTCAACTATTCTGTGACTTGGTCTAAAATTTTCCTTGAGAGTGTTATTCCTTGCTGTGTGTTCACTTCTCTAGATCAATATCTGGTAATAAAAATTCCCCCAAACCTTGCAACTTTCCCTAATCCATTCTACCTTCCCCAGTAACAGATACTGAAAGCAAGGAAACTTTTCATTAACTGGCGGGATGAATCAGGAAAGTCTCCGACATTGTGGCCAATTGCTGGCAGAAGGAGAGAAAGGTTCAACAGCAGCACTACAGGCATCTCCTTCCTCCCTGACTCCTAAGGTGCTCTCTTAACATAACAAGTACAATTATAGTGTGTTTTGAACTTGCTATTTCAGCTAGTATCAGTGATGTCTGGTTGAAAAAAAAAGTAAGAATGAAATCACCTCCAGAGAGGACTTGAGTCCTAGGAAAATAAAGCCAGACATGTCATCTACTGGGCTAAAAAGAAGTATTTGAGAAGTATTACAAATTTATATCTTCTTCTGAGGTGATGGGGGAGGGGAAGAAAATAAAAAATGTCAGAATATCACTTTTAATAAAAATAGTGAAAAGGCAGATGCATTGTTCTCCTCGGATATATAACTTGGTTCACTTAAGCTTTGCATGTGATGTCATTCTGGTGTGAAGTAAAAATAAGGCTTATCCCACTAATCATTAATACTTAGAAAGCAGTATAAATTGAATAGTTAGGACTACACTGCTGTACCCTAAGAAATACACTGACCGGTTTCCTTGGTGATTTCTTCCATGTCAGCAACAGATTATCTCTTAATTAAGTTAACATTAAAACAGGATTACATTTGTCGTTCCTCATCAGCAAGGGGCAAAGTGCATCAGTATGAACACAACTACTCTTAAATTTTGAAAACCTCCCCACGTAAAGGAATTTGGTTCCAAAGATACCATTGCTGAAGTATATAAAACATACTTATTAATATTTGAAAGATCTGTTAGAATACTTAATCAGCAAATATCTCACCAAATCTATTAATTGTTAAAGCACAATATTATGCAAATGTAGAGAGCACATTCCATCTCATTATCTTAATATTTATAATGTACCATAGCTAGTTTCAATTGCCTGCTTCATTAATTTTTAGAAATCAGTTACTCATACCTAGATTAATAACTAGATAACTAAAAAACCCACATATTTTTAGCCTCAGGCAAGCTCTTTTCATTTTAGTGGCTTTAAAATAGATAATTTTAACAATTCATATTACTTACTACAGAGAAATTGTATCCTAATGATATCATAATAGGATTATCTTTTTGAAACATTGCAACTGCAAATAAATTCATGCATATCTGCTTTAAAATATCACAAATTTTTTCACAAAGTACCTCTGAAAATGATAAGTTTCACCTAAGAGTTTTCCAGAAATTAATAGATACTCTAGGCCTAAAACCTCTTTCTAGATAATGGATCCCTGCTAAAGGAAATAGATCTCTATAGAGATCTGCCTGGGAAAATACTGTAAGAGGATTTCTCCTTCAGTTCTACGACTGAAATAAGATTAATACAAAAGAATCACCAAAGGAAAAGAAAGTTAATTTATTAATAACTGTTCTTTAAATTGTTTTCATTTGCATTCTCAAACACTTGCAGATGGGAACAATGTTTCATAGCTGTTGTCTTTTGTGAAAAGCACTATCTTTAGTTTTCCAGAGCTATGTGTTTTAAGGAAGGGATAATTTAAGTTCACTGCCCACTTCTGCAAAACCTAACCAGCAGTTCCTTTCTCTTCTTATGCAGTTACACTGTAGACTCACTCTGAACCTCAGATTAAAAATAAAGATATATTTTAAAATTATTAAACATTTTAAATTGATTGAAGCAATTTAATACTAAAGGTGCAGAAAAAAACCCATAGAAAATCCTTTAGTGATCAGTAATTTCTTCTTACTTTAGGCAGAATTCTAGATAACTTATGATAAAGCATTCTTCAGGAAGCAGCTGCTGCAAGGAACCCCAAAAGAAAATTGCACTTTGAAAAAAAGCATGACCTCGCTCTAAAACAGAGGATTTTGAAAGCGAAAAGCATAATAAGGTATGTTCTTTCTTAACTCATTACTTGACTTTGTAGTGTCAACACCAAATTTTTGTCATTCATATTGGACATTGTCAGCACAATTTAAAATATTACAATTCAGCACTTCAACTTTTGGAGAATACAATTCAAATGTATTTTAAAAATTCAATTTAAGTATCTCAAGCAGGACAGCCAAAACAAAATGATTCAAAATTCTTTTTCAATGTTTGAGATTGTTTCACATTATTATCCAATTTTTGAGGCATTTTAAACACCATCTAAATTAAATTTTTGCTTTTCATCCATTATAATAACACTGGCAAAATCTGGATTTTATTCTCACCTTTCCCTTTGTCCATTGCAGGTAGATGAAAGTGGGATCGGTTAATTAGCAATGACTGCCTTTTTACGTAGAATACAAAGTACAGAAATATAAGAATTGCCAATTTATTTAATCCTTAATAATGTAAAATAAAATTTAAAAGTTCATTACTTCTAATTTCTCAGAAGAAAAATATCTCTGTTACTAAGAGCACCTTTTTCACCCCTATTAATATAATTGCACTTTCTATGGAAGTAAGGAACCCCTATATCTTGAAAAAATTAGAGACTATACCCAGTGTGGCAACCGCACATGTTTAGGTTACAACACTGGCATAGTCATATACACCGTCATATAATTGCTTCACAAACTTCGTCCTGAGTGATCACATATTTAGTTTCTCTGTCATATGCACCTACTCTAGCAAATTAGGGCATGCATTGCAAATGAGAATAGATCTTACTTAAATTTCAAACAAAAATACAGTGAAGATTTATCCAGGTGTATTGATACTTGAGCTAATTTGTTTTATTTGCCCTGGGGTTGCTGATAAGATGGCTGAATACGAGGAGGATGAAGGGTGGTTGATCTCAGTATTCTAAGATTTTTTCCCCTTAAGAATTTGTGCCTTCCTCTTTTTTTGTAATGGGCAGAGAGTACCATTTTAAGCATAAGCTAATTCAGAGTTGTTGACTGCAAAGAAATCAAAGAAAAGAAAACAACAGCTAAACCCCAAGACAAAGCAATATCTTGTTCCATAAGCATATACAACAATGTACATTGAATAAAATTCCAGTGAAGTGCTGCAATTTCATTTTAAAGGGACACTTATATTCTCATTAATGGGAGAACAGATCTCAGATGAAAGAAATAAAGATTAAGATAGAAAAGGCTAGATAAAGGAGATCAGGCTTGTTACAAGGGGACAAAATGAGCAACCTGTAACAGCAGCTAACATTTCTGCAGTTGAGACTCATACTATTTTCATAGACTTCACACAGAGAATAGGACAGTGGTATTCAATTCTGGCAATATATGTACAAAGTAAAATTATATGATTTCTACAGGTCATATAAAATACTTAAGAACTGTATTACACAGCATATAAAGTCTGTGAAAAAGCTTCTCAGTAGAATTTTGTTTTGTTTCATTTTTTAACTGTAACATTTGACAAGGAGGAGGCAAACTACCACTCAACCTAGAAATCACCTCTGGATAGATTCAGCCTTGGGTGACATCTCGGATAACTTAAAAATTCATTGAGAAAGTCTGGGAACATATCTCAGTTGAATAAAATTCAAATTCAAAAGCAGGGGAAGAAGAATTACAGAGAATATTCAATTCAAACAACAAAACTGAATCTAGTATAGGTGACGAAATAACACAGAAAATGTAAAACAATGTGATCTGGCTACAGCCATTCTAGGAGACAGCTTAATCAGACAGACACACAGCAATTAGGGGCAAAACTGGAGTAAAGTGAGCCTCCATGTTATAACATTTAACAGCATGAGCCTTTCTGAAAATGCAGTCCAAGAAAGTAGTTCAGGAAAATTCAGCTGTAATGATAACAAAAATAACGCTGCCAGATAAAAGCAGAGATGCATGTACAAAAATTATGTAAGCTGTTTCTGAAATGTGTGGGAGAAAATGATAGTATTCATAAGATATCATATAGTATGAAACCAAAGGAGAAAAGGTAGGAAGGAATGGCAGAAAGCAATACTTGTATTGAATCCTAGGTACTTGAACTACAGATGAAATCAGTTACTTTTCATCTGGATATGTAAAGTCTTAAAAAGAGGAGAGCAGATTACTGACAAATCAAATACGAAACTTGGAAATTTGAATCTCAAAAGACAGCTGAGCACTTCAGTTCCTGTACTCTGCTTAAGAAGATACAGCTCTTTGAAAGAAAAATTTTTTTAAATGTATAAAGGAAGGGTGTCTGAGCTCACACCCATCTTCTCAATATTAAATAATACTCTCACTCAAGATCAAGAGCCCACTCCTAAAAGGAAACATCATATAGGCACATCTAAAAACACCATGAGAAGATAAATTTAATTAAACTTTTTTTTTTAGGAAGCACACAAAAGATAGCATTATTTTTCCTCCTTCAGATGATTATTTTCTCCTTCAGATGAGATGGATTTCCAGAAGCCATCTTCACTTCCTGCAATTAAAAGGAAATTCTATCTCTCAGAAATACATTTAGAGAATATTTTTTTAACGCTTCAAGATATTTCTCTGTGGACACAGTTAATATGAATAATGTTCATAATGAATAATAATTAATAATAATTAATAATGAATATTCCAGCATTCAGTTTCAAAGCTGGAGCATTTGTACAAAAAGTTGTTTTATAGCACAGTTGTTTTTTCCATAATGTCATCATCTTCCCAACTAGTTTCTTCTACATCACTTTTCTGAGTGAACCCTTAGAAGTCCTAGAGATGATTAACCTGATGCACAAATTAGCAGTTTCTGGTGATCTGGAGAGGAAGTTCAGCCTTTTTAAACCAGGTCTGAGCTGTCAAGTTGGCTGACAGCAGAACTCCACTGATTGCTTGCTTTCTGTTCGCCATCCATATACTCTCCTCTACTTCAGGCACAGCAGTGTCAGACCACATGGAAACACTGACATAAGTGTGGGATCATCTTGTCTACTCTGTGTTTGCTTATGTAGTGTAACAGTATAACATCATGATTATGGAATACCATATATGAAATCAGTTCCAAAAGATATCCTTAGACTGTTGGCAGATTCTCAGGAATTTCTCCCTTTCTTTCAGCCTACAGCGTTCTTTTGTATTTTTCAGGGAAAGTAAGTCACCTTTGTAAGTTTGGAGAAACAAGATGATGTCATGCCACTTGTAGTGGGTTGACTTCCCTCTGCTGGCTGCCAGGGGCTTACCAAAATGCTCCCTTCCTCCACATCCTCAACCAGATTTGAGGAGAAAACAAGATAAAAAAGCTTATGGGTTGAGGAAAAGATAGGGAAATCAGTCATAGGCAAAACAGACTTGACCTCGGGAAATTAATTAGCAATTAAAAATAGAGTAGAATGGAAAAAGCAAAGAGAAAAACCAGAACACCTTTATCCCAGCCTTAGGCTCAACTTCGCTCCTTCATTCCAAATTCTTCTATCCACCTTGCTATGAGTGACACAGAGGAATAGGGAATGGGGAGTCTGCTCAGTCTGTAACAGCTCCTCTCTGCTGCTCTTTCTCCTCACACTTTTCCCCAGCTCCAGCATGGGGTCCTTGATGAGAGGTATAGTCTTTTAGGAACAGACTACTGATCCTCCCCAGGGTGCATTTCCTACTAGAAGCCCTGCTGGAATTTACACACACTACCCCTCATCACTTCACCAAAATTATAACAGAAATTCCCCACAATTATTGTGCTCTCTAGCAAAGTTCAGTTCATGTTTTGCCTGTTAGCTCTCCCAGTTACTGTCCTTACCTTGAATTCTTTAAAATTCTTAAGTCAGGCACCAACAAAATTGCTGTGGTCAGTTGACTTGGCTGGTCATCACGTGCTCACCAAGCTGCTCTGGTCACTGCCCCTGGTCAACAGGATAAGGGGAAAAATACAGCAAAAAGTTCAAGGGTTAAGATAAGGACAGAGAGACGACTCAGCAATTATCATTATGGGCAGAACAGACTCAGCTAGGTGAAATTATTTTAGTTCATTGACAATTAGACCAAATAGAATAATGAAAAATAAGAATAAATCTAAAAATATCTTCCTTCCATCCCTCCAGCTGATTCAGCTTCACCTCTGACTCTTCTACTTTTTTACCCCCAAACAGTGCAAGAGTATGGGAAACTGGACATGGGTATGTTCATAACATTTTGATGATTCTTCCTTCCCACACTGTTCCTCTGTTCTAGCATTTGGTCCCTTCCGTAGAACAAACTGCTTCAT
The DNA here is from genome assembly GCA_014706295.1 of Lycocorax pyrrhopterus obiensis. Classification (NCBI taxonomy): domain Eukaryota; kingdom Metazoa; phylum Chordata; class Aves; order Passeriformes; family Paradisaeidae; genus Lycocorax; species Lycocorax pyrrhopterus. The sequence goes on along the minus strand of JACSVZ010000014.1, from coordinate 38,303,793 downwards.
GAACCTCTCCAACATGAATTCTTTCTGTGGACTGCAGTTTTTCACAAACTCCTCCAGCACCATGGATCCCCTCCATGAGGTGCAGTCCTTCAGAAACAGGCATCTTCAGCGTAGGTTTTCCATGGACTGAAGCTCCTTTCAGCAAACCTGCTCCAGCATAGGCTTCTCCTTCCATTGAATCACAGATCCTGCCAGGAGCCTACTCCAGCATAAGCTCTCTCCACAGGGTCACAGCCTTTTTGGGAATCCACCTGTTCCACTGTGGGTCTCCTCCAAGGGCTGCAGGTGGATCTCTGCTCCACCATGGACTGCTCCACCATGGGCTGCAGGGGCACAGCTGTCTCACCATGGACTGCACCACAGGCTGCAGGGAAATCTCAGCTCCAGTACATCTCCTCCCCCTCCTTCCCCACTGACCTTGGTGTCTGCAGGCATGTTTTTCTCACATTTCTCTCACCCCTCTCTCACACAGCTGCCATAAAGCCTTTTTTTCACGACTTTGATATATGTTATCACACAAGAATCACCAGGTGGGCTGATAGCTCAGCTGTGGTCTTCATTAGGTCTGTTACACACTGCTGGGTATGACATGAATCAGATCCTGGTGTCCTCTCATGGTGGCCAACCCTGCAGTGCTCCACCACCACCACCATGAAACCTTGCCATGTAAATCAAATACACCATGCAAATTGATTTTTTCATATTCATTGTGCAAATCCCAGGGCTATCCACAGTAGACATTATGAAAGTGGGATTCCATTAGTACTCATGGAAGTAACCCAGACAAATTTTTCTTGAAAAATTCACACCAGTGGAAAAGCAAGATTCTTTTGAAGAGTGGTGCATAATGCAAACCTGCATATTGTAGATTCATAATACCAAATAAATTAAAATCTTAAAAGTCACAAAATGCGCTGCAAAAATCTGTAGATTTTATACTTTAAGTAAAACTATTGGTCAGTTAATGACCTTATCACTAAACAGAGTGTTTAATTGAGTTTTGAACTGGCAGCACTGCAGCAAGTTCCTCAAAAATCAATCTGATTGATTTCCATTTATACCACTGCAGTTTTACTATGGGTTAAGTTCTTGTTTTCAAGCAGATTAGAGATGAGATTCAGTCTAAATGTTCTTTCTTATTTCCTCAGCCTTATACAAATACTCCAGTTGCACTGATGACTTTTCCTGGTCTTAAAATCAAGAGTCAAACATGGTTAGAAGGGAAAAAGGGATTTTACCTTGGTATTTATTTTAAGGATCCTTAGGTGCACTACCTAAGGTCGAATACACCTCCATGCACACTGCAATGCACCCCCCAAAAGATTGGGTATAACATTATAGGTCTTAGTAATTAGCATATCTATCAAACTTCCCCAATGAGAGGCTTGAGTGAGCCCTCTTCCCCAGGGAACCTTCCCCTGGATGGTTCTATCTTAGTTTACAAAATGTGTTCTGGAGAGCACCTTGGGGTCTGGGGCATATTGACCCCTAACTACGAAACGTCTAAAATGTTTAGTCTCCTATCTTTAACAAAGAAGTCCAAGAATGTAGGCTAAAGCACTAAGAACACAGAAGCTGTAAAAAGGTATAACAGGGGTATAAAAGAAAAAACAAAAATCATTATGGCATCAGCACCAGCCCTTTTTATGAACCCTTCAAAAGTTTCTGTTAAAACCTCTCTTCAAAAGGAAACCAGGACTGTTACAAAAACTATAGAAACTCAAATTTGGCAAGCTTGGAAAATTTGGGCTGAGTTTGCATCTAAAATAATTTCAATTTTTTTTTAATACATGTTATATCTCCTATATATGTGCACGTATGCATACACACTTTTGATATGAATATTGCAATATTTAGGTGTTCTAAGTACAATTAAGCAATAGAGGGTATACTGTTCTTTACTTATATATATATATATATATATATATATATGTATGTATGTATGTATGTATGTATATGTATGCATTTTTTGTAGATCCACAAAGATAGTCATATATATCCTATCCAGAGAGGTAGGTATGAACCCTATATGGTGTCTTGACACCCTATAGTACATAATTGTACTGTGAACACCTAAGCATTTCAAGACTTACATTTGGAATTTCTAATAATGGGAAATAAGAATGGTTGTTTCACTCTTTTTTTTCCATTCTTTGGAATGGACAACAAGCTGATTTCAAGTATATCCGGCAAGGAGAAGCTCTTGTTTTCCATGGCACATAAGCAGCAGCCTGTCAGTTCCCATAAAAGCAAGACAGCTTTGGCTCAAAAATATTTCGTCAGCAATCAAAATAAGCATGATAAATCAGCCAACCTGGCTCAAATCAACCTTTTTCATATAGGTGAGAGGATGGAGCAAGCCTGTCCCCCAGAAGACTTTCCACCTTAGGTTTTGCCGTTTTGTTTCTTTAGGGGCTTGCTCTTTTAAATGAAGAAACCAAAAGATATACAGGCAGTCAAATACATGTACAAAGCACAACATAATTAGGCTGCTTGCCTAATTATATATATACAGAATATACAGTATTCTAGTGCAACAGAAACTTGTGGTGACACAGCATCTAGGAACCAAAGTTGCTGCAGAGAGGTGGAAGGGTAGAGAGAAGCAAAGACAAAATCTTGGATTTGTTAATTCCAGTATAGGTGTGCCTGTCATGGAATTCCAGCTAGGATAAGGTAGAACGGATGGACAAACACTTGAAGCTGCGTTGCATGGTCCAACAGAGGCTGATTAAATATTGTAGATTGCTGTGATATCATTAGGAAATGGTAATATGCTTGTGAATATAGACTTTGGTAATAAGTGATTTAAACATTTGAAATATCTCAAGCTGAAGAGACTCTCAAGCTGAGAGACTGTTAAGACTGTGCATTCCCTATTAACTGTAAAGCCAGTAGAATTCGTATTATCACTACAAAATCTTGATAAACAGCAAATATTCCCCTGAGGGTTGATACATGCTGCTCTTAAGGTGATTAAGGTTGCAGAAGCTGTCTCTTACATTTCTCAGAGACTGGTACAAGGGACTGACCTTTCTTGGGCAGTTCACCTGTCTCTCAAATATCTATGGAAAGCTAAACTAGATATGGAAATCCTCAGAATGTGAAATATGTAAATAAATCGGGTAATGCGTAGAGCAGCTACAATACTATTGGAATGTTTAACAAAGCTTCATTCCCTGAATTCAATTTTCCTGAACAGCAAGTACAGTCCCTTATGTCCTCTTTAACATCCAGACACATGTGACAAATGTATGGAGTTAGAAAACTCCTGCACGCTGTAAATAGTAAACTGGAAATTCTGACTGGCTTTGTTTTGTCTTGACTGTACTCAAGTCCATTCTCACCAAAGGGTAGGATAAGATAGCAAGCTTTTGACAAGTGGTGGTAAGGCTCGTGCTGATTTAGACAAATGGTCCAAGGCTGTTCCTGAATATAACATGGTAAGACTTTAGAAATCAATACAACCAAAAATGGCAGGAATAAAATAATAAATGTTGCTATGCTTACATCCCCCCTCCAATACTTCACACACAACATGAAGATAATGTATAAAATGCATTTCCCTGAGATGGAAAGAGAAATAAATAAATACCATTATCTCACCATGCTCAAAACAGCTAACTGGACTTCTATTTGCAAATTCTGCTTTGTATTGGACTATTTAATGTATTTCAATAGCTTTAATTTATTCCCAAAGTGCTTGGTAGTACTCAGGAATTTGCCAGAGCTTCTGTACTAAAAGGCAAAGATCTTCTTACATTATAAGAAAAAACTTTGGGCCATAATCCCAATTGCCTCTTTTGTGGATATGTCTTTGACCATTCTGGTAATTAACATCAAAAAATTTTAAAAATCCATAATTGTAATTCTATTCTGCTACCTTTTATTTGCAAGTCAATGCTATCACTCTCTATGAAATTCATAGTTACTTGATTACTATCCTATGCCTTTTCCTATCACTCTCCATGTGAGAAGATTAAAAAAAAAAAAGAGACCCAGTCTTATACAACGCAGAAGACATTTTATCAACAGGGCTGAAGGAACAAGAGTATTTCCTGTGGTTTGAGGTGCCTTTAATGAACTGGGCTTAGAGACCTGGAGAGGACCCTGAATGTGAACAACCATTTGAAAATTAAACGAAGGTGTTTATTCACACACAAGTTTAAAGTAACTTAAATTATTTAAAGATCTTTCCTTTGTTGATTTTAGCTCTGCTTTGGCAAAGTGTTCTGAGGATGACAGGGACTGGCAAACAGAGAACAGAAAGTAAAACATCCCAAGTAAATGTTACATTGCTTTTAAGATGGTATTTATGGCTTTTTGTTATGCTTAAAAGATTTGACAATGATTTGCAGAGGCAAGAAATCTTTTAGGCCTGTCTTAAGAAAGTCAGTGGCAACAGCATACCGCTCTCTAATGCAGGATTTCAAACATTCTTCTGCAAATAAACAGTATTTTTTATATTCTTAAAAGAGGTGTTAAAATATACAATTAAAACTCTGATCCAGTATTTCCTTCTGCTGTTAAAATACTAACAGAAAGTATACATTTTCAAAAGAGCTAAAGGCTCAAGTCCAAAAAAGTGGTCACTACAAGCTTCCTTGAAGAAGCCTTTTTTTTTTGTTTGTTTAATCTCCATTGGCAACTATTATCTGAACACTTCTCTTGACCAGCTCTACCCATGCTCTCCTGAGTCATGTTAAGTGCACACACACACAAACACGAAAAACAAGCTCTGACAAACTACTGGCAGTGAAAGATGAGCAGTTAAGGAATAATGTTATTTTGTAAAATGCCCCCAATGAGTGAAATTATTGCTTTTCTTTAAAATACCATGCAACTCAAATATCTTGTTAAAAATAGAACAGAATATACTATTCTATTAAAAATAGAATTAAATGTACTTTTGAACAGTTTCAATACTTAAAAAAAATTTTTTGCAGTTCTGACAAAACTTACACCTTCTACAATTAGGGCCAGTAGCCCTGTGGGACATGGTATTCATCATGTACTCCTGGTCCAGCCATTTTTACTGACCAGGCCCTCCTTGGGCAACAGTCACACAAGGAACCAGGGCCTTCCTCTGAGACTACACATGGCTGGACAAGGGTATTGCGTTTAAAGGAGATATGGAAGAGGATCTTTGACTGTCTCTGGCTTTCATTCCCCTGCTCTCCCACCACCTGCTCCACACTCTGCACCTAATCCACTCTCCCTCTGCAAGAGAGAATGCTCCACCAGTGTATCCTGCAGCAAGGGGCAGAGTAACTGCACAAGTAGATACCAAGGCAAGAGGAAGTATCACGGCACTATCAATGTCTAAAGTTTCCTGTATCAAGTGTCTTTAGATATGCTTAGTCACTGTGGTAATTATAATCCTGACTTTGAAAAAAGAATGCATTTTAAAAGTTAATTTTTTGAAAAAAAAATATAAAAAAGCAGCTATAACATCCCATGTTCTATAGGAATCTAAAAGGCTCCTATCATTTTCATTCTGAGCTCGTCTCCCCCCCATAAGCATGCACAACTTAGATGTTCAACATCAGGTTATTTTAAATCATGAAAGACATGTTAAAAACACATTTTCTAATGAAGTACTGAAGAAAGTGTCTACAGAACACCCATTTTGTTGCGCTGTTTTTTTTTTTCTTTTACATCTATTAGAAAGTAATTGCTGCCCTAAAAGCCTGTTTTACAAGACTATTGCCATGATCATAGATTTCAGCCTCATAAAACAATTCTATTTTTTAACCATAATAATATAAACAGTCAAAATGGGTAATAATGGTGATGACACACTTTAGAAAATTTTACTGATCCAACATTATTTGGTGCTTGTATGCTGCTAACATATAATTTATAAATCTATGTCCTTTCTGAATTATTAATATATTAATTATAACAAATAACTGACTTTGCCAAGAACTGCATAGATAAATAACTGATAAGTTTCCAAAGGGGAGATAATATATTTATTATGCATGAACAGTGGTAGTTTAAAACATTAAGGCAAAACTACTATAAAATGAAATATAAATGGAAAAATTTGGTGCTCAACAGAGATAAGAAATAATGATTAAGTAAAAATAAAACTGTCAAGTCTCTTACTCTTCATAAGGCCTAAGATAAATCTAGTAAAGGAAAAAACCCAAAGAGTTTGTCAATTAGCAGTGACAGACATGTATTTTTTTCCCCAGAAAACAGCTATAAATATGATTCCAAGTGCCATAACATCACACGGTCTGTAAAAGAAATCAATGGAAAAACAAGGTGAGTAATGAAAATTGAGATATTCTTGTTACAGTATTTTTCTCTACATTCCCAAGTCATGACACTGTTGAGGATCTGTAGAAAATAATCCCTTTATCTCACTCTGTCTCTGATCCTTGCCTATGTACCTTAAATGAACTGTAATTTTGTGGTAAAAGAATTCCTCTAAACAGGTGTGCTATGGCTAACCACTTTGTGGCTTTCTTTCCTATAAAAAAATTGTTCACTTTTTTTCTTGAATACTGCTGACATCTAATGCAGCTGTGCTCATTGTCCCTTTTCTGTAGCATTCTCTGGGGAAGCATGCCCCGGCCAGTGCCTGCTTATGGGCTTCTACTACTCCTGCTGTGGGATGTGCATGACAAGGACATGTCTAGGTACAAAAAATTTCAACAGAGTGAATGAATATCATCCACAGCTTTGACCAATGAAACCAGGAAAGTGAGTATATGCTACTGGGCACTGTAAACAAAATGCAATTATCTCCCATCTGTATTTAATAACTACTTCCCCACTACTGAAGCACTGAATTTCAAAAAATCTGGAAGAATATAGCAACCTTAATAATGTCACTAGAGTTTGGAGGAACAATTTTAACCTCCTGTTGTGAAAGCACACTTTTATCTTGTCTGTGTTGTGGGACACTGTTCCTTACTTTTCTTTTCTTTTTTTTTTCTTTTTTAAGATTAACTCTTCTCAGAGGAAATAATTCAGTAGCACTGCAATACAGGTATTTCAGCACCAAACGAAAAACTTCTAAAAAACTCTAAAAATCTCAAACATGGGTCAATCAATAATGCAGTGCAAAAGGTAAAATAAGATCTGGTTTTTTGAAGGTGCCTTCCTCGCATTAGACATTTCTTCAAGCAATCATTTTTTCTGAATTCTTGTTACTGCACGCATACATTTTCCTATCTTCTCCTAACTCCCACTGAATTTATCAGAGTACAGTGTATTATCCTTCTACAAGGTCAAAACTCTCTGATCCATCAGAGACCGAAGTCTCATGGAACTACTTTTACACTGTTGAATCATTACCACTTAAATATAACACTATTTCTCAACATATGAGTCTAAATCACAGTTTTTGTTATCTGTAGCAAACAGAAAACCTGCAGGTATTGCTTGCAGGCTTAAATTTATAATGGAATTTAATGAAATAATTTTTTCTAACCTGTGTATACCCATTGTTAGAGGTTGCTGTGCTCCCTTCTAGAACTTTTCCACTCTCCCATCCATTCTTTTCTTCAGTGGGTAAATGAGTAAATGGGTTCGCCAAGGTCATGGTCTCTTTCTTTCCCTCCCTGCAGGCTTTGTTGTGTTACACCTGAGCCTCCTACCATTTTGTTCACTCAACTTTTTCTTAACTATTCTTTTATTACTTCCTTCAGTTTCATATCCCTATGTTTCCATTCTTCCTTCTTGTCTTTGCTTGTCATGTGTAAATAGTCATTTGATGAACAGTAGTTTACAGAACATGGTCTGAACATAACAATTTCTATCAACTTAAGAGCTTCTATAAGCAGCTGAATGCTCCCGTAGGACCTTATTTTTATATACTTTGAGTAGATTACTTGTGTTCTGTTTCCTACACCAACCTGAAGAAAGACTTTTTCCATTGTTTAACCTGTAGGGTCTTTTTATCTGCAGTTAAATGCAGCTCTTCATTTTCCTAAAGGAGGAGGTGATATATGTCAAGGTAAGAAAAACAACAAAAAAAGCAGCACAGCTTGATGCCGAAGGCAAAACATGCATATATGCCAAACCATATTTTGCCTGACCAATTTCTCAGTAGCAAATACAGCATTAAATCAGATCTCAAGCTTGTAGCTGTCTAATTTCTTAGACAATAAAATTATAGAGATAGGACATGAAATTAAATTAAACTAAGTCCTATATATTATTTTTGTGCATGAAGAATCATTGCAGTTTTTATGGAAACCTCCAGTTCTGATTTTAAAATAGCATCTGGAAATCTGTTCTCAGTGTCTTGACTAACACAGTTGTCAGCCAGATTTCCGTTACAAAGGTGGATGAATAATTCATTTTTTTTCACACAGCCAACAACTTGGTCTTTATCTGTTCATGAACTTTTCATGAAATCGTCTGCACTCCTTAGGCGGAACCACTCAAGCCACAGTACAGCATGCACTTCCTCCTCCTCACGTAACCCTTCAGTGATGAATGCTCAGGCTTGGATATCTGCTTATTAATTGTAGATCAGTAATGACATTTTTGTGATTCAATGATTTATGTAACCAGCGCTGCATAAGGTTTAAATTTCAAAATCAAATAAATAAAGAGAGACTTGGTTTTGGCCAACATACAACTACTCAAGCTTAAAATTGAATTTAATTGGCATTCACACTAGTAAGTACTGAAACTTTTGTGGAAATTAAATACAAAGGTGTTGTTTCACTAAGGAAATGGCATAGTCCTGCCTATTCTTCAGCAGTAACCTTGGAAATCTGATTTTCCATATGAAGGTTTTTCCTCAAGTTAAGACAAAGACAAAACTTCTGAGAGGACAAAATGTGTTATTTTACCTTATGAATTTTTTCAGACCCTCTGCACAAAGTTTACACAAAAGAAAGTTGTAGATTTTTTTTCCATCATCTTTTCTACAGATCAGTTTTTGACCTCTATTTATTTCTGCTATATTATGGCTATCAAATTAAAGCTGAAATACTTCAGAACTAAATCAACAGTTCTAAATCAACTATTTTCTATCCTCCACCACTGCATGCAATGCTTTCTTTGGTTTTGGTTTTGTTTCTACATAATAAACCCTGTCCTGCTTTTCTTGGCAAGAATTGAATCCATAGAGATACTAATACTCTTTATGTCAATGGCTCTATGTTTCTATAGCAGGAGAGCAAAATATATTGTCCCTAAGATTGCTCTAAGACACCATTTTACACCTCCATTCTGCAATGGAGGTTACTTCCTCCTTCACTATCTTCTCCTTTATGTTTTCCATTGCTATTTTGGTGTAATAGGTGTATTTGAGTCTCACTGAAGGTGAATGGCAGTTTCTTATGTAATCTGTAGCCTCAGATCACACCGATGTATATGACATCTCACATCACCTAAGCAAAATGTAAGTTTTTCTCACTGCACAAAAATATTAGGTTTTGTCATTTTAAAGGCAGCTGCTGTATGCCTTGGCTTCCATTTTTCTACATTTAAATCAATTTCTAAATTAATGAAGACAATTTAAAACTATTTTTCCACACAAATAACACTTTTAATCACCAGTCTGGATTATAATCTGTAAATTTACTTATCTAGTAAAAATCATATATTCCCCTTCATTGGCTCCATATTTGATTAAAACTGTCTAAAGAATTTTGTGACACTATTTTGGAGGTTTTATTCAAATGGCAATATAATCCTGCTTGCTTACGAAAACTCAGAAGTGCTTTTGAATAGTTCTCCATGCATTAAATTCTAAAATGTAAAATCAACATTATATATATGATTTGAGGTAATAAGCATACAACATCCATTAGGTACTATTCATCATCAATTATAATAACAAGTTTGAGAATTCTAAATATAAAGTAAGCACATTATGAATATTGTAGCAAATTTTGCATAAATACTAATATCAAAACAGAACAAAAAAGAACTAGAATAACGTGACTAGGTAGTCAGGGTGTAAACATCACTTTTCATTAGTAAAACTCCATAACCTTTGGGAAAATTTATTTGATTATTCAGAGATAATTCAAGGAAGACTACTCTGAAGAAAAAGAATGAGGGAAATGGAGGAACATATAGTATGAGTTAGAATTGAAAAATGGTTTATGAGCATTAATTTTTACTTATTCTTTTAAAAAGGACATTGATATATTTTCTCATGTGGGATATGCAATATAGTTACCAGCTGTGTTATCTCATAGTTTATCAGAAACAAAAGTAAATCAATGATGGCAAATTGTATAATATGCCACCATACAAAGTACTTTTTTTCTCCTTAAAATTTTTAGACTCAACCACTCCAAGGGCTAAATGACACTCTCTAGGCTATATTTTAGGGCTGAATAGAACTGAACTTAAAAGAGTTCAGTTCCCTAGCGCAAATTCCGAAGTTCAGTCAAATGCTTGGATCTCTAATACAGAACAGAGAAAAGTCATAGCATTTATCAGAGAAAACTAAACACAGATAAACTGCATGGAAGATCAGTATAATTAATAGCATGAAAGCTCTAAATTGACATTTTGTCTCACATTACCTCCAGGCAAGCTGTTTCATATATGTTAGACCTGAGGTTTTCTATTTTTTTTTTAATTTTTCCCCTTTGAGAGCACATACCTATAGCTAATGTTTGAAAGAATCAGAACAGGCTTAGTATCTTCTTCTAAGACACTAATGCCCCTTTTTTAAAAACATGGCACAATAACATTTTCACCTAATAATTTCTTCAGGAGGCAGGAAGAGGGGAAGGTTCAAACAAAGAAACAACAGTGAAGAAAATGCTCACTCTCTACCCTACAAAATATATATTCCAGAAAAAAAGAACAGGATTATTTTGGTCAGAAGATTTCTTCAAACTGTATTTCTTGTTTCAGTAAATATTGATACACTTCCTGAAAATACTGTAAATTCTAAACTCCATACAAATTTTGGAAGTAGGATTCAGAAACCTGATTATCCCCTTCTTGGTTTCATGTCTCAGTACTAGACTACAGAAGGGATGTAGATAATTCCTGGAGAATGATTCTTGCTCTCTTTCTGATGAAAAAGATTCTGCACATTTCAGGAAAAGGAGATAGCAGTTAGATGCATCTTAGATGCTTTTCCAGCCTTTAAGCTAGAGGCCGTAGCACTCTTTGAGAACTCAGAAACAGCTGAAAACGGAACGAGAAACCACTCGGGTCTTAGGAACTGCTCTTAAACACTGTTAAATAAAAAATGGACAGGTCAATATCACACCTTGAAACAAAACAAAACATTATTTGTGCAAGACCATCCTCAGACATTCACTGAGAACACAATTCACTCCAGACCTTACTGGAGACCTGGAATTAATTACTTTCTAGATGCTCTTTGGCTTCAGGTGGCACCTCTGATGTTTCTCAGCCTAAAGCAAGTGAGGAGGCAGAACCCTTATGCAAACAGAAAGTCTTCATGAAATACAAGGAGTGCCTAGAAGCAGAAGGAGAGAGTTAATGGATATTATAGTTTATACATCTCATATACATAAGCCACCCCATATTATGTCTAACTAATTTATGAGACATAGGGTCACAGATGATACCCTCAAAGACAGGTTCTCACTCATATTTATCCAACACTTCAAATAAATAAATGAAATATATTATCATATATTCATAATTGTGCATATCTTGTTCAAGAGCTTTTCTTTAAAAAATTTTGTAAAGGGGACAGAAGACCATTTCCAAAATTATTGGATAGAATAAAATACTTCAATTGGCAGGGACTAGAATGACAACCTAATCCAATTTCTTGACCAATTCAGTGTTGACCAAAAGTTAAACTTTGGTATTAAACATATGGTCCAAATGCCTCCTTTTAAGGCACTGACAGGCACAAAGCATCAACAATCTCTCTAAAAAGCCTGTACCAGTGTTTTACCACCCTTGAAGAAAAGAAATGTCTTCTAATGTCCAGTCTGAACTTCCCCTGATGAGGCTTTTAACCATTCCCATGTGTCTTGTTGTTGGACTCCAGGGAGAGGGGATCAGCGCTTCCCTCTGCATATCCCCTCCTCAGGAAGCTGTACAGAGCAATGAGGTCACCCCTCAGCCTCCTTCTCTCCAAACTAGACAAACCCAGAGCCCTCAGCTGCTCCTCACAGGATGTGCCTTCCAGCCCTTCCACCAGCTCTGCTGTCCTTCTCTGGACCATTCGAGGACCTTCTCGTCCTTCTCAAACTGTGGGGCCCAGCACAGCACACGGGACTCAGGGTGAGGCTGCACCACGGCTGAATCCAGCGGGATGATCCCGATCCCAGCTGGTGCTGCTGTGTCTGGTGCAGCCGGGATGGGGTTTGCTCTCCTGGCTGCCCGGGCACACACTGCTGACTCCCACGGAGCTGCTGCCCACCAGCATCCCCAGATCCCTTTCTGCAGGGCTGCTCTCCACACACTCCTCTCCCAGCTTATACTTGTGCCCAGCTTTACTGCATCCCAGGGACAGAATCTGTATTTGTTCTTGTTAAATTTCGTGCCACTGATTACTGCCCAATGCTCCAATGTATTCATAACCCTCTTCAAGGGTCTTGTTCCCAAAGAGAGTTAACAAATCCACGAGTGATGATACATGATAATTTCATGTGTTCTATGTGCTTAACAATAGAGAAGCTGCAATCTCTCTGTGCAGAAGAGACAAACCTGCCTTTTTTGGTTTGTCCCATTTAATTATTTTATACACCGTTCTCTGAAAGCCAAATATTATCAAATGTAAGCTGCTAATACAGATCAGTACCTAAAATATCTTCACAAAACATTACAATATCCAAGAGTCTGTTTCACGTTTTTGTTTATTCTGTGGCTACTTCACTGGTGTCAGAGTGGAACAGCCAGATCTTAATGGAAAAGCCACTGCATGAGCATTCTTACATCACTCAAGGACTCACACACTCACCATCAGAGACTTTAACTGCTGGGACCATAGACCTTTGTAGTTGATGGCTCCAGTGAGCTGAAGAGTGCCCCTTTCAACTCCTCTCTTACACACACACTCACTCTCAGGACCTCTTTCTTCTTTTTCAGTCTCAGTCCTAGGTTTCCCATAGCAGAGTCTCAGTTGTTGGATTTATAAAAGTAAATAATTTAATACTGAGGTACAGTAGCAGGTCAGCTTGAGCTGGATACTTCTGGAGAGGGATTTCAAACAAAGAAATCCCTGGGCAATTATACCCTCCCCTCACATGCTCTCAACATGCCTTACCAGAGCCTCTTGGTCCAGTGTTGATTTTCAGGCCGGGTATTCTAACACTTTATTGCAATCTTTCTTTTGTCCATGTAGGCAGGCTGGTAACTGTTGTTGTTAAGTTGCATCTTCAGCTGTTTGTTCTAGTCTCCTTGTCTTCTGGTTTGGACTTAAGGTGTACTTGCTTGCTGCTGCAACCCTAGATTTAGGTTAAATGTTACTTCACAACAACGAAAACGTCAGTGTGTTATCAATATTCTGCTTATACTAAATACAAAACACAGGATTGTACCAGCTACCAGGAAAATTACTAAGAAAACTCCCTTCCAGCTGAAAACACATCTAAGTGTATGCTCACAGCTTGGGGCCCAAGATTTCATGAAATCCATCTACTCATGCTAAGCATTCAAATCTAAGAAAACAACACAATAAATTATGGTGTTATAACTTTATATTACTCATTCTACTTAAAACATATTTCAGTTAAACAACCAATATCTGCTAAAAGTAAGGTTTGCGCTAGTGTTCTGTACTTGTAGAAAACTTAATTCAGAATATTCACTACTGAATATTTGCAACATGTACAGCTTTTTTACATCTAGCAACTTGCAACAAACACAGTTATTTCAGAAAACTGAGTAAGAACAAGGAATATTCAAGCAGTCTCACACAGCATGTGGCAACCTTTTTATGAACACTATGCATGACCCAGTGATTTCTAGCATCCCAAAAAATTTCCTTTCAGATGTCTGAGACCTTATACACAACTTTTTACATATGACACATTCACCAACCAAATTGGATGTAAATCTTATTTTAAGAACCTTATTGCTGTTCCTCACTTTCTCCCACAAACACTGAAGAAAACTGCCAACACAGACAGCAGAATTACTATCAGTAGTGATATTTAAATTTAGCCTATAGACATTAATATTTGGTTTAGTTTAGAGATAATGAGCTAGAGGTTTCCATGTTGCAAAGAGACAGGCCAATTACAGTTCCCTTCTTTTTGTACTGATTGTACAATTTAATGGGCACAGGAAACTTCCATTAACAATAATGGGACTTCTGTGCATGTGTTGCTGAGAAAATAAAGCCCCGTAGAATTTTTTCTTATAAACAGCATGAAACAAATAGAGAATGATAATAATCTCAAAGAAGTAATGCAAATAGCAGTACCCTGAGAAAAAATTAATGAGAAAAATATCTGGGAGAGTTGTCCTGGTGCACAGGGAGTAAAATTAAGGAGTGAAAAATGCACAAAGCTAAATAAGACAACAAAGAAAGTCAGCTCAGAAAATGATACTGCAGGTATGTTGATCCAGACTACTCTGAGACTAAATATCTACAAAATACATACATAAATACATAAAACAGAGACATTAAAAATGTTTTAAGACCAAATTAAAGAAAAATTGAAATTAAATGCTTGTCAATGGGCTAAAAATAAATAATTTATAATACACTTGAGGACACACTGACAGAGAAAGTATATCTGCAGAGTGCAGATATTAATAGATAAATTTTAAAAGTACACATAGTACCGTTTATAGTGAATGCTAAAAGCCTGGCTGCAGAGAGATTTCTCAGTTTTCTGACAGTGTCTGTGTGAAAGCCTTGCTTTCTCACGGACACTATGGGAAAACAGTTGAGAGGTTTTGTAAACTATGGTATTGTTATGATACCGAGGAGGAAATATCTGAAGTAAGTGTTGTTGGGTTCAGCCAATCCCTCTGGGGGTGGTTGGTCAGTGAACCAATAACCTTATGTCAGTGTCCAGAGTGCTAAGGTATATAAGCGAATTTGTAAATTAATAAAGGGTTGGTTTCTTCTCGTCCTAAACCGTCCATGTAGCTTTATTCCTCGGTCTCTGCTCGCTAGCGACAGTTTATAGTGTTATTTTAGTTGCACTAGCCATGTTTTTGAGATTTTACCTGACTGTGTGAGGTATTAATGAACTTCTATTTTACAGATCTTAATCTAATCCGTTCACGTGGATCAAAGCACATCTGGCTCAGTTCTTAGTTGCACTCTAGCTTGTATTCATGCTCCATTTTTGCAATTATTCCTCTGTGCTTTCGTTGCAGTAAATAACTAACTTGAGAAAAGTCTGTTTCCTGTGGTTTTCTTTGAGTACTGAAGGGTTACTGGACCTAGGCAAATATACCATGAAGGTTTACTTGCCAGTAAGTCTGATAGACTTTGTGGATGAATCTAGCATAAAACACTGAGTTATAGATTCCAAAGGTCAGGATGAACAAGCTGACTCAGCTCTTGTTAACACAAGTAAGTCAGGAAGAATAATATACTTGTAGATACAATTTTGCAATCCCTATTTTATCATGGGAACCTAACATATTCAGGATCCTTGAGAGCTTCTCTGATCATGCCATTGGGAAATAATAAATTAGAAATATAATTTAACTGCATTTTCTTTTCACTTCCTCAAATGAAAGCAAAAAAGTCTACTGTTAATCAGTGCATAAAATGCTTAATGTACAACATTCACATTTTCACAGTTTTTCTTAAATTACATTTATCAGGAAAAATATTATAACTTAAATGCTAGTTCTTGGAGCCCCAAATAAAGACAACACATTGTATTTATATCTTTGATATTTATTTCTGTAATGACTTTCTGTTCAATGTATTTTCTCATGCTTTTTAAAATCAAAAGATTTATGTCTAAAATGTCAATAGTAAATAACTTGTTCTTTATATAGGTTTTGGGCTCTTTTTTATTTTTTCTCATAGCTTTTGTTGGTTTTGATCATTTTCAACAGACCTGATTTTCATTTAGCGTAAGTAAATATAAAATGTTGGGATTTTGGGCAAGTTTTATGGTTTGGTTTTTGGGTGTTTAGCTGTTGGTTCCCTATGAGCCATACACAGGCATAAACACATAGGATTATAGATTTTGTATGTTTGTATTCATTATGGCATATTGCTTGGAATTTGATGGTTCGTGTTTTTTTATTAACACCTTGAGATGTAAAACATGCATGAAAATGCATGAAAAACATAGTGAACTAAGTGCAAGTATTCCTAAAGACATAATTTAATATTACTTTCATATACATGTAGATTTTAAATACCTTTAGCTGGAAAGAGGGAGAAAATTTTTAAAAAACCAGAATTCTCCCTTGACCCTATTTCATACTCTAAACATCATATTTCGTCTAAAGAGTGTCAAAAGAAAACTGAGCCGACTTATATAAGAATATAGCTCTAAGGGAAAAACTTCTTTAAAGCATCTTTCTATCAGTGGTACACTGTGGTCCAGACAATGCATGGAAAACATCTGTCAGTATGGTTGAAAAGTGAGACTCTGGAGAGTAACAAATAGGAAATTTGCTGATGGTCTCTTGCACCAAGAGGCAGGTTGAGCAAACACAGTAAGCCAGCTTTTTCACAGGAAGGCTTTGAATTGCAGTATGCCATGACTCTCCTGAATGATGCATTTCTCACCCATTATTTAGAAAATCTATAATCTCCATTCATACATTCCTCCACAGAAAACTTAACAACACATTCCTGCCACACTCAATCTTTACTCTAAAACACATCGTGTCCTACACTTCCTTAAGCTGTTAATAATTATATAAACCATAACTTAATTGAACATTTGTGAACACAAACACTCTCCAGCCACAGTTTCAACTTTCATAGCAATATTAATCTGAGAATGCCAAACTTTCCAGACCACAGAGCTGTAATACACCTCAGTGTAATCCTCAGTCTCAGACCTTAATGCTTTTTCGTGGCAAATATTTAGGGGACAAATAACAAAGCTAGTACCTTCCCACTGACGTTAAATTTTAACAAGTGCACTTTTTTCATGAAAAATAAAAACAACAACAACGCCAAACACAAAAGCAACAGCAACAACAAAAAAGAAAATTAAATGCAGGTTGGAGGGCAGAACAACTGGAGGCAACTGGACAAAATATAACCCACAGCATCTTTCCATACCATCTAAAAACATAAATCTTACCATGCCATTACATGATCCCCCTAGAAGAGTCTGTAACTGCACTTTCCAATGAAGACTTTAGCCTGCCTTCTCCACTCTGTTTGAAGACAAGGGACTCAGGGGAGTCACATTATCTTAACTCTTCCCAAAACTGCAGATAGAGCAGAGTCTGCTTTGACCCAGAGCCACCTAGTTCCATTAAAGAATGGGATCTTTGCCTCTCGCCTCCAAAAAAGAGATTACTTGGCCCTCAGCATCTTGAACTTTATTGTATGGATTGCCTGTGTTACCAGATGATTTTGCGGGACCACTCCCTCTTTTTACCTTTCTGAATGCACTCAGGAGAATGTGTCTCTAAACACAGTGGTGTTAGAATAACAGAGAGTATAAGACAATGAAACAATTTACATGGAAAATCTGCAACAACACCAACTGTTTCCTCTGCCATGCTTTCTTCCCCCTGTAAGGAGCACCCTTGTTCTCAGAAGTGAGAGAGTCCCTTGCCCCCACCCCTGGCAATTGACCTGAGGTGGTATAGAATAACTTCTTGGCCAGGCTCTGCCTCCTCATAGTTACTGTAAAAATTGACTCTGTCCTGGATGGAACCAGGACAGTTCCCTTTATTTTTTGTTTGTTTGTTTTATGAAGTTTATTATATAACATTATCTTTCCTACTGTACTCTATTTGCAACATCTGAAAATATAAAGCAGGCTAACTCTGCAAAATTTCTGTTGCATTTCAGTTCCGTTCTGAAATGAGTTTTAGTTTGGAGTCAGGCCTAAGATTTAAGACTAAAGTATGCCTAGTTTAATTTAGACCTTTTTGAGGTTAATTCCTTAATATCTCTTCAATATATCTCTACTTTGTCCCTGTGTTAAAGAGAAAACCTAGACAAAGACGGTTATGTGAGAAAGGTATATTGCAATTAATCCAAAGGTTTCTCACCATCAAAAAAAGGTTCAGAACAGAATGGAGCATAGAAGATAGAGAATCAACAAATATGTCACCTATGAAGGACAAGCTGAAAGTAACTTGAGAGAAAAAGAAGAAATTACAGGTACAACTAAAACTTGCATACAGGACCTAAAGATGATAACTCAGAAAATCAGATTTGGAGTCGTCTTTGATTAGTTTAAGTGTTTTTGCTCTGTCAGCATTGACAGTAGTTTGTTCATGGAAATCCAGTAGCAATTAATTAGTTTGAATTAACATATGTTCATATAATAAGATATTTACTTCTTTATTTAGCAATAGAAATCTAAAACAAATTCAAGATTTTTACCAAGAATTAAAGAACAGCTTATTCAGCTAGTTTAAATCAGAGTAGTATGAAAATTATTTTAAAATATGGTTTTTCTGAATTTCCCGACTGTTTAAAATTAAATACCTCCTTAATAATTTCATTTTTATGTTTTTGAAGTCAAAAAGTATTTCTTGAATAAATTAATGTTCCCACTTCAAGAAAGAGAAATAGATTTTAAGACGTAGTTCTCAGAGCCAGACAAAGAAAAAGGTGGATTTACTGTCTTATGTGCTGAGCAGAGGCAAATATTACAGTTCCTTGTTTCCTTTTTTTCTGCCATAATTCCTGAGGACTGGGAAGAAGCTAAATCTTAGGTATATATCTGTCACAAAATTAATATTTTCCTAAAATCATGAGCTACCCTGTAGGGTAAGAAGAGAGCAGACTGTCTGGTATTTATGTATCTGACCACATCCAAGGAGCCATATTTTGTACTGAACTTGGGTTTCCTAGAACAGGCGGGACTGGAGCACTGTAGAAATGTTTTAGAGCACTTTGAGTTGTATTTGCCAAAGGATCCTTGAAGCAAGGGAAGAAGTGAAGAATAATGAAACAAGAAAAAATTCTTGAAAAAATATTATACATACCTTGATTTGGAGCATCCTGAGAAGATAATATTTGGTGTTTCTCTAAGAATCTAGAAATGTACGGAGTCCATAGCCAAGACCATAAAGAGGTTGAAGCACTTTCTGTATAACTTTTCTAGTATACCAGTGACAAATTAGAAGAATGTTAATTTCTCAGCAGAAAAAGAGCATTTCATGAAAGCTGCTAAATGCAGTACAGGAAGATTCTTCTGGTCATTTTCAAATATCACAAACTAAGAAAGCAGAAAGTCTGATAGGTTATTTTGAAGGAAGAATTATCTATTTCAGCTATTATATTTTCCTTATAGAAAAACTCCTCCTTTCCAGGAGGAGATGAAATACGTGTTTCTGAAAAAAAGATCTGGTCGAGGACTTTGGATGAAATTATTTTCCAGTTGTTTAACTTTTGGAATTGCTGTAATTGTCACACAGATGTTCTCTAATCAACATTTATCAACATGGCATCAATAATATTAAACCTGATATTTCTGCTGTAGAAAGGCTTAAACCTTTCTTAACTTTGGTTCAAATGCTCTTTTTCTGAAGATTTTCCTTGAATTTTTTTTGTTTCTTTTTCAAAAATAGAAAACTTCCAATATACCCCCTACAAAATCATATTATAAAAATGACCTTTGTTTAATCTATTAAATCTAGAAATAAAAGAGTTTAGAGTTAAACACACTGTACTTGTCTTCTACTAACACACTCTAAATTTTGTCATAGTAAAATGAAGAACATGAAGGGTATGTACTGAAATAAAAAATAAAGCTATTCCTTAGGAGTTGCATCTGTTTCATTCCTGCCTTCTTACATGGATTTTGCTGGGTTTGGCATTTTTTAATGCTTTTTTTCATACATATTTTTGTGATGCTATGCAGTAAGTAATTAAATCAGAATTTCTTGAATGGCAAAAGGACATTAAGGAGAAAATGAAGGCTATATTCCATTCATGTAGAATCATAATTTGGTGTCCATAGTATAGAATTCCTATTTCCAGCATCACAGTATCAGTAAAAGTAAACTAAATCCAAGGATTATTTATGTGCCTAACTTATTGCTGTTGATGCCAATGCTTTCATGAGTTCACTGCCATAATCATCAGCTACTGAAACTTCAAGTGCTTTATACAATTTCCACTTATCTCACTTGAAATATGAGATATCAGGTAAATTTAACGTAGTTTTAAATAGCTTTCTTGGGGTTGTTATGACTCAGTTGAATGAACAGTCAATCTCAGTTACACTTTTAATGTACTGAGTCAGAGGCACATCACAGGATGTGAACCTCTACATATATCTTCAAGAGACAGTGGTGTGAACTGGTGTCATCAGCTCAGTATAAATAGATATCTAGTGCCCTGAAAATAAAAGTGATTTTCTTTAACCGGTTTTGAAAGTGCATTTTGCTTATGTTGATTTCAAAAAACTTAGTGCTAAATTGCCAACCAAACATTTCAACAGCTATTCATATACAGTAATGTTTTGGGGTTTATTGCATTCATTAGAAATTGAAAGAAAGGCCATTTACAAGAAAACAACCGTCTGGTGCTGTTTATTATTTCCGTTTATCTTTTTTTTCCTGTCACAGTGTGTCCTTCCATGCCTCCATTTACCAGGACATTGAACAGAAATAACACAGCTTGCTTGCCATTGTGCCTGCTATCAGCTGTCATATTCCACATAGCTGGCTTATACTGAGTAATATTTCTATTTACTTCCTCTTCTTATCATGAGCTTCCTTTATTGGGCTTTTCTTACTCACAGGAAAGTAGAAGACTCTTCACAGCATGACCTTAAAACTAGCTTTTCAAAAAACATTTGGCATGCACAGTCAAGTTACTTATACTTCTTCATACTCACAGAAATCAGATGAACTGCAGCATATGCTGCTTTAAAAAGATAGTTTGAAAAAAAAGCCAGACAGTTGCAGACAAATGCCAACTACAAATACCTCAACACTAGATCCGAGAACAAACTCCAACATGAATTTGCCATCAGGGATGCATAAAATTTTTGTATTGCTTTGCTTTTTTCCATCATTGGGACTATTTTAAGGCTGTGGCTGTAGCTATACAGCTGTGCAGACCCATCTTCAAATCATGGATTTATACAGCTTGCATTCACAGTGAGAGTTTGTCTGCACCTTTACGTGGCTTCAAGCAAAAGCAAACCACTAAACACACCCAGCAATGAAAATAAGCTCCAAAAGTTTCAGAGCTAACTGAAATACCCATCATTCATTTCAGACATCAAGACATTTTTTGTTTTGTTTATCAAATGTACATATAAGCTATAGCGATAGTAATATATGTGTGATATTCCATATCTATGCTACATAAATGAAATAGTTTCTGGAGAGCTGCATAAAATTAAATCTTCTATACCCTAGACTTCGTCAATGATTGAAATAGTTACCTCTAAAAAGTAAAAAAAGACAATAATAAAGAAATATTTTTTCCCTTCAACATTGTGTCTTCATACAGCTATATACAAGGTACAGCCAATAGCAATTGCCATGTAAATAAAACAAATAAGTGTCATTACATTAGATATTGTTATTTAATTATTTAAAAATTCAAGTTAAATACAACTATTTCATTGTATGTATATCAATATATAAGTATCTATGTCTATAAATATACATATATATGTGTGTGTGTGTGTGTATCTATGTATGTATACAAAAATATTCACACAAGAAAGTGCTTCTTGCCCTAATCACTCTTCCCTCCTTGCACTTCTCTTCCCATGAATAAATGTTACTGTATTTTATGTTCTAGCAGATATCACAATAAAAATGGTTTTACATGCAGAAATATTGGTGCAATTTTCTTGCTTTGTCACTGAAACTAATGTTACATTTTCTGCATATGACTCAGCTTTATATATATCTCAACATGAGTGGGAAGGTATCCCATTCTTCCCATTCCCATTGGCAGCAATTCCAATATAAAGGCTGCTGCACATAAAGTGCAGCTAGAGAAGACAGGCTCACTGGCTGTTCAGTTATGCAGAATATAAAAGATCAGCTTTTCTCTTTCAACACACTTCTCAGGAGTTATAGTCAACCAAACCACATTTACAATTCTTCTCAGTTCTTTGCATTCATTTACTATGTGTACATTTTCTGGCTTGTATTCAGAGAATGTGTGCTGAATTCTAAACACTTACCCTGCTCCAGTAGGAACACTGTGTACAGTGATGGTTTCTGAATGCATACATTATATTTACTTCTATATTAATTTTGCATTTAGGTTTTTGGGTTTTTTTTTAATCCTCACTGTCCCCTCCTTCCCAGAAAAATGCAGTTTGTGTAGACTGCTAACCCAACTTTTCACTGAGTACTGCTCTGGCTGAAAACAGTGGGTGTCAACCTGGCATTTTTCCTTCATGACACAATTTGTTTTCTTGCCAGTAAGGTTTAGAGCAAGGGATACAAATTATCTGATATAAAATTACTAGCTGAAGATAGTTGTCATGCAAATATTAAACTGTCTATCCTATTTGCATAATTTCAGATAACCTGCTAGAGCCTTATAAATTAGTTTTAAATAGTTCAATGTATAAGGGAAGCAGCAAAGCATACCATGATAAAACAAGAATCCTGAGGGTTTCTCCATCATTACATTTCAATTTTGGTTGGAGGATGAGCAAATGAAACCTAAATTAAGCTCTTCTACAAACTTGTAAGTTCATAGAACTTTTACAAATCTTCATTACATTTTAATGATCTGTCATATTTCCAAGCAGTGTATAGTAATAACTTAGGTCTAGACGCAATAACTCAAGAAAATATTTTATGAGTGAGTTAATAATAAATCTACGAGCTTTCAGACCAGATAGCAACCAGACATTTTTTTTCAGATTCCAGATATGCTATGTTAGCACGTTTAATTTTACAGTTTGTTCCATTCAATTTCCTCTTGAATGCTTCTAGAAAAAGTATAGCCTTGAATGTGTACTGCACATGTGGTACTTGTAATTTTTAGATGCAAATGAAAGCAGCAGAGATATCTTTCTGTCAATAGAAGTCATTTTTCTAGAGTCTAACATAAGCAAAAATAAATGATTATATCCTGAAACAGTCAAATAGTGCTTGTATTTTCTTAAACATGTGTAAGTGCTGAGTGAATTAATTATTTAAATTAAACAAAAAATATTGATAAATTAGAAAAATAGAATGCAAAATATATGTTCAAAATATAGATGTAATTAGAAAATATCGTCTATAATTCAAATATTATATATAATTAGAATATAGTACATAATTAGAATACAACAGGAAATAAATCTTAGAACAGAGTTTACCAATAGTATTATTCACAAGAAATACTCTTTTGTTCTTCATTTTCTCAGTATGACCTCTTGGATGTAGATGACCTAGAGAAGATCCTTGCCCAGTCCATTGCCTCCACCAAGTAGGCAATTGAATACCCTTTGTGCTGAGCCCACTAGAGACGTAATTACAAGGTAGAAGGGAATGACTTGCATGCTATTTTCTTATTTCGGTTTCAACCACAGAAACATCTCCCCAGCTGAGTCAGTCATTCATTACATTTTGGCAGCACTGATAAGCCCTCAGCTTGCTTTGTAATGAGATGATGAGTTCATTTAAAAAAGGAAGGAAATAAACTCTCCCTAGATCAGAACCTATTTCCTTTTGCAAGCAGATGTTGGGACACTAGAAAAATTGTATTTTATCTCAAGGGAGTGCTGCATGCCTAGAGAAGTTGTCTTATTTCTAGAGTCATCGCCAATTTGTTCTCTTTGTTCCCTGTTAGCAGACAAGTGTAAGTTTCACCATGCCAGACGCCACGGGAACTGAATGTTGCACATCCAGCAGCTATCTATCAGTGCAGCCACATTCCAGGGATACCTGCAATGCACAGGTAATGACTGGTGTAAGTTCTAAAAAGAGGAGCTTCATCCAAGAGGAACTTAACAACAGCTCCATCTGCTAATTCTGCTCTATTCTTCTCACTGCTAATTAGCTGGCAGGGCAGTGGGAGCTAGCTAGAACGGCTGCTGCATTCAAAAAGTTTGCTTAGCATGAACTATAAATTTGGCTGCCTACAATTTCACACCCTTAGATATGCTCTTGGTATGGTTATTGCCCTTGGCAGTTAGCTGCCTGCCTAGTCACAGAATGACTCACTTTGTTATTAAAGCAAATTAAAGAGATTGAGGTTTATTGAGTGTTAGGCAACCCACTAAACAGTGGAATAAGGTTTTCCTGAAGGGTGCATTTAATGCCAGACCTGGACCTGAATTCAGTTTGAACACACTGTCTACAGTTTCCCTAGCAAAAGAGAAGTGCGCAGTACTTGAAGAAGGAAGATATTCTCTGGAAAGCTCCTTTGCAGCAGAAGAAAAGGAGAGACTTCAGTCCTGAAGTAAAAACACACAAACTGTTCATGATGAGAACAAGACCTGCCACACACTATTTTAGTGAGACAGGGCATAATGCACAGTGCTGACAGAGGAAAATGTATCCCTGTAGGTACAATTAAGCTCCCAGAACGTCCTCATCCCAGCTGAGGGCCAGTCAGTCAATACAGAGGTGTACTTTAAAATGAACTATCTAAGGACCGACTGCTACGGCCTGATAGTTTTTAACAGAAATTTGAAATTGAGTGGCTAGCAACTAGGTCATGGGAGAGGGGAAGAATCTTACTCAGCTTTCTCAGCAACTCAAAAAGAAAACTAAAGTTAGCATAAAAAGAAAGGAAAAAAATTAAAACCAACCAACCAACCAACCAAAAAACCCCAACCCAACCAAACCAAACCAAATCAAAACCAAAAAACAAAACCCACAAAAAACACAATAAAAAGAACCAAACAAAAACCAGAAACACAAAAAAACCCCAAAAATCCCAACCTACCAAACAAACAAACAACAACAAAAAACCAAACCAAAACAACAACAACCAAAAAAAGGAAAACACCAAAACCAAAACAAAAACAACAAACAACCAAACAAAAAACAACCAAAAAACCCCAACAAACCAACAAAAAACCTCAAAGAAAATTAAGCAAAATCAAGTAACAAACAAGAAGAATCCTAGTATCAAAAAGCACCAAGACACAGGGTAGAATAGCTTACCTCAACCTTCTTTCTGGAGTGACAGACTTCATTCTGGGATTTTTATCATCTATTACCAACGGTTTATGTAACACTGGCCTTCAGTTCTATTTATTGCATTCTTAATTTTTTACTGCAAAATTTAACACCTGACCTTGTGTGTAAAGCACCTACCATATTCTCACATACTCAAGCATGACTGATAAGAATCTATAAAAGGAAGAGGGAAATCTCTATGTTAACGAGATAGTTCTGTTAACAACAGAATATATCATTTTAGGCTACTTATTTTGAAAAGTTATGTTTATTAAAAACTTTTCAATTTCAAAGTAACCAAAGATAAGCACTTGTGAGTGAAAAAATTATTTTCTCTTCCTTTTAAAGATATATGTGTGTGTGTGTGTGTGTGTGTGCATGGGAAACACACTCAAGAAACTAAATAATTCATTTTATGAATTAACATCACCAAAATCTAAGTGGAGAGAAACAGGCAGGGAATATATTAATATTTAAGAAGGGAAACCAGTCATCCCCTATTTCAGTCCCCAGAATAATGCTAGAACAAATGTTTACAAGCAAATTATATGCAAATAGAAAATTACTGAAGTTACAAAAAGCACTGCAAATGTGAATTAATCAGGACAAGAAAGAATCATGCTAAGCAGCTTTCTTAATGAGAGGTCTACTGCATTAGTTAGGGGGAAATGTTACTTTTTTTATATAACTAAATGGAATAGAAAGTGCAGTTAAAAAATCCGTAATAATACTGACTTTCAGTAATAATACTGACTTGGAATGCATTGTACATACCTTAGAAAGTAAGCCCGTAGCTAAAAATAATTTGCAAATTTTAGATCTGGCATGAAATCAGTCAGATGAAATTCACTAAAGATAAATACATAGAACTACTTTTGGAAAGGTGATAACAAATGCAAGAATGGAAAATGAGCAGCTACAGATTGGGCTGAAATCCTGCAAACAGACTGTGAGTCAAAAGTGCAATGCTGCTCCTTATCATCATGTCAGGCAGCTATCGTTGTGGGAGGTAGCAACAAGAATGTTATACATGACACTAATGACAACTATTCTGATCTACTTATTCTAGGAGAGCTATCATTTGGAGTACACCTTCAGTGTTGGGTGTAGCAGTTAATGATTTAAGCAAATGTATAGAAGAAAAAATGTGTTGCATACTGAGGAAACACTGCATCTATATACTCTGCTTTAATACAAAGGACACTGAGGTTTCCTGTAATGAAAGTGGATAAATGGCTGTCTTGTGGGATCACAGTTGAAAAATTAAAGGCTACCACAACTACAGCAAAAAGGGTAAAGGCTGCCCTGTAAAGGTTATAAAATCTTTACTGGAAGTTTTTAAATTACAAAATAATTAACAGTTACAGGGACGATCTAAGTATACTTAATACTACTTAAGACCAGGAAGACAGATAACATGGTCCCTTAAAGTTCCTTTCAACTCTCCACTTCTTTTATCCCAAATACACATATCATACTTGCTTAATTGCAGTGAGTTCCACTACTAGGTGTGTTCTAACAAGAGTTCTACAGCTCCTCAGAGACTTCTGAACTGATAACATGAATTTGATGGCAGAAAAAGCCATAAACTTTTCAAAGATAAAAAGAAACACAAAATTCATGTTGCAGGGTTTGGGGTTTTTTCCTCCTGTGGATTTGAATATATGTGGGTTTTACTAATTTCTGTTATATCCTTATACTTTTTTCTTTTGAAGTATCTAGTTTATGGCATGTCTGAATACAGGTCTTCTGCTAACTGTACTTGGTTAGATGCATTGACAAAATTTAAACCAATGTACTTTTCTTTATGTGTTTCATGTACTATTCTCCTTACATTAAGATAGAAATAAGTTGCATATATTCTAAAATGAAATTATTAAATCGATCATACGTTAGACACTACTTAAATCCCTCAGAAAATCCTTTAGGATCCATTTGATCAAGATCAGACTGCTTAAAAATTAGTTTCTGTGATCCCTGTTGCTCCCAGTAAAGTCTTTAGAGCCAGAAGAAATACAGTCAGTCCATAGACACCCTGTATCGAATTTGTCTGTTAACACCCAAACTGCCTGATACCACTATATAACAACATACTAACCATTTTTTTTTCTTGCTAGATATTTCAAACACACAAAAAATGTGCAAAGGGCAACATGTGCTCACATTGTTTTCATATTTATTATCCAGATGCACAGCAAATGCTGTCTCCAGGAATACACACGGGCATGCCAAAAACAATAATCTAAAACCCAACAAGACTCAATTTCTTCAGCAATAAACACCTAGACAATAATATCTTGGAGCACAAATTGTGCAATTATACTGTGGTGAAGATCACCACACATACTTGTACTTTTTACAGGTAAATAATAATATTCAAAACTAGAACACAGTAATTTTACTTTTGAGTGTTTGATCAACACATTAGATCCTATTTTGCAATATTTTTCTTCTGAAAGCTTTTCCACATAAAATCTATTTATCCTGTTCCCACTAAGGAGCAGAATGATACAACTAGACAAAGTCACCTGCCTCTTGCTTTAAAACAAATTTAAAAATTAGTGTAGTCCAGAAAGCACCCTCTGAATATTTTTCTTGAGAATTCGCAGTTCCAGTGTTCTAAAGCACACTTAGGACCTGCTCTTAACCATTATGTACAATTCCAATAGCTAACAAGGTATCTAACTACTGACCAACATGTAGAATTACCTCATTTGCAAACATACGAGATAATTTAGTGTGTAAATTAGTCAGAGATTTCTACGTATAAAATTATGAAGGTGCATTTTTTAATCCAGGTTAATCTGCGTTCAGTTTCTCTTCTTGAAAGTCAAGTCAGTTTGGAAGGTCTTAGTTCCACCGACTTCACAAGATCATTGATGTATCTTTCATATAATGTCATATACGGGTTCTATAAACTATGCTATATTTGAAAAACACCAAATCACACAGTCATTGAAAATAAAGAAAGTACATTAGAGACAAAAAAAAAATAGGATTAGGTCAATTACAACAAATTAATGAATGCAAGAGAACCAATTTTCTTATACTAATTTGAAATAATATTGCAATAGGTATAAAATGATGCATACTTGCTCCAGAAGCATACATTATATTAATGAGCTCTCTGAAAAAAATACTGTGTTTCTGGTGTTAGTTTTACAGGTTATATGATTGATTTTTCTTAAAACATGAAATATTTGTAAAAGAAGTTAAACTTAAATATTAAGGATCCAAATACAACTTATTTAGAAGCCTTGTTTAACATTCGCAAAGAATAGTATGAGTATGTAGCTGAATCTTCCACACATTTAAAGCATAATTTTGGTGGTACCAACTGACCATCCATTCCAAGAATCTCATAAAGAAACAAGAAAATTGTAATGATAGGCAAAGGAATATTATTTAATATCTGGCGATTTTAAATGCTAGGTCTTTTCTATTCTACCACTCCATTCAAGTTTAAGATAAGAGCTCATTTCAGACTGAATTCTTATACCATGCACACTACAGAGTAAGGCCCCAAATAACTCCCTCAGAGAGGTGGGCTTATGGTTGTTCATGTACTCCGAGCTGGATGCACAGGAGAAATACCAACAAGATATCCTCAAGAGGTCAAAACAACAAAAAGAGACTTTACTGGCAACTTTCAAAAATCAGAGAAGTTTGGCAAAAGGTTTAATGGAGCGTGAAACACTTCCCAAAGTATTAGCTTGGCCCATTCAACTTAGTAAACTTTAAGCCTGCTCAATTTCCAATTACTCAAGAATTCCAAGAAGAGGAAATTAGATGAATAAAGAGGAAAAAACCAGAAAAGGTATAGAAAAGGACACATATAGCTGCTAACTCCTGGTTTCCAACAATGACAGAAACTCTGAGAAGAGATAGGGTCCAGACAATGTGACAGCCTTGTGTTCAGCCTTAAATACCCCTTGGCCTTCCTGGGCCCTTCCCCCAAGTGGGACTTTCAGTCTTTTGGCCTCTCAGGAGCTGGGTTAGGGGCTCCAGAGATGGGCCATTGCCTGCAGTGTGTCAATGACCAGGACCACTGCCAGGCTGGGATACAGGCTCTGGGGTAGGGGTGTGGGGCAGCGCACCACCTCACCATGGCAAGGCCCGACCTGCCTCTCCCCCACACACCCGCATCCCAATATGTCTCAAGACATCAGTCTTTCCAGTCTCTCACATACAGCTGCAAAGCAAACTTCTGCATTTATACCAGCAGCTGTCAAAGGCTAATTTGGAGTATCAGGCTCCCCAGGGAAGTGCATCAGCCCGACAGATTTCAAGAAGCATTTGGACAATGTTTTCAGGCACATGGTGTGATTCTAGCGGATGGTGCTGTGCAGGCCTAGGTATTGGACTTGATGATTCTTGTGGGTCCCTTCCAACTCAGCATATTCTGTGATTCTGTGATCAGTGGGTTTGAATATTTCAGTATTTCAAAGTGCATTTCATTCAGTCAAAGTACAATATTAGCTTTACGTTGGCAGCTTCTACATGAAGAACAAATACAGATGTAAGAGACCTCAGTCCATCTGTCAATTTTGTTAAAACTGATGGGGAAAAATCTGTTGCCTTTTCATCTATGTCATCCACCTATACCATCCTATCACCAGGTCATAAGAGATTTAGTGTTAGGTCTTAGCATTTAGATGTTGGGTGAAAATTCAATTTGCATACCCTTAGAAAATGGAAGTGAATATATACAGAAGGCCCAAGTCAGAATTTAACAAAGTTTACAACAGGTAGATATTCTCCACACTTGTGAAAAAACAGCACCATTAGTGGCAAGGTGGTCATAAATAAGGACGGAGCAAAGACTATAGATAATTAATACATCATTCTAAACCAAGAAAAAGTAAGATATGCCACTCTTGTTTTGAGAGTGTGTGGGTTTGGGGTTTTTTTTCAGAAGGGAAAATAAACATACTATAAAAGTAAATACCAGGAAGCTAATAGGTTCGAGACAGCAGCAAAATAAATTGCAGTCCAGTTTTATGTACCAAGATTAACTCAGTACAGAGAAGCTATTATCTTCCAACACCTCTGAAACAACTAACCCATTATGTTCTGCAATTAATAATGCACTTTCCTAGAAGATCTGTCAAAACTAGTAGCATATGACTCAAGGACTTTAAAGTTCATGCAAGAGGAGGAGAAAGATAAAGTCAAGTACAAAGCATTAGGTTAATATTAATAGGTTATAAGGCTTAAAACCAGCTTTGAAAGACAAAATAATTTTTTTTAAATGAAGTCAATGAGAGGAAAAAGAAAGAACAAAAAAGCGGGTAGGAATCTGTAATAAATGAGCATTTATAACTTTTTTTTATACCTATTTCCAAAATTAGGGCATTCAGTAAATATGTCTAACTGGACTTCAGTAAAGAAGTTGATATGTTGTTACATGAATAGCAGCAGTCAAACAAGAGAAAAGGAAGGACTGGTACTAGATTGATAAGGGTGACAAATTTGAGCTGGGTCGATGCAATGAAGCTCAATAATATAAAAATGCATGTCAAGTCAGGTACCTTGCACCTATATCTAAGACTTTTTACATTTTGCAGGAAACTCAGAAAATTCACCCCCTCCAATTATAGATATTCACTTGGTTATGACTAAATCATGAACGAAATCATATTTGCTTCCCTTTTAAATGTAAAGGATGGAGGCTGTTTCAGAAGTTATGGGTAATACAGTAGCTTACTCATGTCTTACCTTTATAAAGTCTTCAGTCAGGATACCTCTTTTCAGGAAAAAAGAAGTTTGAATCGGAGTAATGGCAAATGAAATTTACCAGAAAAATGACAGGAAACTCTATGCCCAGGGAAGAGACGAAAGGAGCTTGGCTTTATTATTGGGTTTTTTTTCCAGTTATAACAAACGTAGCAGAAACACAAGAACCAAGGAGGAAGTAAACTTATTTAAACTCAATAGCAAACAAATAACTGAATATGAATTACCTACTTAAAATTATAATTTTTATTCCAAATCAACAACAAAATTGCATGTAAAAGCACAGAAGATCCTGAACCTCTTTGACTCTTCTGTTTCTTTTAAAAGATCCTCTTCAAAAGTATGCTCTCTTTATAGACTATCTGATGCCTTTTCACCAAGTCAGTCACTTTAATGAAAGCAATAAAAACAGTAGAGTTACCTGAAACTGTTGAAGGAAAGTAATTTTGTCTTAACCTAAATATCAAGTAAAAACCTGATACAATGCCATAAAGTGTTTCTTCACCAAAGGATGAAAAAATATGACAAGAACATGTTCATTTTAGGCAAATGAAACAGTTCAAGTGCTGAAGTTACACTATTTTTTTTTGATGAGAAAACAGCAACACCTTATACATAGTCAACTTGAACCCTGCATAAAAGGAGACAAAGAAATATTTTTGCTGGGTTTTTTGCTGTTGAAAGACCTTGAGCACACTGTATGGAGTGAGGAGTAAGCTGAACAAGATTCTGTTGCTCTCATGCAAATCTTTATATTGCCCTCACCAAACTAACAATAAATAAATGTGAATAAATGTGCTTAAGTATTCAAGAATTTTCCGTGCTAACGTAACAACAACCTGGTGATTTTAAAAAGGTAAGAACAGGAGAAATAATTAGTGAGTGGGTAAAGCTGTCGTCCTAGATAGGTTTCTATCTAAATTTTTTATGTCATATATTTCAGACTCAGTAGCTCCTTTAATTAAAACAATTTAAGAATGTGAAATTATACACAAGTGGAAAATGTCCAGTTTGGTCTCACCCAAATGTCACTGACAATATGGTGACTGTTTTTTCCCACAAGGTTTCCCACAGTGACTATTGAAGCTGTATGTCTGTATTGTTTTTAAACCTCACTTATAAAATTCTCTCTTAAATGTTATTTCATACTGGATTATCACACTCCACCCTTTCCCACCTATATCAAATCATACTAATCCAGGTGTGATTTTGCTCTGCGTAAAAAGACAAATGTAGTAAAGCTGAACTGATTTACTGAGCAGAAAATCAGTCAGGAGGAATGATCAGAATTGTTTGATTTAGCTGCTGTGCTGCATAAAGTTTGAGTGGAAGTTTGTTATGCAAAAATGAGAATCTACTCCAAAGGACAAATCATTCTTCATGTAAATGAAACAAAAAAGATACAACCAGACATATAAGCATTCAGGAAAATTCCTTAATCTGTTCCTCTTTGATTAAACTGTGAATCCTTGTCCTGTACAGATAGCTCCAATGGCTTAATTTTTGTGAATAAATTGAAAATTCCAAAATTCAGCACACAACTAAAGACATTTTTGACAGACTAATATACACCGAATTATAAAGTTTACTCTGAGGACTTGCTACCAAGAAGCTTATTAATGTCTTATTTTTTTACCCTTATACAAATATTCATTAGAAAGTGTAAAGATCTCTATTCCACTGCAGAAATCCCAGTAGGCTTCATTAGTTCTTACAGAATAGATTTAGAAAATAAAAAACAACCAATGGGTTGTTTCCATGGGAATCTGTTTTCCATGGGAATCTGTTTTCCATGGGAATCTGTTTTCTTTATCAACAGTACCTGTAAATATGCTGTTCACTGAAAAGCTAAATCTGAATTCGTAGGCCTGCGAATGTGACGTATGCAGAAGAAATCTGCTGGTATAAAGGTAGAGGAGGTCTTCTGCCAACTCAGTTGCCAAACACTTGGCAGTCCTCACTTTCTCTTCAGGGAAGTTGTGACCTTGAATGCATATATATACTGAGATTAGTTCAGTTGGTTAGACAATGGTGATAATAATGATGCCAAATTTGTAGGTTCAATTCTTTTATAGACTATCCACTTAAGAGTTGGACTTGATGATTCTTTTGGGTCCTCTTCCTCAGAATATTCTGTGATTCTATACAGTGATAAATAACACTCATTTAAGCTAGCTTTGCTTGTACAGTTTTAATGTTTTCAGGCTCCAGGAACTTAGACAGAACTTAGACAATTGCAGTTGACCCGTTCTGTTCCTATCTTTCCAAGACACTGTAATGATGTCAAGGTTATTTGACTACAGATAGTTTCATAATGATTAGTAACTATTCTTTTATTAATTTCTGATATCTACTTTAAGCTACTCTTTTATGATGCCTTGTGTTTGTCAAGGGTGTCAAAATAGCAACTGAGTGTGGTTGTCAATTCTGTTATCATCTTTAAATATTGGAATAACGTCGAGTTGATCTTATCTTTTGTACTAGGTGAGATGTATAATGCATGGGAAAGACATAAAAAGGAAAACTTTTTGATATCATTGCCACTGTGCTGCTTGGTTCCAAAATTCCCCCTGAGCATCACTTCTTAAGAATTTCAGCTTCCATTAAGTCATTTTTTTGATTCATTAGATTGAAAAGATCGAAGTCTGGTTTAGTCCTTCTCACCAAACAGAATCAACTACTGTGATTGTCCACAACTGGATGAGTTTTAGCTGCTGTCCTCCTGGAGGTAAAATTTGTACATCACCTAAACGTTTTCATCTATTCTTTTAACCTTAGGGTAGATATGTTAGAATTCATCGTGTTAGCTCTGTCGAGTGCATAAGACATTTCCTTGAAGCCCATCTGAGCATCTAAAGGCTCTCCCATCTCAGACAAAATTGTGCTATGTAAACGAAGCCTATCTGTATGACATACTTAGGTTCTAGAAGTGGACTGGTAACAACAAGTATTAAGGTAGCAATCAGAAGTGTATTGCTCTGTTTCAATTATTTCTTTATTAAATCAGTTCCAACACACTTCTTTTTCTATTAAATAATCTAGATTCATAATTAAATGAACAACCACATGAGAACGGCAGCACCACGTTCAGTTATATGCAAAAATTGTTTTCAAACGGAAGGCGTCAAATGACTGTACAAAGACAGTTAATGTATAATACTGAAAAAGATTTAACCATAAATATTTTTTTCACTTATTTTTTTGGGTTTTTTTCTCTCTTAGAAATTCTTGTCTCTGAACTAGAAAGCTTTCAAGAAGTCCTTTACATTACTGAGAACTGATGCTTGCAAGAAAAAGGAAAAGTTTTCATACTGTATTTATCCCCTGTAACGAAGAAAACCAAAAATAACTCCAGGGAATTGCATTACTCTTTGCAGATAGTTCTTGGCAGTGCTTGACAAATATTTTCAAAGTTTTGAGTAATTTAGGCGTTTTCTCCATACTGTCTTCCAAACAGAATGATAACAAAAAGGTGGTTTGACCACATCATGGTTTGACCACATCATGATTTACCCACAGACAGCAGATAGGTATCACACAGCGGCTCACTCATCCCCCGCCCCCAGCAGGGTTGGGGAGAAAATCAGAGGATAAAAGGGCAAAAACTGGTAGATTGAGATCAAGAAACCCAAGAGGTAAAGCAAAAGCTGTGTGCTTAATCAAAACAAAACAAGGAATTCTTTTTTTTTTTCCAGTGACAGCCAGATATTTAGTTGTATCCAGGATTGCAGGGCCCCACCATATGTAATG
Source organism: Lycocorax pyrrhopterus obiensis (assembly GCA_014706295.1). Lineage (NCBI taxonomy): Eukaryota > Metazoa > Chordata > Aves > Passeriformes > Paradisaeidae > Lycocorax > Lycocorax pyrrhopterus. The sequence continues at coordinate 38,269,152 of JACSVZ010000014.1, read as the reverse complement.
GTTACTTTATCTTCATAAATGCCTTGACTCCAAACACCCTTCCCTCTCATCTTATTCTCCACCACCATTTATTGCTGAGCATGACATTGTATGGTTTGGTATATCACTTCGGTCTGTTGTGGTCAGACTCATCCAAACTTCATGTTCACTACCAACTTATTAATGTGTAGGAAGTGTAGGAAGAAGAAAAATCCTTGGCACTGTGTATGCATTGCTCAGCACTAACTAAAATATGCCTGTGTTATCACCACTCTTTTCAAAACATAGCAATGTACCAGCTACTACAAAGAAAGTTAACTCTATTCCAGCCAAAACCAGTACAGACTGTCGTCGCTTTTTTCTTCATCATCTTACCTTATCAAAGAAATTTAAGCTATACATCAATTGGCCTATTTTAACCTCATGATAAATATATTGTATTTATTCTTGCAGCTTCAGAGACCAGATCATGCCTACAGTAAGCACTACTGTGACTCCTTCTTCACACCTACTCAAGTGTTTGTAACCCTTGGTTTATTACCATAGCAAAAAGAGGGTCACAGTTACCACACATCTGAGAGAGAAAGCAACAAGCAGCAGGAGAAGACAGCCAATAATATCGCTTCTCAGATGTAATGGGAGTACGAGAGCCATCAAACACAATCCAGTCCTTGCTTCTGACCCATACTGGGCTGTTAGAAAAGAACAAAGAGCAGATGAGTCTACAGCCTCTTGCTCTAGATCCTCCAAAAGATCTGTAAGACATTTGTCTTAACTTACATCTTTCTTCTTCTCTGTTCTGCACTGTGGGGCTACAAATGTGCAATCAAAGAATCCATGAAGTGATGATACATTAATGCCACAACGTGGTCTAATCATTTTTCCTTCCAGATACAGGTGAACGACAAGTGAGGTTATTAGCACCACTCATGATAGAAAGTGTAAAACTTTTTCAAGAACATTTCCTTGGTTGTAGTTTAGTGCTTGATCCAACTACTACAACTAGTTCCATGTCGGGTCTCATCATAGCCTTCAATCTTTCTATAACATACTTATATTTATTACACAGTAGATCTTACTTAAAGTTCAGCAAATACTGCCTAGGACTCCAAATTCATCAACAAAAAGCTCATTACCTGAATTCCATTTATCCTTAAAAAGTTATGTGGTACCCTATATATAAGAAATTATCTGTATATGTGTACAAATTAAAAGGACTGAAACAAAGCAATTGTAATTCTGAATTTCCCAGCTTTTGAGTGATTTTTTTTTAATTTGACTTTAAGAATACTCTTCCCCCAACTTTATGCATGTATTGTGGGGCACATCAAAAGAAAAAGAGTAAGGTGGGCCTTAATCTTAACATATACTCAATATATGACAAACTTACTCAGCCTCCTGTGTGCTAGACATGCATGATTCTCCCGGAGGCAATCGTCTGTGGAGACAGGGAGGGATCTTCTGCAAAATCAAAAAGATGTATATTATTAAATTTATAGACATGATCTGGCCTTAAGTTTCAAACTATGTTTTATCCTTCAGGTTTCAGAAATGTGTCAAATTCATGCTGAGAAGTACTTTGATAGGATCGTTTTAAACTTTCTTGAATAACAGTTTATTGGCTTTGAGGGGTTTTGACACTCATTTTTGACCCACAAATGTAACAGAAAATGAAAAAACAAATCAATAATTAATTCACACAAGAAACATTGTGAACCGTAGACAAGTAATGAAATACTTAACTTTAAATATTGCCAAAGCCAGAAATAGCCAAATGCAATTATCGAAACGACCCCTGAAACAAACAAACAAACAAAAGAAATTTGAGTATAGAGAAATAGTATAATTGTATTCTACTGCATGATATGGTACAGAAACAAAGAAGGAAGCATGAGAAGCACAAGAAGCCCAGAATATAAACTTAGCTTCTAGCAACATCCCCGAATCCTAAAACTTTCCACATCAACCATAACATAAAGCAATTAAATTAATCCTCTGATCTTTTTCAAAATCAATGTGATCTCACCACCCCAAATACTACACTGAAGCTTTCGTTTCAACATAGATGATTAAGAACCGAAGTATGTTTGCTGCACATGTGAACCTCAGGCTAAGAATTAGTAGCAAGATATTGGCCTTCACCCATATTTGTATGTTAATAAGTGTGAGATAGAAAGTGGTCAGCAATTACTTGATATCTGAAAGCTCTGAAGTCTGTTTTTTCCAACCTTTGCTTTCAACAAAACATTTGAATCTTACCTTCTTGTGAGAGTTCGTGTCAATTAAAACTCATTGTCTTCTCATGCTGCTATATGCCTTAATTAAAAGTACACACAAGAACATAATTTCCAGTTTTCCTTACTCTCATAATAGACAATATAGTTACGAAACCTAATTTTCAATTTTCAAGTGTGATCATTGCACATGTTGGATATGTTTCCTTTTCATTGCTCTGTTAATTGGATTCAGATATTTTGTTTAATTTGTTTTCTACCCATAAAGGATGAGGATTATGTTAATGAGAAGCCAAACACTCACAGAGTTGAGAAAATTGATTGCAGAGTTTCAGAGAAAATTCTCTTGGTTTTTTTTGTTGGTTTTTTGGGTTTGGTTTGGGTTTTGTTTCATCCTGGGCTGCTTCTCTGTCTCAAATATTGCCCTAAAACTCTTTTCATAATAATGATACAGCCCTTTGAAAGAACACAAGAAGCTTCATACAGAGTATGGGCCACGCCTTGCCCAGACACAGCAAGTGAGCAGAGAAATAAAGGCAGAAAAGAGACAGAGAGAAAAAAATATTATCAGTTCTTAGATCCCACATTGGTCCTGCTGAGTGGATGGTTCAGAGTTGGGGAAGTGAGACAAAGAAAAACAGAAAGAGGAAAAAGAGAGAGAGGGAGACTGATCCATTTCCTTTTATAATTAACTTGGTGTATGCCTCTTATTTTGCACCATGTTTTTGTGTACATGCCACCAACATTTCTGAAGCCTCCTTCAGGAAGTGAGTCAAGGGAGGAATTAGTGGGGACTGGGCACCCTATCAAGGAGGTAAAGGAAGGTGGTTCAGAGCAGTACGTCCCCACCTCTGTGGGACCTTGTCTTCTAATAACAGCTTTCCCCTTGTCACAGTCAGAATGCTTGAGACAAAACATGTTTGCACCCAGTCCCCCACACCTAGGAACCCTTCTTCTCTGCAGAAAGGCTACTGTGTACTTTTTCATTATTAGAAAGTCCTGAGACAGGGAGAAAAGACCTGACTTCAAATTGGTAATTTAGATGAATGAAGACTTTAATGGTTTTATCTACAGTGTTTCTTCCGTAACAGATCACTTGTTATATGTGGGGGATATGATTCCTGTGCCTTGAAAGGCAAATATATGCAAAAGTAAGGGAACAATCTCACTCAAGTGGAGCTTTTTGATGTCTCAAATTAAAAACGGTCATACAAATCCACTGGTTTTGATAAAAACAGTAGAGAATTACAGTACTGTCAGCACAAATACCAATGTAAATAAGATTTAATCAAAAACGTTTTTGAAATCAAAGCCCTGCCACCTGAGTAAAAATCAAGGTCCAGAATAATACTCTGCAAACTAATATTCTACTAAAAAGTCCAATGCAGTAATTTTAATTACAGAATTTTTACTCCATGCTAAAATTTTATCTAGGATCAATTAGAGACAAAAGTAATTTCTCTAACAATTTATTTCCTTTCTGCAATGTTTAAGATCCTGAAAACAAGCCAATCAATTCTACTCTTAGCCCCCCCAAAAGACAGATACAAGCCACTGATTTCATTCTTATTTGCCATAAAAATAAATAAGAACAAGCTTCTTTGCAAGACATCAAAAGTAATTCCTTCAATTATTTCTTTCCAATATGCAATAAAAATTCATTAAGCTCAGCTTCATTCTGAAATTTCAGAGCACTTTATTCAATAAGTTTATTTTAATTCACAAACAAGTTAATTACCCCAGGCCCTGTCCCTCACAGTTTTTCTAAGGCAAATTCCTCCTTTAATTGAATCTACATGCCATCCTCCGTCTTTAAAAGCTGTAAATTTGTTTCTTGCATCATTTGAGATGCTGGCCATGAGCAAGGGCTAGATCCTTAAATGGCACTTGCTGTGCACCAAGAGATTCACAAGCATCAGTTACATTTCAGAATTAGCCCCAAACTGAGCTGTTCCTGACAGCTGCTGCAATCTCAAAGAAAAATTTACAGCAATAATTGCTCCAGGTTTCACAAGTAGTCAGCAAAGCAAAACTTTATGTTTTTATCTTCTATTCTGTTCTTTTGGCATTGGCAATGTGCAAGCATCAGCACTGCAAGTCACATGGAGATATTAGCATGAACTACAGGTGGATTAATTTTCTCTCTCAAATACTTCACAGAAAAAATGAGTGTATTCATAAAAGTTACAAGACCTTGTAATGTTTTTGCTATTTAAGCCGGATATTACACATACCCATTTCCCTGTCAAAATGAACCTTTTGCACTTTACTGTACATGATGAGGGACTAAAACTCTGCCTTTCAGAAAGTCGTTCCTGTTGCCTTAGTATAGGTTTAATTTCATAAAGATGATTAAAGCATATAGAAAGACTCAAGCCTTGAAGAGCATATCTGTACCCTTTCTATAAAACACCTGTGAGCCCTCAGGCTACCATTTCAAGACCCTGCAATCAAGCACATAAAGACGAGCGTCACTGCCTCCTCTCTACAGCTGGCCGTCCTCTTACTTTGAACTACAAATCCCTTACTGTGAAAAGCTACTGCAGAGGTGCAGATTGAGCTAACAAATATTTATGGGGTCCGGCATTCTTTGTGGGGCATGATTTTCAGAAAGTACTAACTCTAAAAAAGTAGCCTACTAATTGAAGGTAATGAAAGAACCTACATTTGATGGCAGAGAACAAAAATGAGTATCATTCTTCTATTTCAGCAAATGGGTAGGCATGGGCAGTGTTAGAAAAACATGAAGAATAAAGTTAATAAAAGTTACAGTGTAATGAATTAGAGAATTCAAGCACTATTTTACTTAATTTTTAGGCAAGATTATAGTAAGTTAAAATAATCGCATTAAACTTTAACGCTATACGTTCTTTTCTTCCCATTCCTTTAACACTTATCTTACTTTCAAACATACATGAGCTAGTGATATTGTGTAGTTAGAAAGGATTCAGTCTTCTTTCTCTCTTTACTCTTTTAACCTCGCATTGTCAATAAGTGATTATCATCCTGCCATCAAACAATAAGGGATCTGAAAAGTAGAAATCAGTAAATCTGTCCAGCTGCAGACAGAACCCTTAAAAAACTCTGTCCACAATTGTTTTTATTTATGTACTTCTCCAACAGGGCCAGAATGCTAATATATTACCCAAAGTTATTTTCAATTTATAAACAAATAGGCATTAGGTCTAGCCTTGCAAGGTCAAGGAATGATGGATCTCATTCCAGACTCCAATGAATTCATTTCTGTACCAAAATTGTCTTCATGGGCAGGTCTGAGGACAAGACATGTTCAATGCTCAGCAAAGTAAGGATATTTACAGACCTTTGTACAACCCTTGAAGCAATATGCCTCCCAAATGTTACGGGGCTCGCAGTTCCTCTGTGGCTTTAAACATCTTTCTGATTCTCCTGGCTAATAAGAAAGTCACCTTTATGCCATCACTACTAAGTTTATTCCGAAGTCATCAGAAAAGAAACTGGGTCACTATGACAAAAAATCCTTAAAAGAAATGTGATTGCAAATTGATTGATGTATGGAGTATTATTCTAACTGAGACTACTGAAGATGGTAATGTGTTGAGAAGTCAAATAGATAACCTAGAAAAGAGACCTGCTGTAAAAAGATTGATGGGAATTTTTGAAGGCATGGCAATAAGAAAAACTAATTTTTATTATTTGCACTATATTACAATATATTGTAATATAGTATAACAAACTTTTCTGAGGAAGTTGCACTCTCTTCCTACTTCTACTGTCTTGATTGAAAGCCAAGGTTACAGAGTATTGATATTTATCACATTTCAGTGCCTTTTACCCAAACTCTCACACTGATTGATGAGCTACCAAGTAATCATTTCACCCAACGCTGAAATCTGGTTACTTTTTCTGCACAAATCAACAGTACTTTGTGACAGTAAACAAAAGCACCGGACTGCTGCTTTCTGGGGCCCTTATCCAGGATGTTGTGGAGACTGTAAGGGCCTGCCTAATCCTTTGGCAGCTACAATCTGCTGTGCTTTCAGGTGGTCACAAAGGATACTGCCAGAAGCAGGACAATATCAATATAGGTACAAGGGCCCAAGTAGTGTTTTCCTAGCTCCTACTGCTGAGGGAAGAGGGTTGGTAAGAGGAAGGCACTGATACTGCATGTCATCAATTGGTTGCAGAGCTGGTATCAGCAGCAGGGTTTTGGTTTCAATGCCTGCGGCATGCTGCTTGACCATAAACATCTTGGGAGAGATGGGATCCAGCTCAGTAAGTGGAGCAAAGGCATCTTTTCCAGTAGGATGACTGATCTGGTGTCGTGGGTTTTAAAGTGGGAAATGAGGGCAGGGGGAGAATTAGCAGCAGCCTTCTGATGAAAAGATGTACAGGGTTGACAAGGAAAGAGCCTAGAAAAATTTGAACGAAAGCAAACACAAGATCAACAAAATTGGGCCTAGAAGGAGTGACCTGAAATATTTCCACATTAAGTGGCTAGGAGCTACCATTATGCAGAGAAATAAAATCACAAAACCCAGTTTCAACCCATCCCAAAAAGTGAGGGTAACCCAGATTCTTATTAATAGATCCCTTGGGGTGGATTGGAGTGAAAAGACACTGAATGATCAGTGTTTGTAAACATATACGTAGTGTTTATTTTAGAACAATTTGGTTGCAATGGAAAGCTGATATGTAGGTATTTTGGTTATTATTATCTATGGTAATATAGCATAAAATATTTAAGGAAAAGGAAGAAAGAGAAAGAAAGGATAAGAACAGAAAGGCATCACCACCTGTGGGTCCAGCAGCAAGGCTTCATTGTTGCCATTTAGTTGTCTCTTGGTCAAAGTGATGGTCACAGTCTTGATCCATTAGAGGCTGGGTAAAGCCCACGAAACACAAAGTTCATTGGGTTAAGACACATGTAAGTTTAGGTGGAAACACGCAGGTACCTCTCCTGAGACTGGAGCTTTATTCTGTCTATTGCAATACACTGAATTTTGTGCAGTCCTCAGGAGGAAGGTCCCAGAAATGAGTGAAGGCAGTGCTTCAGGGGCATGTGATGGTTTGTGATGCCTTCTAAGACACAACTGCTGCCTCTCACTTCAGCACAGTCGAGCCCCATTAGAAAGGATGAATAATTCAGGCCCACTTGTGAATGTCCCGTAAAAATGTAAATCCCCCAACACCTTTCCTGGGTGGGCAGAGGGAGGCGAGGGGAAGTTTTACAACTGAGCCAGTCATCAAAGGGAGGACATGTACTATAAAAGCACTATCCCACCTCTGCAGGGTCTGCTTCTTACCAGTCTTCTCTCTTATCTGGCTCAACACCCAGCACAAAAATCTCTTCTCCTCCCCCTAGGTTTGCAAACAAAGCACCCTGCCACCTGACAGAATGTTTCAAGTCATTAACCATTAGCATTCCAGTTTCTCACAAACCCAAACATTAAATCTGACAAACCTAAACATAAAACAGGATGATTTTGGGAAATCAGCATGCTGGAGTGTCTCTTTGAACTGTCTGCACACTAATGCACACAGCATGGGGAATAAATACAAGGAATTAGAGATCTTATGCAGGTGCAGAGCTGCAGTCTTGCTGAGATCACAGAGATGAAGTGACACAGCTGGGGCTGAAGCGCTGTGATGGAGAGATTCATATTCTTTAGGAAGGACAGGATGGGACAGGACACATGGAATTCTGTGACTTTGGTAAAGAACTAACTGAGAGGATAAGAATTCACAAGTGGACGAATATGGATGACAATGTAGTGGGTGTCTGCTACAGACTCTCTGATCAGGAAGAACAAGCAGATGATTCCTTCTATAGGCAGCTAGAAGAAGCCTCTTGTTCACAGGCCCTGATCCTCCTGGGGCACTTCATCTGCCCTATTATTTGATGGAGGAACAGCAGAGCAGAGCACAAATGATCCAGAAGTTTCCTGGAGAGCATCAAGAAGAACTTCCTGGTGGAAATGACAGAGGATCCAACAAGGAGATGTGCTTTTCTGTACCTAGTACTCACAAACAGGAAGAAACTGGTTGCGGTTTGAAATCTGGTTGCAGTATTTAACAAAAGTATTTATAAGGCTTTATCAAGAGTCATCTATCCCAGTGAGCAGGAAATAAGATTAAACTGTCAGGACAAGGATGAACAAGTGGCTCCTAAGAAAACTCATACATTAAAAAAAGCAAAAGAAAGAAGGTCAAAGCAAGGACAAATAATCTGGAGGATCATAGAGACACTGAGCATGCTTAAGAATGCTTAGCTAGAGAAACCTAAACCTGCCTGGAACTGATACTGGTAAGGGATGCCAAAGACTCTAGCTTCTTCCCTAAATCAATAAATGGGAATGAGAATATTAGAGGAAATGTAGGCCCCTTGCTGAATGTGGCAGGAAGTCTGGTGACACAGAATATGAAAAGGCAGAGGTAACGAACGCCTTTTTTGCCTCAGACTTTGGAAGCAAGTCTGGCCTTCATCAGTTCCAGAGCTAAACCAAATGGACTCCAGATTACTCATCCAGCATCAGCCATTCTGTGACTCTGAAAGTGTTAACACAGTGAGCTCAGCCTGGCTTGGTTCATTTACCCCAGGTACAAAACTGATTTTGGAGCGTGCATACCACCTTATATGTGACATACGGGGACTGACTGTGGGGTGTAGTCGGACCTTAGAAAGTCCTGAAAAGAAATGCCACCTTGCAGGGCCGCCAAAAACTTGGCAGTTTCGCTATGCAATACATGGTGCCACTGGCCTCATGTTCCTTTGCATTGACAGAGACTGGTGCAAAATCTGGAGTGAACCAGGTCATCAGAGACCACCTTAGTGATTGTAAGGAACACTGTCTGCCTTCAGTTTCCCTCCAGCTTCCAAGATCCACGCCGGGCAAGACTCTGGCAACTGGTATTTGGCCAATGTAAATCCAAATTACTGCTTTGCTGGATTCATGGGTAGAATTTAACCGTGCCATCAACAGAGTGATAGAACAGCACAGCACATAAAACAATATCAATATTGTAATTCAGACATTGACTTATAATTTCCAAAAGATTCAGGCACAATAGAAACGAAGCTACGAAGTCAACCTCCCACATGCTGCCAGTAGACACAACATGACAGGAAAAAGTACAGAAAAAGAACAATCCATGGAAAAAAAAGTGTGCTACCTTTGCACAACTGAATGATGAATGTATCTTTTTGCTATGGTGCCACATGGTTATTACAATAGAATTTTATCAATGTTTCTTGACATGTACATCCTAAGCCAGAAACTCCTCAGAAAAGTTATTTTTCCCTTATGTTATCTTTACTGACATTGCATCTGTCAGTCATTACAATGACCCAACAGATTTACATCTAAGCATAGAACGCAGCAGCCATTCTTTTTATTACTTGATTGTAAAAGAGAAGATAGAGACACGACCCTGTTAAATCAGCATTCAGCAACTGCATTTCTTACCTTCAGATATTTACCCTCAATGCATTTTCAACATTGACAAGCCCATTTTTCATCCTTATGTTGAATGATTAGTATTTATGAAAATGAACATGTAAGATACACATTTTTTTGTACCTGGGCTCATTTGTCAGGAGATGAGATCATTCAGTGCAATTAGGATCATGACAGAGACTGATGGTAAATGATCATACCAAAGGATTATTATAGCTTCTTTGTAGTATTGGCGTACATTATACAGTCAGTTGCATTAGCAAAGTTTCTTTGGCAATTATGATAAAGAAATATCAGTTATATGGAGTTCACAATCATCTAGAGTTTCTAATTTCCAGGAGTGAATACGGGGGAGGGGAGGGGAGGGGAGGGGAGGGGGGGAGGGGAGGGGAGGGGAGGGGAGGGG